>VSMA01000033.1:0-549677 GCA_009194965.1 Coniochaeta sp. 2T2.1
AAATTCCTGAACAGGATTGTCACTTGGACGCGGCTGAGAGGACTAGGGACCTCCCAATCTCCCCCATATTTGTGATTCGGTATTGGCAAGACAGGAGTGTTCCAGAGATTCCCCGATTGCTATGAACTTTGGTGCAGTAAAACCTACCCATATCGATCCCACACATAACGATATTCGGGCATCACACCTTTTTTAAAAGGTGAGCTGAACGTTAACTTGGCCATCGAAATAATCGCTAGATATTTGACTTAGTAACTGTTGGAATATCTAGCTAGGAGGTAGGAACAAGGGGCGGCAACCCAGGTGTTTCGGACGGCCACCCAGAGTGTCTCAGGCTGAGGCACCCGATCCGTGCGTCAGGGGCACCAGTGGCTATATCCTGACGCCCTCTCGCACCTGGGAGCTCCCTCTTCTTAGAAGAATAAGACCCAACCACTTGAACAACCTTACAGCACGTAACCCTCCAAACAGGAGAGGGTATTTGCTCTATGTTCAGACGTACCGGTACCTGGTGGTTCCTACACTGATCAGTGGTAGAAAACACCACTGTATCTGCAGAGGCAGATCAGCCAATCCGCAGATCAGCAAGGAACAACAGAAGAGACGGCGACACGGAGATCGCGCTCGGCAGCCGAGACGACGAACTCCGTGAGACCGTGCTAACGAGACTCGTCACGCTCTGGTAGGCTGATTAAGTATCCAGAGACGGTGACAGCCTCGATCCTGCGACAGGAATACTCGCAGGGCGTCCATCACGCAACCAGAAGCCATCAGGATCCCAGGGCTGATTAAGTGACCAGGATCCGGGATAGCTTCAAACCACAGAAGGCGACAGACCAGAACTCCAGGTCCTACCTCTGTGGCGTCACGCGACTCGGCGCGCGACCTCATCAAGTCAACAAGAACGAAACGCGCGACCTCGACCGCGCGGGCCCAAGTTCATCAACTTCGAGACCTTCCTTCAACCGCGAGACGTGATAAGCCTCACCAGTACCATAGCTAACGAACGAGACGATGGCGGCGGAAGGATCGATGGACTCGGAGACCCCGGATGGCGGAGACCGTCCCGCCCGCTCAGAGTCTTCCCACAGCTCAAGCGCCCACAACCAGGCCATCCTCCCCATACCCGCGAAGCTGCAAGGGCAGGTCGACCACTCGGCCTGGGGCAAGCTCCTCGACTTCGACAACAACCCAGAGCCATCTGAGGGACAGACGACAGCGCACATCGGGTTCCTGGTGGAATGCTGGCGGGACAGCGGCACCACGGGACCATGCTTGTGGCAGGAGTTCAAAGACGAGTTCGAGGAGTGGACGGATGAGCAGTGGGCAAACCTACCACGCCGCATCGGCACATGGCTACGGAACTTCCTCGTGGCCAACGGCGTGTTGATGGAGGAAGACACCCGCATCTATGGCCAACTGCGGCGAACGGCAAGACGGGAGGAGTATAAGGAATGGTCCGATGACGATATCACCCGCGTCTCTAAGACCAACAAGGAGCTCCGGCTCAACCTCGCGGACCGTGAGTTCGTGCAAGACATCCAGGGCACACTGCCCCCCTGGAAGGAGACAGTAACCACACCCACCCCCAGCACCACGCCACCAGCACCCCCAGCAGTCAGCCAACAGACGTCCATACCTTCAACATCACAGCCGACCCCAGCCACTACGACAGCCTTCCTACAAGTCCCGAGAGCTACGGACAACAGCCAGCAGGTCCCACAGACCCAGGGACACTGGCAGGGTACGGCAGTACCGCCGGCACCGCTACCCCAGGTGCCGCCGCCGGTCCTGCTCCCCCAAGAACCAACTGCCGGTCCCCTGGCAAGCCCGAAACAGATCACAGACCTTGCCAAGCTCTACACCAGTGACGACATGAAGTTCGGAGGCGAAATGTACGACGTCCTCGACACAAAACTGGTTATCTTCAGGGATTGCTGCACCCGAGTCGGCATTGGACAATGGCAAGCGGGGAGTGCCTTCCCAACCATGCTAAGGGGTAGAGCTCAACAATTTTACTACGATCGACTGTGTGACACCAACAGCCCCCGGGACCTCCCAACGATGGTCCGGATGATGAAGACGCACTTCGAGAGTGAGGAGAGCAAGCAGATGTACCTCTCGCAGTGGCGGGAAACCACACTGCTCCAGACTATCGAGCAGAACCCTGGCAAGACGAAGACCGAGGCCCTCGAGATACTGCTTGACAAGCTCACCAAGATTCAGCGAGCACTCCCAACGACCAGTCAAGAACCAGATGCACTGCGGCTGCAAGTCCTTAACGCATGCCGCGGGGTGGCGGAATGTACCTTCTGCCTATACAACCCGGCACTTGCGTACGAAGGTGTGTGCAACCAGCTCCGGTCAGCCATCTCCATTGCCACATCCGTGGCTCCCCAACAGTTCGCAGCAGACACAACTGCGGGTCTACCACCGGAGCAGTACTGGACCGATCGACGGTACAATGGCAGAGGTCGTGACAACCGCTTCGGCCGTGACCGGGGGCGCAACCGCGAGTACGGCGGCAGCCGCCCAAACTGCGGCTTTACACCCAGCAGGCCATCGACCTCTAAGAAGTGCTATGTCTGTGGCAAGACCGGATGCTGGTCGACAACTCACACCTCGGAGGAGAGACGGAAGGCGTACGACCGCTTCAAGAACAATGACAATACTCGAGACAAGTCAGCCAGCGCGTACGCCCAGTTCCTCGCCTGGCACGAGGGTATCATCGGTGTGGAGGATGAACCGGATGACGACAGCGTGGCCCAATTCTTTCAGGGGCAGGAACAAGATGACGACCCTGACGACGACAACGAACGGTTCTATACCACCTTCCTCGCCGACGGAGAACCAGTCAACCCCTACGAGATCACAACCCTCCTCGCAGATGTGTCTGTCCGCCACGGACTAACACGGGAAGACCCCTATGGGCCAAGTCATCAACAGAAACAGGGGGCGGCCAACGACACCTTCACCCTTGAGGGGCGATACTCTTCAACGATTTTTCAGGGGATCATGCCCGACTCCGGTGCCGCAGTATTCTCGACAGCTGGCCAACCCCAGTTCAGGGCCCTCCAGAGAGAGATGCCTGAGGTCCGGCTTGACCAGTCGACTGCGGGCAACGCCACCGTCAGGTTCGGCCGTGGTGAGGCACTCATCTCCCTCGGCACCACCACTGTGCCCACACCCCTGGGACCCCTCGAGTTCCACGTGATGCCATCTAACACCCCATTTCTCCTGTGTTTGCAAGACATGGACCGCCTGGGTATCACGTTCGACAACTTGCACAATGTCCTCTGTCGTGGGGAGCTGAGAGTGCCCATCACACGCAAATGGGGCCACGCCTGGCTCCAGGTCAGCAAAGAGAAGACCCTTGCGTGCAACTACCTCACCGAAGTTGAGCTACGGCGACTACATCGCCGATTCGGTCACCCATCTGTTGCCCGCCTCCACAAGGTCCTCCACGCGGCTGGCCACCCAGTCGAGATCAAGGTCCTCGAGTTCTTGACCAAGGTGTGCCACCAGTGCCAGATGAACGCTCAGAGACCAACTCGATTCAAGTTCACGCTGCGAGACGACTGCGAGTTCAACTACGAGCTCATCATCGATATCATGTACCTCGACGGCAACAAACCAGTCCTCCATGTCGTCGATACAGCCACTGCCTTCAACGCGGCCCGGTTCCTTAAGGACATCACCGCGAAGCAAGTCTGGGAGACACTCCGCCTATGTTGGATCGACGTCTACCAAGGACCCCCTGACTGGATCGTGACTGACGCGGGAACCCAGTTCCGTTCCGCTGAGTTCCGCCAGCACGCCAGAGAGATGGGGATCTCGATCAAGGAGGTGCCGATCGAGGCACACAACAGCATCGGCAAAGTCGAGAGATATCATGCACCACTGCGGCGGGCGTATCAGATCATCCGTGCCGAGGCCCCGTCCCTTGGCCCAGATGCGGCCCTCCAGATGGCCGTCAAGGCAACCAACGATACCGCCGGCCGTGACGGGATCGTGCCAACCCTCCTCGTCTTCGGGGCCTACCCCCGGATGACAGAGGACTCGGCACCGTCCCCCGACATCCAACAACGCGCACACGCTGTCCACAAGGCCACCCAAGAGCTCCGACGTCTCCACGCACGCAGACAAATCTCTGATGGCCTCGCAACGAGGAATGGCCCAGATACCTCCCGCATAATACACCTGCCCATCCACTCGCTCGTCCGTGTGTGGCGAGAGAAGCTGGGATGGCAGGGACCTTATAAATTGCTCTCTACGGACGGAGAGGACTGCACCGTGGAGCTGGACCGTGGCCCCCAGACGTTCCGGTCCACCACGGTGAAGCCGTACTACGAAGATCCCGGAGATGATGCACCGGAGATGCCAACCCCTGAAGATCGAGGCCCGGCATCGACCACGGCACCACATACCGATCCACCCGAGGAGTCAACGATAATTGTCTCGACTGCTGCACCGAGCGCCGGTATGCCAGAAGTGCCCAGACGCCCACGTGGCCGCCCGAGAAAGCACCCACTCCCGCAAGTGGCCTTCCTGCAAGAGACAGACGTCCCACAGACCTTCCTTACAGCCAAGGAAGCCGCAGACGCCGCACTCGCCGTCGACCTCCGCGCCCAGGGCAAGATCACCACACCGGGCGGACCGTTCGAGGAGTCCGCCCAACAAGAGATCGAGAGTCTCATCGGCCGAGGCGTGTTTGAGTTTGTGCCATTCGACGGACAGAAATTTGGCGGCGTACGCATCTTCAAGTCAAGGATTGTCAACGAAGTCAAGGGCAAGACTACGTCCACACCTTACGAAAAATCGAGGCTCGTTGTACAAGGATATGGAGATGATGGGAAGGAGGCAATTCTCACGCAGTCTCCCACGATCCAGAGGGCAAGCCAGAGACTAATCCTCTGCCTCGTGCCCTCCCTCCTACAACGAGGCATGTGTGCCTGGCTCCGAGACATAACGCAGGCCTACGTACAATCGGAGACCGCCCTCAACAGGACAATCCTCGCCCACCTACCTGCCCAGATCAAGCACATGCACCCCCAAGGCACGGTGATGCGAGTGATCAAGCCCCTATACGGCCTGGCGGAGGCGGGCACCCACTGGTGGGCAACGTATCACAACCATCATTTAAAGAAGCTCCAGATGATGACTTCCACCTACGACCCCTGCCTCCTGATATCAACGCCTGAGAACCCGGACTTCGCCTGCGTGGGGATGCAGACTGACGATACACTCGGCTTGTCAACAACAACGTTCTCCCAACGCGAGGACGAGCAGCTCAGGGGGGCCGCCTTCACCGCAAAACCCAAGCAGCTGCTCAGCGAGGACGAGCCGCTCGCGTTCAACGGAGGGATCGTCACCCTCAACGGCGGCTCGATTACTCTCCGGCAAAAAGGGCAAGCGAAACGATTGCAACCTGTTGACGCAGACGCACTCAACACCAAGCAACAGTATGTTGAGCAGCGAGCCCGCGGCGCCTACATCGCCTCAATCTGTCAACCGGAGGCCTGCTTCGACCTCTCTAGCGCAGCCCAACACCAGGAGCCCACCCCAGACGACGTCAAGGCCCTGAACCGCAGAATCCAGTGGCAGATGGAATTCCAGGACCGCGGCCTCACGTTTGTGCCGCTAGACCTGTCAACTGCCCGACTGTTCGTCTTTGTAGACGGCTCCTTCGCCAACAATCGGGACCTGACCTCCCAACTCGGATTTACCATCATACTCGGCAACGAAGCCGCGATCAACGACCGCAACGAGTTCACCCTCACGGGAAACATCATCCATTTTAGCAGCACCAAGAGCAAGAGGGTCACCCGGAGCGTGCTTGCCTCCGAGATCTACGGGATGGTCGCCGGCGTGGATATGGCTTACGCCCTCGCCTCCACGCTTCGCATGATCACTGAACGCCTCGACCTCCCACCAACGCAGACGATCGTCTGTACCGACTCGTACTCGCTGTACGAGTGCCTCGTGAAGCTCGGGACCACAAAGGAGAAAAGGCTGATGATCGATATCATGGCTTTACGGCAGTCCTACGAGCGCCGCGAACTTCACGAGGTCCGTTGGATCAACGGAAACGACAACCTGGCAGACGCCTTCACGAAGGCAAGCCCCAACCGCGCCCTGGCGCAGTTCATCGATACAAACAAGGTAACGATCCGCTTGGAGGGCTGGGTTTCGCGTTGACGGAGAGCACGGGTGACGGCGGGTGGAATATATCGAGATGGAGGGCCTTCTGTACGTAGTCAACAGTGGCCTACTGTTCTGGCGTTCTCACGGCAAAAAGATAAAACTGCCAGTGTTGGAATATCTAGCTAGGAGGTAGGAACAAGGGGCGGCAACCCAGGTGTTTCGGACGGCCACCCAGAGTGTCTCAGGCTGAGGCACCCGATCCGTGCGTCAGGGGCACCAGTGGCTATATCCTGACGCCCTCTCGCACCTGGGAGCTCCCTCTTCTTAGAAGAATAAGACCCAACCACTTGAACAACCTTACAGCACGTAACCCTCCAAACAGGAGAGGGTATTTGCTCTATGTTCAGACGTACCGGTACCTGGTGGTTCCTACAGTAACCCATATATACCGTTCACAAGCGTCGTGGCTCCGTCCATTCATGAGCGGTCATGGCAAACCTGGTCACCGTCCACGACCAGGGTGTCACGGTGTCGCACGAAGCTGCACGCCCAGATATCGAGTATGTCTACGTTGAACTTGTCGGAAGCGCTAAGCGTTCAAGTACGGTCCCGCATCTAGAATAGGCAACGACTGACGGCTCAAAGTCTAGCGTTCGTTTGCACATTTACCGGCCATCCCAAGCACGCTTGGACATGGGAAAATACTAAAGGGCAGGCCCCCAGACAAGTAAAGAAGCGTGGAGATGATAGACACGCACACCACGAGCGACCTCTCGACCGCTTACAATCCCAAGATCCATCTTTTATCCACGGAGATATCGGCAATGTTCCATCTATCGTCACCGAACGGTCCTAGAATCAATCTTCGCCGCCGGATATTCGAAGCTGCAAGGAAGACGCCCCAATCAGAGTCAGCGACGGCGTCGATGCCACCATTAAAGAATCGCTCGTAGACCGGCTTTTCTTCTCTAAAATCGATGAGCACCTGACACATCCAACGGCCGCCCAAGGGAAGACCTGCCGCTGGACCTTACCGAGCCAAAATGTACGGCTTGGCGAGGTGTGACACAACGGTCAAAAGACGGTAATCTCCTCTGAATCAAGGGCAATCCCGGCACGGAAAGTCCACCTTGATGAAGCTCCTCTTCAAAGAGGTCAAGCGCAAAGTAACAGACAATCCTTCTCAAATCACATCGTCCTTCTTCTTCCCCGCGCGGGCTAGTCTCGAGCAGAAGTCAACAACCGGTCTCTACCAGTCCATTCTCCATCAGCTCTTGGGGAAAGCAGCGGACCTCAAAGGAGAGTCTGGGCTGGATGACTGCGTACGGCGCAAGGGGCGCCCTGCAGAATGGATGGCACGGTGCAGCGTTGAAGCAGACCCTCGTCACTCTTCCAGGAGAGGTTCAGAACAGGATCATGACGGAACTTGAACCCATTGACCTATTCAACTGCCATCAATCCCACTGACCCCATGGTGATTTCCCTCCTCGTCCAGCAGAGTACCTGCTTTCCGATGAGAGTATCGGTGAGGGCCGGGAAGAACCTACTTGACGCATCGATATGCTGAAAGATTTTGCCTACTTACACCCGCGCAAGCTCTTTGTTATCTTCAACACTCTCTATCTCATCCCTATCCGTGCTCGAGTCGTTCTCATCCACCAAAAAAAACAGTGGCCCCCGAGCCTAAGGCCGGCACCGCCCGTGAGGCGATGGCTTGCTCGAGTTTCGTACCTGCATATACTCGGTACTGGTCATCTTCTTCTAACATCTCACGAATAACTCGCTCCTCAAGTCGATCTAGCTTGGCCCGCTCCGCAGCTATCCTCTTGAAGTTCTCATCGAGTTTCGCTCCCAAAACATGCTTGATCCGCTCCAGCTCCTCTATTATCGACTGTGTCTCCCGTCTGAGTTCCGCCAATGATCTCAGACATTGAGAATCATCCAGGAGTGTGGCCAGGGACTCGGCGTCGAGTATGAATCGCTCTATTCCCTTTGCACTAACGCGGATGCGGTGCACTGCTGTATGTCGTATGTCGGAAACGGAATGGAATAGCTTCCCAAGCGGCTTTCCTACATCTCTTCGCTTCGCAAACTGCTCTTGACTGTTCAGGAACTCTGCAGCCCAGAGATTAAGTTCTGCCGCCTCGGGACAATCCCATCGATCTCGCTGCACGACACTTTGCATATGTTGCTGCCCAAAATCTAAGCTTGCTCGTTCCAAAAGGGTTTGCACCTTTGTTAGGAGGTGATGTTGGGTTCTGAGAGGCAGATATACTGGAAAGAGAGCCGGATACGTCTTGATTCCTGTGTGGATCGATGGCTTAGAATCCGGACCGTCCACTGCTGAAGAAGCACATTAGTGCTAGACTGACAATGCCAAAAGGCGGATGCGAATTATTGCTCACCGCTTTTCAGATGAGTTACATTCTGAGTGTTCCTCGTATCCGCCTGTATAGCGTCTTCGAGGGCATTCGCCTCGTTCCTAGCAGCCTCAACCTCGGACGCCTCCCTTGCCGCGCTCTGGGTCGATGACACGTCGAAGACCTCAGGAAAGCGTATCTTCGCCTCGAGTGTTGACTCGAATATTCGTTCAGTAAGTAAGGTGCGCGCCGTTGTGCACACTGTATTCATGTTATACGCCTTGATCAGGCTTGCCACATCGTGCTGCTCTTGGCTGTTCAATATGAGTTTCCGGATCTTCGGCAGCTGGCGCACTTCGGCATAGGAGCCCTTGGAGACATTTTTCAGAGCGAGATACACCCCCCTTTCATCAGGATGGATCTTACTTCCCATGACTTGGATGTAGGTCTTCACTGTGAAAAACTTCTGATGAACTATAGGTAGAGGAGTGGCGAGGTGAACGCTTGGTGCTTCTCTGCATTGTGACGCTATGCAACTCTATTTATGCTTAAGGACTGGGCAGTGGAACTGGCGAGTTGGGGATCTGGGATCTGCGGAATGACGAGTCCCAACGCCCTTGAGTCTGCTGTGTAAACCCTCCCACCTGGGTGAGACACTCGCTGAGACCGAAGGTTTTGGCAAAGTGGACGTACTCCAAGGCATTGATGGCGCTGTCGAACAGCGCGGCGAGGCCGGCGACGCTAATGGCGAGGCCGACAGGTTCGGCCATTTTCGATGAGTATTCGGTCCAGACGATCGATTTACGAGAATAACATGGTCAGACTTATCGCATTCATGATCATGAGTCTCCGCTCCAGATCCTCGCCCGACTTTGCAGGGCTGCCCCCGAAGGCCATTCGTCCACCTGGGTGTATCACCTGGGCAGCCACATACAACTTATGACCTGGTGTCTGTAGAACCGCATCTAGTTGCGGAATCGGACGTCGTAAAATACATGCGCTGTACAGGCGTCGACAGGTCGCATATGCAAGGTGAAGTGGACAAGGCAGCCAAGCCGCGCACGCTGCGCGAGGGCTGCTTCAGCACGTTCTGTTATTGGAGTCTTGACGCACAATTGGCAGTGAGTCCAGTCAAGAAGGCAGACTCTGATTTCGGTCCCCCGCAGGATATCTGGCACCTTGTGCTGCATGTCCTCAATTGCGTCTTAGCGAGGCATTCGAATGAAAAGGATGGTTTGTCTACCATCTTCTGTACCCTTGACGCCATCGAAAGTGCGGATGAGAGATGGGTTCCTCTGGGCGGCTCTGAATTGGCGTTCCAACAGCTTCCATAACATCCTTGGGACCCGTCATACCCACCGCTTCCCGTCCACACTGAATATAGGCCGAGGTAGCCCTCCGGAATCAATGTGCGTGCTACCAGTCAAGGGGTTGACACCCATCAGCCATGACGCTTGGCACGGTGCCAGGGCTACGCATGATCAGGGAATACCTCCTGGGTGTGCAGACGCTCGAGCTGATGGAAAACGTGCTGGGCAATGTACCGAACGACAGTCGCCGACGGAGGAACAGCCGCTATGGCGTTTCGCGGACTAAACCCGACATTTTCGCCAAGCGTGTCCTGGTGACACCGCGCAGCAGGCACAGAAACCCGAGCTGTAAAGCAATATATGGCCTGATGTGGAAATGGTCAGCGCAGTCCAGAAGGGCAACCTTCATTGCGCCAGGGTACCTCCTCGGACAGGCTAACGTGGGGTGCCCGGGCGCCGACATATGAAGCTGCATGTATGTGTTCGTTGAAAACGTGCCGGACGGACGATGATTGGTATGCGGAATTATGTCGTAATATGCAGTTGGACACAGTTGCCGGGAAGCCGGTTGGTGTTCTGACTCAACGCTCCAAGCATTGTCTCTACACCCTGACTAACGCTCCAAATACTGTCTCGTTGCTCTCGTTGCCCAGTGTTTTGTTATCGGAACACCACGCTCAACTGCAGGCACAACACCTGAATTAGCAGCAACTGGATGGCAACCGCCATCTCCTAGGTCCGACTCGATAACTCCTAGCTCCTCTATAATTGGGTTTCTTTGTATGGAACGAACCGCAACGCGAAGCATGCGCGAATAAATCGCCCTCTCCGGCCCTCCTTTGTGCACGAACGCAGCCAATTCCAGTATCGTGCAGTATGCGGTTGGTTCGTAATCTCCAATCACTTGGGCTTATGCATCGTAGGCCTCACGCAGCGGGTAATAACTGTAACCTTGATGCACCTGTTGGTAACTCTGGGTACCAATATGGCCGTCGGAGTGGCGGGTGACGGACGTCGGTTCAGGCTCTACGTAAAATCTCGAAAGTCGAAATGTTCCCACCGTCCCGGCATGCAACATCTGAATCTCTGACCGGACGCCGAACCGCGTCTCTTCTTTGTGCCGCCGTTCTTCTCATGCTGGCAAGCATCGCCCTCTCATTATGCTCATGTCTCCATCTCTTAACCTCGGCAGCAGTACCGAGTCATCGAAGCCGACAGCACTATCTTCCATGCCAGAAAAGCAGGTCCGCCAGTCTTACTTCATCACCCTGACCATTTCCCGCGCCTCATACACCAGCTACGCCACTATCCTCCTCGGTACGAACACTATCAACAGTCAGCAAATAAACACTGCTGGAACATCGACACCAACAAACACCGGCGGGATAACAAGAAGTCCCATCAGCCCCGACAGTGGGCCGTCGGCCGCACTTGTCGCCATCGGCATCATCATCGGCATTCTACTGGTCCTGTTACTCTGCCATCTATGTTTCCGTCGCCGACAACCCGTGGTTGTCAAAGGACCACGGGGACGGCAAGGAGCTGCAGGGCTAGAAGGACCACGGGGACCGCAAGGAGCTGCAGGGCCGGCAGGACAACCCGGCGTTCCGGGTGATCGCGGTTTGCAGGGCATGCATGGGACACACGGCGTTCCAGGGGAGCGAGGGCCGGAAGGGCCGCGAGGACAACCAGGCCCGGCTGGGAACAAGGGCGCAGATGGCGGACAGGGACCGCGGGGGGGAGACGGACCTGAAGGGCCGCCAGGTCGACCCGGGGTACAGGGGCTGCAAGGACCAAACGGTGCTCCCGGACGCGATGGGAGATATGGGAGAGACGGGGCGCCTGGACGGGATGGAACGCCGGGGCGAGATGGGCGAGATGGACGGGATGGGCCACCGGGACCGCCTGGTGTGCCCGGTCCGAAAGGCCATAGGGGGCATAGAGGGCACCGGGGAAATCCCGGGTGTAGAGGATCGCCCGGACCTCCGGGACCGCCGGGCGGGTGTTTTTGCGGGGGCTATGGTGGTGGTGGGGGAGGGTGTGCTTGTACGAGCCGGAAATGCGGCTGTAGAGGAGGTGGAGGCAGTAGAGGGTGCCGGTGCGTTTCGCGGTTCCGGAAAGCAGATGATGCTGGTAGCTCTTCACTTTCGACAGAGTGATGGACGTTATGTTCTTCTCTTGTCCGTGTTTTCGATCGCTGCTTCTAGTCTACCGCTCGCACGCCGGCCCGAGGACGTAGACAATAGCGACAGCTTACGACAAGGGCCGCGAGTAGAGGTGCTGGTTTTTCAACGAATTATGAGAATATCGTCGCTAGCGCGGACATAGTCTTGGCTAAGTGGCGCTCTTTAACAACGTTGAAATCGTTGAGTGAGCTGATCCAGCCGAGGAACAAAGTTGGCTCTTCAGATCCGTCAGCCGAGGCCCAAACCCAAATAGCTATTGGAAAGCGCGTTAAATTCTCCTCCACCATTCACTTACCGTCCGGACAGCCAGGGAACTAGGACTCACCGGTGAACGGGCATCACCGGCGAACGGGCATCACCGGCGGACGGGCATCACCGTGAGCCGGGTCGTCCTCAACGAAACGAAGAGACGTCTTCTATAGGATGTTCAGGTGGACATACGGCGCTTGACACGGAGCTACATTGTAAAGCATCGTGGCTTTTGTGTTAAGGTGGTCGTACCACCCACGAATGAACTCTCTACTTCTATGTTGACGGCAGTCTGGCAGGCTCGTTAACGGCCTTCTCAGACTATCTATCATCATTATTGGACACACGGAGGCTACCCGTGGTCACGTCGAGCCGACCACATAAGTAAAAACCATTTGTTTCCTTGCAACCTTGGCCAGTCTCTGCCTTCAAACAGATGCTTGCTTCTCGTTGTATCGGAAACACAAGCAAGCAACTGAGCCCTGGGAGCGCGGGGAAAGGGGGCCGTACCGAAAGCCAAACCAGGACATGAGCCGGCGAGACACATAAAGCTAAATGCGAGAAACATGGCTGGGAGGGGGACAGAGTTATTGAGCAGTATATTAAAGACCCCGAAACTGCATACCTACAATGCCGGTCGCCGGTCTGCACTCTGATAACGCTAAAGAAGAGACGAAGGTCGATCACTGGGGCGAGGTCAGGTATTACGAACCAACCTTTGAGAATGGGAAACCGATGATGGGAGGTCGCCAGCTGGAAGCTATTATCTGATAGCACATTGCTGGCCATGATTTGTACTGAATGAAGGTGTGGATGCCAATTAACTCTTGAAACATCTCCTACTCTGTGACTGATAAGATCTGCAACACAAGAAACCCGTTACATCGGCTTAAAATGTACCAGGTTGTATATTCGTTTAGCACATCTGACGTGTACCTGGGCTTATGCCGTCAACAGGATTACCTCCAGTCTACTTAGTACCCGGGAAAGGGCCCTTTGCTGGGTGTGATCAAGCTTACGTACAACTTCACGCCCAACGCTTTGTAGTTGAACCTGGCAGTCAACAAAGAGCCCGCCGTAGTTCCGTGAATCAAACGTCCTGTCCTTACTACTCTGCGGATAATCTAGGTAAGGATTGTTTGGTCCTGACCTTCACTCCAGTTCCAAGTCCTGCCCACAATTCCCTGCGACACAGCCGGCAAGCAAAGCACTCAACTGTCATTCATCGGATGTTGACCTTCGATCTTTTCCACTTCATATTTCGTCCCACGCGTTTTATGTGACCTCGAATCCTCAAAACATACCTACATCAACCACCTCCGCCGACTACTTACCGGCCATCTCCCAGCCATGCCTCAACTGCGCGAGATACTGAAGTCTGCCTTGGCCACCCCTAATGCGGACAGGCCTAAGCACGACCACTTCTGGATCAATTTCCCGTGTTGCTTCTGCCATCAAGATGTCCGAGAAAGCTTCAAGTGGCCTCAGTCTGTCGACCACAAGGTGACAGGCTTTTACTACTGTGAGTGCATGAGGGCCAGCACGGACTCGCCATTGTAATCGCTGACGAACTTATCTCACAGTTACGGGCAACCGAGTCAACAACGGGTACGAGCCCACCTTGTTGGGTTGTGCCACCCTTCGAACCTTGCACAAGGCCCGTCGAAACAACGGCCATGGCCGCGGACTGCAGGGAATCCACGTGGCGAGTAAAACCGCCGTCATCATCAGGCACTGTTCAGAAGAGGAGGGTTACGGCCTATTCTGTTTCCACAAGCCCTATGGTAACCTTGAGCGCGCCCTTTTCATGGCTCACAAGTATTGCGTAAAGGCGTCTTGGAGTTATCTTGGATGCAGGATGAGCATGGGTAGTATGTTGGACCTTGCTCACCACACTCGCTTCATACCACCTGTCACAGCGGACGCTTTTAAGGGGCGGACGGAGAGCTCGTGGCCACGCCGGCTTCATATCTCCAGCAACTAGCAGGCTGCTCAACGACATCACTTGCAGTCCTATTTGGTCGGATGGAGTCACTCCCCCAAGAGGTGATTGACATGATCATCGGTCACCTCGACGGTACTCTTGAAAGGTCCTTGTTCAGCACTCGCCAGACACTCAGCGGGTTGATGCCCAACAAGTCGAAGCTGAAGGCCGGAGGTGCCGTACTTCCCCGCTGGACTCACGGATACCGGCTCCTGGAACTCGGTCCCCTAGGAAACGTCAGCAAGCTGTCGGTCAAGATGACGAGTATCTTCGGAAAGGCATACGTCTCAGCGCTGTCATCAGACTCGGATATCGCCGACGCAGGATTCGCGCTGTCGATCCTCGTCACTTGTGACAAGATCAGAGGCCTCCAGGTTGCCATCGCGCAATATGGTCTGCGAGCGCTTCGGGTCTTGTACCTCGACGACTCAACCTCACCGTGGCTTGGTAACCCATCGGGTTGCTGCCTGGGGATAGTTGGAGGTACCAACCAGACCGTTTTCGAGTTGGGGTCTGATGTGAGTTACATACGCTCTACTACTAGTAGTGTCCGATTACGAATTACGACCTTACTAATATCACTCACTCCAGGGGTTGAGGATCATCCGGATCTACGATGAGGACTGGCGGCTATCGAGTCCTCTCTACGACTTCTACAAGACATCGCATCCGAAGCGCGTTGCCCGCTACAGCCTAGGCTTCTGGGACACGGATATGACCCAACAGCAAAAGGGACAGCTGGCTCATATCCTGCCGCGGGATTCCTACAGGCCCAGGTTAGTCTTCCACCCGACGTCGCGGTTATGCATCCATCTTCCGCTGATCCGAGAATCCGAGTATGCCTCCGGAATTACGTTCTTCTGCTGTCGAGAGAACATACACGGTGTCAAGGCGCACTTCACATCCGGTTTCACCCTCTTGGGGGAAGAGAAGGGTCAGCCTGTGCACTTCGCTCTCGCTGAAGGAGAGTATCTCACGTCGGCGTGGACTGACAAAAACGAGACCACGAAACCCTCATGGGAGGACTGGATAGACACCCCATGTATAGTTGCGGTACGTCATATTCTCTTATCGGCGTAGGCGTAGTCACGTCACCATCTTTACACCAGCACAACTTGGACTTGGAACACGAAACATTTTCGCCTTGTTGTTATCATGTTTACCATTGGCAAACCTGCCACGCCGAGTACATGCCAGCTAACTTACCCTCCTACCGCAGGTCACGACCAGCCGCAACCGAACGGCCTTCTTCGGCTCCGCCACCGCCCGCGAAATGCTCGACGACACCCTCGGCGACGACTGGGAGTGCATGAGCTACGGCTTCCCCACGCGAATCACGGGCTTCATCCTCGACACGGCCGGCTTCCGCTCCCAGAAGGTGTTCCGCGATATGGGCGTGACGGAGGACAAGGACTTCGCCAACAAGCTCTGCCCACAGCCAGGCAGCAACGATCATATGCCCGACATCGAGAAGACGCAGGCACCCTACTACGACTGGCAGAACTCGGCGAACCACTTCTGGGCGCAGAACCTCTTCCTCGCCACCGCGAGTCTCGACCGCGTTGCGCGAGTATCGATTCAGAAAGCCAGTCTCTGGGCGGATGAAGTCAACTTGAGGCTCCAACGCGTTCTGGGCATGCAGATCGCTCACTAGGACGGGACGATTGAGACCTTGGGACGTTGGGACCCTGAGAGCAAGGACACCATCGCGCAGATCCATGACGTCGAGACGGATGGTCCGTTGACGGGGCTGGAGTTCGTCTGTCTGGAGGAAACATTCCATATAAACACCGTCACTGCTACCTGTGGCTCGACATTCGAAGGCACGGTCACTGTGGCGCGGACGAGGAAGGGTAACGCCGTCTGGAGCCGGACGTGGGAGGTTTCGGCCGCATGGGTAAGTTGCACTGAGAACCTATACCTGTTTTGCTGGAAAGCTGATCTGATTAATACGCGCAGCGTCTGGCGTGGTTCTGCGGGTTCCCCGACATGCTCTTGGGAGACGAGGATGAGGACGAGGACGAGGACGATGTTGCAAAGATGATTCTCATTGAACGAGGGCCTGAAGGATTTCGTTGCGACGAAATATGGTGCTACCTTTATAGCATGGATAAACCGCAAAAGGTTGTGTTGGGGAAGACGCTTGAGGCCATTCTTTAGATCTAGCTCGAGAACGGGAACGGACCACAAAGTTCTTCTGACCGTGACGCTCAGTTGGTGCAGCTTCTCGAACTTCTTAGAGGCCTGATATTGGAAGGATGTACAAGCGGACTCTGAGACACCTTGGTGTTCTGTGCAATAATGAAAAGTGCGAATTTCTGCGGTTGATGCGCTGGACGTCCCACCTCGTTCGTACCACTTTGAGTGATGGGAACCCAATACTTTGCAAAACCATTTAAAGGAGATCAAGATTTACGGACGTCATCGCCGGTGGCCAGCACATGGAGCAGGTCCATACTACCAAGCTGAGCCGACGAGACGCGGTCGAGGCCCAAGAGACCAGTTACTGTATCTGGAGGGGGCCCTAGCCGGGCTCGGCAGCGGTAGAGGAGTATGGAACAAGGAGTACAAATAAGGTAACTTCGACTGCAAACATAGTTGATCGTCTGTAAGCAAAGATAATGTAGAGAGGATAATAAATAAAAATGTCATAAGAGGAGTGCTCGGCACCAGGACACCGCCGAGATCTTCACCTCAATCCTTTGCCGAAGCAAGGAAATACATAAAGAGGCTTGGGTATTCCCAGTGCCACATAATAACATGTAAGCCACAACAGAAAGTCGTCGAGGATGCCTTCCACCAGGAGATGGTGAATCTGCGGTCCTCAATACAGTATAGAAAAAGGTTGGGATGGCTGGCAGCAATCAGACGGCCTCCTCAGTGCCGTCCTCATAGACGCGATAGGCGGGGTTCTGTTCCATTGGGGATGATTAGTATATGCCTCATGCGCAAGCAGGAGGTGACTTACCGTATCGACATAATGCAAATTGCTAAACCTGCACTCGCTATTCGTGCAATGCCTACCGTACTTGCAGTGATGACCGTAGTAGCAATCCACATCATTGCAGTGACTCTCATTCATGCACGGCAAGCTCCGGGCCTTGTGCTGTATAATGACCAAGTCCGGCTTGGGCAGGGGTGGGCCGTGGACGTGGTGCTTGCAGTAGTTCGGGTCGCAGGTTCCCTTGAGGTAGTGCTCGTTGCAGTAGCTGCCCTCCACTTTGCGGCGAGCGAAGTACCGCTTCTCGGCTGCCGGGTCGACATTGGGGAGGGGCTTGTCGACGCGCTCGTTGTCCTTGTTGACGAGGTAGAACTTGCGCACCGGTGGCTTGGTCGGGGCGATGCTGATGGTCGAGTGGGGGACTGCGCCGGTCTTGCTCATGGCTGCGTAGCTTGTTGGTTTAGCGTTCACAGGAGCGCCGCCGGTGGGAGAGGCAACATCGCCGGGCGCCGGGGAGGAGACAGACGGCCTGGACTGAGTATTAACGCTGAGTTCCGAGGTTGATCGCTGCTGAGGAGGTGCGGGCGGGGGTGGCAAAGTCTGTGCTCGACGCGCGACGTTGGGAAGAGATTCAGACCGGAAGACGGTGAACCTTGTGAAGGGGAGCTGCAGCTCCCTGAACCCAGGAAGGGCAGGGAGGCACTCCACGAGCGTAAGACGCTGTGAGCTGCCGAAGGGGTCCCGCAGACCCTGAAGGGCCGGTATGTATCCCAGATCTTGGCAAGGCCCGAAAAACAAGTGCTTGCACTGCTTGACCCTAGCCATGAGGCGGGCCATCTCTCGACATTTACCGTCAGCCCGCTGGTTACCCTTGCCCACGTCGACGATAGAGAATAGAGGCTGGGAGTAGTTAAAGCCGTGGACAAAGTCGTTAAGTTGAGCGATGCTGGAAATAAGCCCGACTTCGGTAAGCTTCTTGCCTAGGCCGGGCAGACTCATAGCGATCTGGCAGACGATGCTCCAGTCGTCGATATTGGACTTGGGGTAAATATTCTTAAGCTGGTTCTTGATGTTCGAGAGCAGCATATGGGCAGCCTCGACGCCGCCTTCATGGCCCTTGGCGAGGAGCTCGTTATTGAAGACTGCCCCATCGCCATCGAGAATGACTGCAGCAAACGGGCTAGCGTCCTGTTAACGGGGTGGTTAGCAGATCAGGGAATGCAGGGGACTGAGAGTGATATGAAGACAACGTTCTTACTGCTGCCAGGTTGAGCTGATCGAGCTGCCTCTTATAGTCGTTAGCCTCGCGGTGCCAGTTGCGACGGCTCACGACCTCGTTATCAAAGTCCTCGCACTTCTGCGTATTCTTGTCAAGCAGCTGCTTGTACATATGGACCATGAGCTTGTACGATTCCTCGCGCTCGTGGTCCACGCGTCGGAGCTGTTCCTGAAAGTTCTCGACCTCCTGACGAGCGTGGCCCTGGCGAGCCTCAAAATTCTGGACGAAGTGACGGAACGCGTCTGGCGTATCCGGCTGTCCAGGAGGTGGGCCTAGAGGCGAAGGAGACATCATGTTGCTAAAGCCGTCCATACTGCTGAAGACGGCACCTGATGTTCCCTAAGCCTCTTCTTATCAGTGTCGGTCGAGAATGATGGCTGAAAGAGTTCCAGCGGAAGTTAGCGATTCACGAGAGAAAACAATGCCCTCAGGTTGCAAGGCGGTCAGGCTGAACGCCAGGCAGCCTCAAGTGGGTCAGCGAGCGCTTTCACTGCGGCCACCATTGGCCACGAAAACGGAAAGCAAGCTGGAAAGTGAAAGCATCCTGGCAGCTTGCATTGAAATGGGAGGCAAACACAAATGCCCAAGGTAGTACAGTACTGGTATGCGGTAACACAATACCTGAGGCGGTACGTAGCGGGCCTTGGAGGTCCCACTTCGCTCGCGCAGTCACGTGACTCTGCGGCACGGACCATTCCGCCAAGTCGTTGGCGGCTACCCCTCCACAGATTTTGGTTGATTGGACGACGCCAGACTGTTTTGGGTCTTCTTCCATTTGCCTCCAAATTCGCGGGGAATCCAAGTCAACAGCCTTTTTAATAAACCATCACAGCCGCCTTCGATTCTCTTCGGATTGTTTTCTCCGATTGCCACATTCTCTTCCGCATTCTAGATACCCCTGCGTTCTCTTCTGGGTTTAGCTTTCAGTCGCCTCTTCGCGCATCTCTCCGGTGTATACCAGCAATCGACAACAATCAGACAAGATGGGTGAATCACGGTGTGTCTTTCTTCCCGATTCCGACGCGCTTTCAAGTCTATTCAGGCGACGTGCTAACGGTTATGGACATGCAGACAGGAGCTCGTGCAATGGCTCAACAGCCTTTTGCAGCTTAATATGACAAAGGTCGAGCAGTGCGGAACCGGGTAAGTCCATCAATACCTGCCTGGCTGCTCCCTTCGATTCCGAATGTATGAGCTGACCATGATCCTTTCTCTAGAGCCGCCCTCTGCCAGGTGTACGACAGCATCTTCCTGGACGTGCCGATGCACAGGGTGAAGTTTAACGCCAACGCCGAGTACGCGTACCTCCAGAACTTCAAGATCCTCCAGGGTAAGCAGCCCCTTCCGTACATCAACCATCGCGGCACAAGCCGATCAATCACTAACGTCCCATTTCGCAGCCACCTTCGCCAAACACAAGGTACTTCGCGAGATCCCGGTTGTCGACCTAATCAAATGCAAAATGCAGGACAACCTCGAATTCCTCCAATGGACGAAGCGGTACTGGGACCAGATGTACCCAGGCGGCGACTACGACGCCGTCGGGAGGCGGGAAAGGCCTGGCGCGCCCCCTGCCTCCGCCCCAGCTCCTCGAGCTGCGGCCACCGGACCACGTAGGGGTGGCGGTACCACGCCCACGGCCGGCCCGCGCGTCGGAGCCAAGGTTGGCGGCGGCCCCGCCTCGGCCGCGCTGCAGGCGGAGAACAACACACTCAAGGAGACTGTCGTGGGTCTCGAGCGCGAGAGAGACTTCTACTTCTCGAAGCTGAGGGACATCGAGCTGCTCATCCAACAGGCTTGCGACGAGGACCCAGAGATCGAGAAGCAGGAGGACGGCCTCATCAAGCATATCCAGACGATCTTGTACTCGACCGAGGAGGGCTTCGAGATCCCCGAGGGGGAGCAGCTTGACGACCAGGAGACGTTCTGAGCACTACCTACCTCGCAGTGGAGGGGAAGTTGTGGTAGTCGGCATCGGGTGGGGGGGGCGCTTGTGTCGTTTGCCTTTTGACGGATTATGATGTACTACTGATTATGAGGTGGTATCCGGGAAGCAAAAGAATGTCGTTGCTGGTATAGAGCGGTATAGGGATGGGCGGTTGTGCATCAGGTCAGGATGCTTTGGTCTTGCAATTTTCCCAGCAAGAACATGCAGAGAGCACAGGCTTGGCGTCCGGTTAGGAACGCCAGGAATAGGTGCATACCACGATGATGATAGACTAAGGGACTTTCTACTCTTCTTCCAGCCACGGCTATGATTGCTGCCTGGTAGTTTGTGGACAGTGTCGTGGGAAACAAGGAGTCCCATTCCTTGACCTGCAAATGTCTTCAAATCTTTGATTGCCAGTTCCCTGCTGCAAACTAGCTTCCTGCCAGCAACAATCCACTGAGAGAAAAGCACCGCTATCCTCACGCAAGCACCAGCCAGAAAATGAGTTTGCTGTCGAACTTTACCAGCGATGTTCAGGTCTCCCGACTTCTTGACCTTGATACCGGTAGGGCCAACAGGCTCCAACCAAACGGAAGTACCCGCGTACACCTGGATGGCTGAAGCGGAACGCGCTTTCCCCAAAGCGGCGTCGAAATTGGAGAACTGATGACATCTGTGGGTAAGTGCGACCGTGACTCCAACCAAACAACCTTCATCGTCGTCATCTTCGTATTCCCAACAAACAGTCTTTCATTTTCTAGCAAAACTGTTACAAACGTCACATCACAATTACTTGCAGCGTTCCGAGTTCTCAAGCGTGTTCTATACTCCAACACACATACCATTTTCGTCCACTGCCCTCTCTTCTCTCTCCAACCGAATTCTCCGAAGCACCACAACCGTGAACCACAACCAAGACCAGCACACGAAACGAACAAGCCCCCAACCCGCCGTCCCCTCGACCGGCATACTAGACTATAGCCCATCAATCAACAATGGCGCCCCCGGCCGAAATCTCCATCCCGACGACCTCCCTCACAACAGACCACACCACCAACAAGCCCTACACGCTCTACAACATCACCCTCCGCCTCCCCCTCCGGTCCTTCGTCGTGCAGAAGCGCTACTCCGACTTCCTATCCCTACACCAATCCCTCACCAGCCAAGTCGGCTCCCCGCCCCCCGCGCCCCTACCGGGAAAATCCTGGTTCAAGTCCACCGTCTCCAGCCCCGAGCTCACGGAGCAGCGCCGCCGCGACCTCGAGACGTACCTGCGCGCCATAGCGGAGACGCCCGACCGCAGATGGCGGGATACCTCTGTCTGGCGGGCGTTTTTGAACCTGCCGTCTACGGCGGCCGGGAGTGCCGCGTCGGCTAGCGGCGTGAGTGGCACGAGGGTTGTTGCCGCGGCGGCGGCGAACGGGATGGTGGCTGCCACTGACCCGGGGACGTGGCTGGACTTGCACCGGGAGATGAAGGGGGCGCTGCACGAGGCTAGGATGGCGCTGGCGAAGAGGGATGCCAGTGGGGAGGGGAGTAGTGGGAGGATTGAGGCGGGGGGCCAGGCGAAGAGGGCGCTGGTCAAGGCGGGGAGTTTGATTGTCGGGTTGAACGATGGGTTGAGGGTGTTGAAGGAGAATGGAAGGTTGGGAGAGGGGGAGTTGAGAAGGCGGAGGGACCTGGTTGCGGCTGCTAGGGCGGAGAGGGACGGGTTGGAGAAGATTAGTGTTACCCTGGCTAGCGTGGCGAGCAGCACGACGAGCGGGCCGGCGGGCGGGGCGGATAAGGCGGCGCTGCTCGGTGGTGTAAGGGGTGGAAGTTCGAGGACCGGGGGGAGGGTGCTGGGTGCGCCGCTGCCCGAGACGGAGAGCACGAGGGAGCTGGATAACGACCAGGTTCTGCTGCTGCAGAGGCGGATGATGGAGGAGCAGGACCAGGACGTCAACGCGCTGGCGCAGATTGTGAGGCGGCATAAAGAGATGGGGATGGCGATCAAGGACGAGGTGGACCGGCAGATCGAGTCGATGGACCGGATGGGTGAGGATGTGGACCGGCTGGGGGGCAAGATTGGGGTTGCGAAGGAGAGGACGAAGAGGCTTGGGGGTTGACCGGGTGGTTTGTGATCAGGGATTGGGTTGGGTGATGTTGAGGGAAAGAGAGGCGTTGATGGAAAGGGGGATGATGATACCACGGAGAAGAGAGACTTGGACTATACCAGGGAGAGGGCCGAGGAAGCAGGACAAGAATGCAGATTAAGTACCCCTGCGTCAAAGGAGGCGGTCGTTCAAGCTACTACGGACCATGAGGAGGAGATGGGCGCGATAGACGCTCTCCTTGCGGGATTGATGCGCATGGTTCTTGCCGGGCGTTTGTATCGCGTGGGCCTTTGGATGGGTTCCCAACAGGACATCAGAATTTGCGGGCGCTTGTTATTGAACTAGGACTTGCTTGGGTGCCTCACACGAGCGACGCATGATTACAAGGCGAGAGCATCACTCGAGTTTAGCAGGCAGGCGTGTAATATTGATGCATTTGTCTGTTTGTGGTACGGGACGGCGACGATGGTGTTTAGCGGACAGGCAGCGCAGTCAACGCGGTCCTGACACAGCTTCTTGCGTGATGGTATATTGCCATATCTGCATCTCGCAAGTATGAACAGCATGAGGTGGGCCGAGCTCAACAAGCGGAAGCCGATGCCGGGTGCATGTTGCGTATCCCATTCGCGTCATGGCGTCCCAGCGGCAACCCCGGCTCGGACGTGCATCACCATCTGGCGGTGTGACATGATCAGATCTGCGAGTTGCCGTAGCACCTTGACGCGACGTGCATGTCTTTGTGTGTCCACAACGTACGTCTGGACGAACTAAGAGACCGGAGAAGGCCGTTTATGGGCTGGGATCTAGAGTCTACACGTGTAATTCCCAACAGCCAAGCTGGTGGGAGAGGTTAATAGCGACCCTGTCGATAACTGGGATCGGCCCTGTGCGCATGAAACGATTTTGGCAGGACTCCTCCATCTTCCAGAGCAAAGCTGGTAAGTTCCTGCTAGCAACATTTTATGAACAAGCTTGGTCAAGCGAATGTTCTTGTTTGGAGAGATGGAAGCTCTTGTGTGCCGTACCTTTGCTGCCAGGTGGCAGAGTGGACCACATCTTGGACGGACCGCTTCCCGCGGAGAGGAGAGTGGAGGCTACGTCACCCGGCAGGTCGGGCTAGAGGGAGTACCCGCTGACGCTAGCGACGTTGCTAGGCAACCTGTTTCTTCAGCGCTCGACATGGTCTCGCGGCACTAACGGGAAGTGTCAACGAGTTCAATGTCAGGCCGCCATTTTTCTTGTTCGTTTCTTGTCGGCCCTGCTGAAAGGCAACAACTGATTGAGTCTGAGAGGCACACAGCGCTCCATGTGAGACTTGGCGAGATGACACTGACTAAGGTACCGCCGGCCACTTATGTTGAGTTTAGTTGACCAAGCTGACGACTGGAATGTCAGCTAACGGATGTGCATCGGTCAGACCACCCGACTCTCTCTGTCGAGTCAATTTGAGATCAAGTTGATGAGGGCCAACGAATTGCAGACTCGTCAACCAAGCTGTCAATCTTAGGACCGGTCTCTTCCCTCCGCGCTTCGCGCTGGCCACGAGTGCACGTCGTTCCCATCGTTGCTGGTGGGTGTGGGCCCCGGTGTGCTGAGAGCGGCCTGTCACAGCGACGAGATTGGACAATCTCGCGGCATTGGACAGTTCACAGTGATGGACACATCACAAGCCCACCGCTCTGCCGATATGGGGCTTCGCGCTGCCGTCGTCTTGCCAATCCCACTCGAGTGCAACATGCAGCTTGTCAGTTGTTGCCTTGTTTTGCAGATGCTTCCAGTCGATTCGCTTAGTCGAGACGCGTCGATGTGCGGGGTGGAAGAAAGTTATGGTTGAAGAAAAAGTCCAGAAGACGCAGACTGCAGGAAGAAGGAAGATGTCTTGGCATTGAGTGTTCTCTTTAGCATGGAACCTGGAACCAGAAACAAAGAATGGATGAATGTCTCAAGGCAACCGTAGCCGTAGCGTGGAGGTGCCGTTTGACAGGGAAGGAGCTCGTGAAGGTTGCTTCCATTTCTGGGTCCCTCTTGCGCTGTCAAAATGGTGGTGGCGTCAACGGTAGCTTCCCTGACATTGCCATCGTCCACCACAGTGCGAGACCTGACGCCCTCTTCTGCATCGAATAGATGACATCGACGTTGAACAATGTCGTGCAAACAGACCGTTTGGGTCTCGAGTCCTCCTTCTCGTTTGCCAAATAGGCAATCATGGAAGCTTTGGAAGGTACAAAGATGTGTCACTGGCGTTTGCTTCCATTCCTCGCTTGTGGGGGAGCCAATGCAGCATCCCGCTAGAGGCCCGCTTCCCGGAAGTGGGTCCCCCGCCAGCAGCATCCAGAACGTCAGAGTAAACACAACAACCCCCCTGTCCTGGCCAATCCATCAATTTCAAGTGTGATTTCTTGAGCCCACCAGGTTTTTCCTCGCGGACTGGCAGTTTGCAACCCCAAAAAAGAGCTGCTGTTATCTCTTTTCCCCCTTTGCCGCCACCCACATTCCAACCATATTCCACCACTTTACGCCAAACCTCGAATCCACCAACATTCCACCATGATATTTCCATGTTCGAACTCTGGATCGTGCAAGATACACCTATAACCCAACAAACAGAGTAAATCAAGAGTCCGCTCTTGTAGTTGCTTGCCTCACTGCTCCTCCGTTTTCCATTCTTCTTTCTACGTTGTCTTTCTCTGCATTTGGCCGGAGTTTAGGTGTCTCTTTAATCTGGCTTGACGTCGCTGTTCCTTGGTTGTAAGTCAAACAAGCACAGCCGCACGGATGATGATTGCAATCAGCTTACCGCCAATCCAGCTTTCCTAACGACCTGATGACCCTCATTGTCCTGCCGAGATACCTCTAGACTTTGCTTCATGGCCACTTGCCGACCATTACATCCTAAGACAATACATCAGCCACTGACGAGTGCGGACCGCCTCAAGCAACCACTCCAAATACCGCCATACCGTCCCGACATTGACGAAAAACACTCGACATGGACCAAGGTCCACCCCCTCCTCCGCCGCCCCACGGCGAGAACCCGCGGACGACGGCCGGTGCCCATCCCAAATATGAGATCTTCATGATCCCAGAGCACTCTGCCGGCGCCGGCTTCCTCTACCTGCCCTCTCTCAAACCAAACATCAACAGCTTCGTGGCCGGGTTTGCGAGCGCCCTGATGTGCGTCGTCGTTGTACAGAGCCTCAAGCCAGCCATACAACAATGGTGGGCCGAGTTCCAAGGCATGGGAAACATGGGCATGATGATGCTCGTGGTTGCCGTAGGAATGGGCGCCTGGGCAATGGGGAGGCAACAGGCCGATAGCACAAGTGGTGGTGGTGGTGGAGATGGCACACCTGGCAACGAGAGGAGGAGAGGGCCGTTCACAAGCACCGGCGCCGGTAATTTCGGTGCTGGAGGAGGACCGGGCGCCTACTCATCTACGCCGCCTCCGCCGCCTCCTCGTGGGGGGCCTCCTCCGCATAGCGGTGGTCCGCCTCCGAACCAACATGCTCCCCCTCCACCCCAACAACCGCAGGACGCAAATCCCCCGCCGAACAACCATCATCAACAACCGCCGCCGAGACCGCCCGAACCAGACCCTCAGAGATCGTCCTGGCAGGTGCCGCCTCGGCAAGAACCGCCTAAGACGGAGACACCGAAAAATGCATGGGAAAAAGCAAGAGAGGAGACTCGCAAGCGAGAGGAGGAGCGCAAAGCCAGGGAAGCAGACCAAAAGAGAAGGGAAGATGCGGCTCGTCGACTGCGGGAGCTCAGGGAAAAGGAAGCACGCGAGCGGGAACTACGAGAAAAGGATAGGAAGGAAAGGGAACAAAGAGAGAAAGAGGTCAAAGAACGAGAAGCCAAGGAAAAGGAGAGACTGCTCAACGAGACCCGACTTCGAGAACAAAGAGAAAAGGAGCTCCGCGACCGGCTAGAACGCGAACGCGTCCTCCGAGAAAAGATGGAGAGGGAAGCAAAAGAAGCCAAGGTTAAGCTCGAGCAGGCCCGCCTCGACCGCGAAGCCAAGCAAAAGGAAGAAGCAGCAACCAAGGCTGCCCGCACGGGAAGTACGTATGCCTACTCCTCCGTTGGAGAGAGGACGAGCATGTGGCCCAACGGCCGGCCGCCCGCCTCGTCCCCATCTCAGCCCAGTGCGACCCCCAGTGCGACCCCGAAACCCCCCAGTGCGACCAACCCCAGAGCGCCTCCGCCCGCCAGTGCTACCTCCACATCCGCATCCCCTACTAAAAAGCCTCCCCCACCCTCAGCAACAGGCACCCACCAACAAGAAGACCCGTACTCGTACCGCCCCTACGACAAGCCTAAGCGGCCTGCGCACGCGAAATCCGTGTCCGACTTCTCCGAGACCTCCTGGGCGCCCTCCCAGTCTACCGCGCGGACCACCCCTCCCCCTTCCATGCGCAGCCCCTACACGACCAAAGACCCTGACAAGATCGTCATCCGCGCCGTGTACTGCTTCCTCAACCAGTTCGCCAAGACGCCCGCGTCCCAGCTCATCTCGGGCTTGGGGACAGTAACCGACGGCCTCATCCTGCGCATCACCACCGAGGGCCTGTTCATCGACGACGACGTCCGCGGCGTCCCGCAGCGCGAGTGGGATGTCAAGGCTTGGACACTCAAGCTGGTCGAGGTATGGTGTCCCACGCACTCCCAGTCCGCAACCAGTTCGACCTCCTCCACCCCCCAGTCCAGCGCGCACCCCTTCTTCAAGACAATCCCCACCTCGCGTAAACCCGACCGCTCCGGAGCGCCCAAAACCCTAACGGGCGACGAGGCCGACGCATTTCTAGTCGATATGCTCGGCGCCTGCAAGGGGCAATGTCGCACCGGCGAGTCCCCTTTTACCCGCGCGGCTGCTAGAGATGCAGGTCCGAGCTCTTCTGTATCAGGCTACAGTTCTAACTCTCACCATCACAAGACGGGCGACTGGAAGGCCAAAGGCCTGCACCTGTTGAGGGCGACGGTGCGCGACCAGGAAGGGAAGAGATACCTCTTCGTCCTGTCGGAGGAGGAGAGCTGGAAGGTCGCAGTCGGACTGCAGAGGCTGAGACGGGGCACGCAGGTGAGGGCCTTGGGCGTGTCGGGGATGACGCAGTTGGAGGTTAAGAATATGCTTGAGACGTTGGGGTGGTGATAACCCCCAGCGTACAAGAAGACTGGGGAAGGAATATGTGGAAAGGGGTGGGAAATGCTCTATGAGAGGAGAGGGGATAAGCTGTTTAGAATGTTTTATTTTGTCTGCGGGTACGAGCGAGCGTACTATTATATACCAGGACAGAGAGCGGGAGAGCAAGCGGAGATGTTGTTGAATTATGAATTGGATGGATTTCGAACACCCCATCGGACTGGAATGCTACATTGTTGCTGTGGGATGAGACAACACCACGGCCCCTAGACTAGCACTTGAAAGACTCGATACCCACTACAAGTTTGTTTTACATTCCAGCTACGGCTGGGACTCGCAATGAAGATGTTGATGTCTCTAAACGAGTTTCAACGGAAGCTGTAACTTCTAGATGGGAAATGGGTGTTCTGGAAGTTCTTTGTGCGAGATCTGCGAGAATTTGCGATATTTGCGATATTTGCCATGACATGCCCGGGTGTGCATTGGGATGATGTTGATGAACGTTATTCAAAAGTCCATTACTCGTTTCCTCCTATCGATCACGAAAGCCTCCCTCTCTCATTAACATCAAGTTCCGAGCAAGAAGTAACATCGGCCAACAACATCCATTGCTGCCAGTACCATAAGGTAGGTACCCAAGCTCCATAATCGCCCTTTCTCTGCGCCCTGGTATCCATCCATCCGCCTTCGAAGCACGCATTGCGTTTATCAACACCTTTTTTCTTCTTCCTCGCCTATCCAACTTCTGCCTTGCTCAGTTCGTTCAACCAACCACCTCTGACAAATCACAATCCAGAAAAACACCCTCCATGTAGGTAGGTAGGTTCTAAACCTCCCTCCTCCCCAAAGTCCCGGCAAGGTTCATGTACATGCCCGCATCCTTGGCCCACTCATCATCCTCCGGTCCTCCGGCGACGCTGCTCTCTTCGCTCAGGTGACCGCTGGAATACCTCTGCCGACTGGGCAGGCTATCCCGCCCGTCCCTCTTTACCTCCAACCCCTGCCCTTGCCCCTGCTGGGGCCAGTCGTCGAAGCTCTCCCGCCCATCGACACCCGGCAGCCGGATGATAGGGCTGGTCACCGAAAACCCCGTTGCGGTCGGACTGTTCGGCTTCGGGCCCGGATTGGGCGGCAACTCGTCGTTGTACCCGCCAAAGTCGTCGTGGGCATAACTACCCCTCTGCTGTTGTTCATGGCGGGCTTTCGTGGGCGTCTCGCCGTCTCTGCCGTCATCGGCCGTTTGTCGGGGCGGGACGACTTCGTCGGCGGGCATCTCGGCGAGCGGCGTATCCAGCGGTTGAGGGTGGCCCTGGTAGCCGTACCCGGTCCCGCCGCCGAGGGCGGCCATGCCCTCCAGCTGCTGCTCCAGCTCCCTCTGCTCGAGGATCTGGGGCGCGTGCTCGACGTTTCGCAGCGAGGAGCTGGCGCCGGCTACGCCCGTGCTGCGGAAACTGCCCAAGCTACCGCGGTTTAGCCCGCCTCCTTCGTAGGCCAGCGGAGTATCGGCGACACCGGTGGGTGTAGGGGAGTCGCCGGGTGCTGTGCCTGGTAAACCTGGTAAGCCGATGTCGCCGCCCTTGATGCTGAACTGGGCTATGGTGCGCATTTTGCGGGACACCCAGCCGGCGAGGATCTTGCCCCGCTGCTTTTCGCCGAGGCGCGAGCGGGGGAAGTCACCGCGCCCGACGAAGGCGACAATGTCGACTATGATCTGGTGCTCGTTGAGGATTGCGTTGACGATAACGGGCACGATGGAGGCGAGGTAGGCTTTGCGCGAGACTTCGACTAGGACTACCACCAGTCCGCCGGCTTGGAAGACGGCGCTGTAGCAGTGTTAGCAAGAGGAAGAGATGGGGCAAATGGGGGCAGAGAAGACTTACCATCCGCTAGGTATAATGTTACGATGACACCTCTCAACAGAAGCCTCGATGTCCATGGGGAAGTGGTTCAACCCGTTGATCTCAAACGTCTCGCCTATACTCCCCAGCACGAAGAGCACCTGCATGTCCACCTGCGCGCCGCCGGGCCCGATAGGCCTGCTGACGCTGTGGAGGAAGCCCAGGTCGCCGGTGCGGACATACCTAATGCTCGGGTCCTCTACAGTGCGGCCGTCGAACTTCTCCCCGTCGAAGGCGTCCTTGGACCCGTAGAAGGACTTGACGCAGGCCTCCGAGTCGACCCAGATCTCGCCGTACTCGCCGTCGCTGCAGAGCATCCTGCTTTCTGGGTTGACGATCGCGATTTGGGTGGAGACGGGAACCATGCCCGAGTCTTGCACCAGCAGAGCCTTGGGGTCGGCCTCCGGGTCGATTGGCATTATGAGGCCGCGGCGGAGGGCTTTGGTGTCTAGCCACAGCTCGATGGGCTCGATGCACATGTAAGACCGGGACGCGATCATGGGGTTCAGCACGTGCGAGTAGACAGTGTTGATGGCCGTGCGGTCGAGGCCGGTGGCGGCGAAGTGCAGCCTGACCTTCTGGAAGACGTCAACGCGCGGCCGGCCGTCGGCGGAGATCATCATGTTCTTGAGCTCGTGGAGGGTGAAGCCCTTGCCTGCCATGACGGCCATGGCGTGGTCCAGCATCTGGGGGGTGGCATAGGTATCCTTTATCTTATACCGGGAGAGGATGAGGAACAGAGACAAGGGGTTCTGTGCAAACTCGACGGGCGAGAGCAGGTAGGTCGGCGTGCCAATGTAGATCCCCATCAGGCAGGTGTGGATGAAGCCTAGGCCAGTGGTGCTTCGTACACAGCCAAGGACGGGTCGGGAGCTGGTCATCTGACAGGTCTCCTTCTGGACCTTGCACATGCCCAGGATGGTGTCGTGACCTAGCTGCACGGCCACACGCCTCTGGTCGGGTGTCCAGTATATCCAGATTATGACGGGATACCCGGGCTGAACCCAGGCAGGATCCATCGTGATGCCTAGATCTCTCAAACCGCTGTTTTGCTTCGGCGGCTTGGAGGTGTTGTAGACACTGGGTACGTGGACTTTGAGGACCTGCGCCGACTGCTTGATGTGCTGAGTCACAGGCTTCATCTTCAACAGGTGGTCGACGTCTTGGTTGACAAGGATCGCCTTGACGCCGTAGTCTGAAATCAGGTGCAGGAAAGCCGGAACGTCCTCGCTAAGGCGGTTCTGGTCCATCGGTGCAATCGGGATAACGATCGCACCCAGGTTGATACAGGCGTGGACAGCGAAGACGAAATCCTCCGAGTGCGTGTACATCAGAATGACGTGGTCTCCTGGCCGGATTTTGACCTTGTTCTTCAGATATACCGCAACGGCAGCTACTTTCATGTCGAACTTCTTCCACGTCACTCCCTTGCCCTCCTTCCCTCGGCTATCAATAGTGCAGTACGAGAGCTCTTCTGGCTGACGGGCTACGCGCCACTGTATGAGGTCGGTAATGCTCAAGAAGTTGTTGAGAGGTGTCGATGTCCGGTCATCGATGACGACTTCTCTTCGGTCGATACCCGAATACTGTTTGTCGGCCGGAGCGAGGATATCCGCTCTCGAGCTTGATGCCACCATGGACCAGATACCGCCGATTGGATCTACGCCTATCGGTAGATTGAGCACAGCATGCTCGACAGCGAACTTGACGTGCACACATGGTAGGTTGCCGAGGTCGAACTCTCTTCGGCAGAGCATGTTCCCAATCTCTCTGCGGCCGTTCTTCGTCACTCTAGGTAAAGCATTCGGAGCCGTAATCAGAATGCAGTACACACGCATATTGTGCTCTTGCACCAGCACTTCCATGCACCTCTCGGCCAGAGCATCAAGAAGCGGTGTATCCAGCTGTCTCGGTGGACCCCCTGACGTTGCTGGCGCCGTTGACGCGGCTTGAGATTCCAACACCACGATAGGGAGATGCTCCTCGTTGACAAAGACGTCAAACGCCGAACAGTCGAAGATCTTCGGCACATTCCGCATGATGCTTATTACAATGTGCTGGACAAAGAAGTAGCGGTACTCGGCGATCTCGGTTCCGTGTTCAACCCACTCAACTTTCTGTCGTATGCGGTCTTCGTACAGTCCGAGAACAAAGATCTTGCCCTCGATCACAGTGCCCAGAAGGCCGGTCCGCAGGAACTCGGGCTCCACTGGAGTCGGAGTCGGGTCGCCAGGGTCGAACTTGTACGGCCTCGCGTGGAATATTTGTTCGGTGTGCTTGGGCAGAGCCCAGAACCCGCCCGACAGTGATGGCGAGTCGACCCATATCTCACCAACCGAATGGGGAGAAGCCAAAAGACCGGTCTCCGGGTCGACAACAGCAAGAGTGGCATCAGGGATAGGATATCCAAAAGCACCGACCCTGACAGTCCCCAGCTCGCTGCCGGCCTTCTTCCTCGCTTCCTCGCCGATTGCCACCACGACGACCTCGTTCGACTTCAGAGCTTCCCTGTCAAGGAGGACTTCGCTCAGCTCGTTCTTAGCGCGCTGTTCGGTTGCGGTGGCAGTCCCCCCCCCGAGAAGACTCCCAAAGCCGTTGGAAGCTGCGGGCTTCTCCTCCTTCTCCTTAAGCCTCTCGTCCTCCGAGTCGGAGTCGGTGCCCATGTCCAGTTTCAGAGGACAGCCCATCCGCTCTTCGCCTCCTAACCAGTCTCGGATGCTGATCACCATGCCGCCATGTTCTGGGAGACACAACATGGGAGCTACAACTTCTCTTGCGCGTGTGTTTCGGAGCGGACGCAGCCATCGATCAGCCAGTACCTCGTGGAACTCGCTGTCAACCGTCAAAGTGTCTATCAGACAGAGCTTGACGGTGCCAAAATTTGGTTCCATTCCCTTCTTGAAGTTCCTCGTCGTCATCGGGTCTTGCTGGTAGTTGTAGGCCGCGCGTTTCAGGCCGGGATAGTCTGCCACCATGAGCGTCGCCTTGTACTTGGTGATGAGATGAGCGTAAAGTCCGGGTACATCAACAGCCTTATTCTCCAACCACACCGTTGTGTGTCCTCCGTATACAGTGAGCAGGACGCCAAGTATCATGCCGATTCCTTGTCGGGGATCAAGATACGAGAGCAGGATCTCACTGCTTGCATGTCCGCCGATGAGTCTTCCGTTCTTGTCCCGCAATGTGCTGCTGAAAGTGTCTCCTGGCCCGTGATTCGGCACGGTTGAGATGATGGCACTTAGACAAGCCATCTGGTGCATGATGGTGCGGTGGCTGAGCACCACCCCTCGCAGGTCCCCGGTGGGTGCCCGAGAGAACTCGATATACGCAAGGTCCGGAACGGAGAGCGGCGGAACGTCGTCCTTCTTCTTAGGATGGAAACTTCCGAACTCGTTCGTCTTCCACCACTCGACACCCTTTGGCCAGTTGAGCTTCTGGGTCGTGATATCGCGCTGGAAGGCTTTCAAGTTATTGTCCGTTGTCAGCGCCAGATGTGCCTGTGTCGAAGTCAAGATCATGTTTAGTTTCTGGTAATCTTGGAGATCATTTATCGGCACGGCCACCACCCCTGCGATGAAGCATCCCAACAAGGCAATGGCAAAGTCGATGATTTCTGTGTCGCGGTAAATCAGGGCCACCCGATCTCCTCGGTACAGCGAGCTTTTGTCTCTTATAACTTGGGCAACCTTTTCAGCGCGAGACGCTAGTTTGTCCCAGGTTATGGATGCTGTTTCCTTTCCGCGGTTATCCAGGACCCAGTATGCAGGTAGTTTAGCCGTCGTCCTGCCGCGGTGTCTCAGCACAGCTGCTATGTTGTCGAACTTGGACATCGGAGTACTCTCGTCGTGTGGATCGGTTATGGCAGATGGCAGGTCTCTCGGTTCGAGTGGCATCATGTATTCGAGTGCGTCAGGGGGCGGCAGGTCGTTAGCAGTGAGCATTGGTGGTGCCATTGCGGCGGTCGGGGAAAATGCATCTCCAGTCGAGTATCGTTGCGGTCCGCCGTATTCACCTGGTCCCATCTGATCATAAGCTTGTTGCTGGCCAGCAAAGTCCGAGAAGTAGCCCTGCGAATCGAGCAGAGTGCCCGTCCTGCTGTCATATTGGTTTTGCGACTGCTGCTCCGCGTAGTGACCGTGTTGCTCCGGGTTGAACGCGTAGTCGCCCGACACCATAGTGCCTGAGCGCGTCGACGGATCGGCCTGTTGCGCCGGGGAAAGGAAGAGAGAGTCGTTCGGTCGCATTGGCGGCCGGTGATCAGCCATAGGGCCACCCGGCGCCAGAAGAGACGCAGGGTCGGGTTGGGTATACGATGACGTGGGGCGGAAGTCCCCGGTCGAGGCTACGGAGGCAGGGGAATAGGCGTTCCCTGTGTCGGTCGGTGAGGAATTCGCATTAAGGGCTGCGAGGGCTGCGGTGCGGTGTCCATCGCTTGAAGGATGTGTCGTGCTGTCGGGCGAATGGATTCTAAGGCCAGATCTGGGCGGTGGTATGACGCTTAGGCCGTATACAGACAGCAGCTGTGTTCGTCTCTTCTGGTATCTGTTGCAAGGAGAGGAACAGTGTCAGCGGTTGCGCGTAAGACGGTAACGAGGCTGGAGGGGAAAGGACTAGGCCATCGGGCATCCGTACCCTTTCTGTGTAATGTCGCCCTCCTTATTTTCAGAACGGCGTGTTAGCAAGCCGTCTCTGCGGTCAAACAGTATAGTCAAGGGCATGTGCAGACTACGTACCTCCAACTCCTTCTCGAGTTCCTGGAGCTTCTCCTCCAAGTCGAGACTGAGGCCAGCCATCGCAGATCGCACAGGAGGCCAGTGGTGTCGAAAGATGCGTCGAGAAAGACAGCCCGCCTCGAGGGCGTCCGCAGTAACAAATTCACGTCAAAGACGAGATCAGGGCAGGCTCCGAGTCTCTTTAGCAGTTAGCAATTGGCCAAAATGTGGAGTGTAGACTAACAAAAAGACGGGATGATTCTCAAGCTGAAGTGTGGCAGTCTGGCAACTGAACCCAGCCTTGGTTGGATGGATTACCCTCCTTGTCTCGTGACGTAGTGGGAGCCGCCAGCGGGAGAGCGGAGGATGCAGGGGTTGCAGGCGTGAATTTGGTAAGGCGGGGGAGCACCAAACAAAGTTGGGTTGCTACGGCCCGGACGGCAGGCGTTGTGTCCCAGAATTCTCCCGTGCAAAGATCCAAGTCTCAGCTCAAGAATTTAGATGCAAGTCCGGGCAATGTCAATATTGAGGACGACATATAAGGAAGTCACGTTTCTCAGGTGCTCCGACTTCCAAGAAAGCGCAACTCTGTCCTCTGCGTCTTTCGCTCTTTCCTGCCGGTTAAAGCACGGTCATTTGGCGCCGCGAGGGACAAAGGCTCCACGACCCCCTTGCAGAAAAGAAGAAGGATCCCCATGGTTGGTCCGTGCCCTGCGTTACCTAACAGTACGGGTACTCTGTCGACTGTCGAAGTGGACCCTTGAGATTTTCTATTTCTGTGCTTTTTTCGGCCAGTGATTTTTCTCCAACTTCCTTCCTCACACTGCAATAGTATCACGATAACCTCGTATTCCGCAATTTCTGGGTAATACGAGGTTGTCAGAGCAGCTGCGATGCTTAGAAAGACAAGTTGGTGTCCTGCCACATCCGGTATGTTATTATTTTCCCTCCATTTTCCTCTCCCCTTCATTTCATGATGAGAACAATACGCATAATATCACAGACCTGTTCTGAATACCCGTGTTGATAACATGCTTAACATCTACTGATCCCAAATCAACCGTTACACTTATTATACCTTTGACAGTCTTGGTGGACAGGAAGCTAATGCTCTATCAGGTAGTTCCGAGTCGGCAAGGAAGAACCAGGTCGTGTCGCTGGCATTAGCCATGTTGTGTCGCTGTCGATGATCGGAGGGAGGATGAGGAACGGGATATTCTTGTCGTGCTGTGTTTATCCTGTTTGCTTGGACACCTCAAGTGAGGGATTCTACCTTTGCCGTCTGACAGCAAGTGAGTGCTACAAGCGTCGATGCCGGTACAGTAGTCGACTGGGAAATCGAATTTCAATCTCATTGTACCTTATGAGCTCCAAACTGCCCACAATATGACCTCCTCTTCAGACACAGACCGACATCGAGCTATGCTACGGGCCACTGAGCTCGAGGAACCGAATATTCTTCCTCCGTCGCGAAAGAGTTGATGTTCAGGGGCTGAGAACCTACTCATCGAAGTGACTGGTCGAAGTCGCCCTCATGGGGCGCTCGCTGTATTGGCCAGGAGGCAGGGTATGATGTATCGCACTGTCCGGCCAATGATATGGTTATATTTAGACCGGGCTGCAACGCATCCCGCAGCATGAGGCTGGCACGACGTGCTGTTCTTCCCCGCAACAATCGAGTTTTCTTTTAACTACACTTTCCTCCGTCAAGCTACCTTATCCAGTGATTCATCGAGGTCATAACCATGCCTGACACCGGTCTCACAACGACGGGTCAGCTGGACTGGACGGCCCTCTCCAGATCAACCATCACAGTTTCGCTTGACGTGGCCGCTCGATTTGCAAATGCCGGAGTCGACGCCATCACCATAGGTGTCGGACGCGCTCTAGGTTCCCGCTTTTCGTTTCCTCCTGAGGGACAGATGGAGCTTATGTCCTCACTCAACCAGATGAAAGGCGTCTCGTCCATTTCAAACACGCTCTGGTTTGGCTTCGGCATCAAGCATGTTGTCCGAACACTGGCTGAGACTGAACAGGGTGCACTCTCTGTCGCACTCTGCGCTGCACTCTGCGAGGGTCGAGCGAAACTGTGGGACGTGGGCTGCATCTTTCGGGAGATGTGCCTCGAGGTGGACGCTCCGCCAGAACTGATACCCTCAATCCACCAGTGGAATAAGCTGGCAGGTGTCTGCGAGGGCAGCCTGCGGCGCTCACACTTCCCACGGGTATATCACCATTTCTTCCGGCTACTGGTGCCACAGGGCACCGAATCCCCAATGACAGAGGCAAAAGCCATGGCAAAAGCCCTCGTTGCCCTAGGCAGACTCAGCAAGGGGGAAATCCTCAACGCAGTATTCGCGGGCACCGGTGAATGTGCCCTCCTCGCCGCCATCGCCCAGTGTCTGCTCAGATTGCCAGTAGAAATACAGGAGAGCAACGGCGTCACTCTTTACGCGAGCCAGGATACTCTCAGTGCCAAGGCACTCTTCATCCGCACGACTGACGAATATCAAACACCGAGACCCCCGGGCCACAGTATGCGTACCAGTATTGTGCAAAAGACTTATTACGAAGTCACCGCCTCGAACTTGTTCGACTCCTCTGAATTCTATGGGCCTACCGTTTGGTTTTCTGTTCTTTCGGACACCTTTGGCGACGAATGGGAGGCTTTCAAAGCACCGCATCTAGCCCAGGCACTCCACGATCTTCTTCACCTCGCCGGAAGCCAGTCTTTACTGCAGTCGGCTCCGATGCCCGCGGATGGCAGCGAATACGGCCCGTTCTTTGACACGCTACTTCATCGAACGTCCCACACAGCGGGTCGGTGCGAATGCTCTGCCCTTGGCCACGGTAGCATTGGTCACGTTCAGTTCGCTCGTAACTGTCTCCCCGAACTCGAGGAGCTTGCACCCTTGTGCAATGGCGTTGTCGACACGAGCATTGCGGCGTGCCTATCTAAATTCTATGAGGAGGATGGGTCTACACGTCGTGCCGCCGTCGCCATAACCGTCGTCACGTTGACTTTGGCTCTAAGGAGCCTTGGTGAAATTAACCCGGCTATCCCACCTTCTCCCAGGGGCCTGTGGCAGCTTTTTGAGCTGGTCCCCTCGGATCTGGAAAAGAAACCACTCTACCACTTGGTCGCAGGAACGGAATTCAACCACCTGTTGTACCTCCTTACTGTCGTGTTCACTGGCGAGAGGAACGATGACTTGATTAACTCGGGTGTCAAGAACCGATCCGCTATCTCCTCCCGCGGCCTATGTATATACTATCCCATCTTGAGGGACCCGTCCCTGCCAGTCTTCGACGCAGTTTGCCCTATGGTGGTTCCAGGTCACATATCATCGCAAGGTCGATCTTACAAACAGGTTATCGACGACCTCAAATACCAACAACACGACCTGGAGTTGACTGACCTACAGCAACCAGCCACCACCAGGCTCCAACTGATAGCGAGCGATACCCAAGACCCGAATCAGCTGGAAGTCCTGGTTCGCGGGACTTCGCCACAGGGAAAAGAGATGCATTTCCGCCCTGCAACAACTTCGCTCACATGCATGCAGATGTTCTCCCGCGCCACCATGCCAACCAGCATCCAAAGTGTCGCATCTCCCGTCACGTCCTGCGACAACCTAAGAGTCCAGCATTCTATAACACTCGACGGTCACACTGTCGCACGTCCCGACTGTGCTGACCAGTCGGGCGAGGCGCGGCTGTACGTGGTTGTCGCCAGGGGCGGCGCCAAGCTTCTCGCCGTCGAGTTCGGCATCCCGGCGGCTCGCTTCCTCGCGGCGCACTACGATCCCACCATGGTTCCCATACCTGTTTGCGTTCTTGTCAAGATAGCAAATGCATGCCCCTCTTGTTTCGTAGCGGCTGCTTGGGAGGCTGACCGCTCTTGGAGGTGGTGGTCTAGCAGCCCCACGACCCGGCCACCGAAAGGAAACCTCGTCTTGTCCTTCCCGGCCAAAGATGGTTCAGCAAAGTCGGTCCAGGTTACGGTCACAATGAAACCCGAAGCCCTGGCGATCGAGGACGGAGGAGCCGGCCAATATGACGGTCGAGCGTGAGGCGTCTTAGCAATGGCAACGGTTGGAACTGATGACTCAGCAATATACAGTCGACTCAACAACACCATCGCGGCTCTGAGCAGATTCCTAATGGGCTATACCCAAGAGTTTCGGGCCATGTATAGGAACTAGCACAGGTTGGGGTCAAGATGAGAGCATCTCCTCTGCCTGGGCATTGCGGTTGGTCGAGTACGGACCGAACTCAAGGGGTAAATCCTCGAATGAGGCTATCGTCTCGTGGCGACCACGAGTGGCTGTTGCGCAGGTATGGATGCAGGCTAGAATCTCGCTAGCGGCTGATATAATCGAATATCCCGTTTCAAGCCTCAAACGTGCACAGCACGAGGTGCAATCAGACGAAGGTAGCTTGAGCCTCAGAGTTCTGGTTCTGGGCAGCGTCACAAAGCTATGTAACCGGGAACAATGAACAACGGTTGTGAACAAAAGTCCAAGGGCTCCCTCTTTTCCTTGTTTGAATCAGGCAGTTGGCATCAAAGGGACACTAGTACGAGACTCCAAAGTCGACCAGCCTTTGTCACCTTTCTGCTGAACAATGCCTTTGACCTCGAGTCTTGGTGAGACAAAGCATCACTAATGCAGTTCCAATCCTACATAAGTCTCGAAGCATCCGCCAGTACAAGCCGTTTGTGTTCTTCGCAACCTTTATATCCTTCATAACTCTCCGCGACAATTACAGTACGAAATTGTCGCGATACCCACACATACTTCCAAGTTAATCGACTTACACCACACACCCTAACCGAAAACACGACTGTTAATCCCGCAGTCACGATGGTGTTTGACGATAACAACATGAAGGAGGGCACTTCTACTTTGCGGTCCCCTTCTTCCGAGGCGCTTCCACAACCGAGTTTCACGGAACAGCTTGGACTAAAGACTTCCAACTTCGACATGGGTGAAGACTACGCCAACTTCAATTCAGAGTTCAACCCTCACGACTTCGAAGAGCTAAGCGGTGTCGCAGACAATTCTGCCACAACAAAGAGCCCTGCCATCGGCATGAGTTCACCAGAGTCGACCGGTGCCCAACCGTCGCCGGCTCAACCAACGGCGGAGGAGGAGGAAGTTGGAATGGCTACAGCTGATGCTACCGATGGCAACGACGTGCCCTCAGTCGACGACGTGGAGCGCGATGCAGATGATGGCCTATTCGGCTCCCCTCCGCCCGCCGAGCAGGACCAGGCCGACATTCCCGACCCTGCTGCGGCGAGCCCGCCTCCTGCGCCTATCACTTCAGGACTGACATTTCCGACAGACCCAGCACAGCCAGCCACTGCGGCTCCGACCTCGGGTCTGCCGTTTCCGCCGGTCGTTGTACAGGTCCAGACAGCGTCTCCGGCCGTGACGCAGGCTCCAGAGCCAATCCATGAGGCCGTAGATCCCCGGATGACGGTGTTAAACTCCGCCCTTCCTGACTTAGACTCGGGGTCCACGTCCATCATTGACTCCACTCACGCGTCTGTTGTTTCAGGTAAGACTACAACCGACTTTGGGCTCGACTTGGCGTCGATTGCAAACATGGACGATGCTGACCTGGAATTGTTGCTTGCCCTGGAACAGGCAACGGCAGCCCCTACGGTGCCTGAACAGATACACGCGCCGCAGCCCACTCGCCCTCACCAGACGCATCAGGTCGTGGGTGCAACTCAGCCTCAATATCCCGCTGTCTCGGCCGTCCCTGGAACAGTCTACGCAGCTTACCAGCAGCCTCCCGTAACCTCTCAACCTATGCCCGGCTCCTCGGCCCTCCCACCACCGTCTCAGCTCGTCACCAACCACCTGACACCAAACCCAACCCTCAACCAAGGCTACGGCAGCACTTCCCTAACCAAATCCACCCTCAAGCGCCCCCGCGAGGACGACGAAGAATACTCCTTCTCCTCCTCCCTCCCCCGGCGACCAACCAAACAAATCCGTCACCGCCGCGACAACAACCGTCGCGAGTCCAACGACCCAAAGAACTGGTATCCCCCGCCCCCAGCTACACCCAACTGGGGACCCTTCAACTACACCCCAGAAGGCGAATGGCTCGGCAACGTCCTCTACTCCGGCGAACAACTAGCGACCTTCCTCGTCGGCCCCTCAGGCGACGGCCGCTGCCCCAGCAGGCAGGAGAAACTCACCCTCTTCCTGCAGTGCCGCCCCGCCTTCGACGCCCACCGCTACAGGCCCGACGCGTCGGTGTGTCGGTACAAGGATTGTCCCGTCAAGAAGAACACCATCACCAAGGGCCAGTGGCGGGTCGCCTTCGACGAGAGGGCGAGCCTCACCAGCGGCGGGGTGGCGGACCCGTTCAAGGTGGCGGGGTACATGCACCTGTACTGCTTCGAGGAGGTGTTCGAGCTAGTCACCCTGATGCTGGACGAGCCGGAGAACCAGAAGGTTACGGTCCGCGCCGAAGACAGGGTGCTCCCCTGCGAGGAGCGGAACCCCATGGCGCTCGACGCGAGGCTCGTCCACGTCTTCGACACTTGGAGGGCGGGCCAGGAGAAGCGCTTCTGGGACTGCTACCGTGCCGGGCGGGACCTCGTCACGCCACGGAAACAGAGGCTGTGGAGCGTCCTGACCGAGGCGCTGGTGTCCACTCCCGGTTATCTGGACAAGCTCGAGAAGAACGAGTTCCACATAGGTAAGTACATGGGCGATCTACGGCTGTACCAGTCCGTCCTCGACAAGCGGCTGCAGGACCAGAGGGAGGCGAGGGTCATCGACCTTACGAACGAGGATGAGTACGAAGAGCAGTACAGCATTCCGACGTCGTCCCATCACGGTCGACCGGTTGCGCCGCTGCCTTCGAGGCCTCCTGGCAGGCGACCTACCCTCGGCCTTTACCAGGCTCCGGGAAGCAGCCGTCGGCGCTCGAGGCCCGATAACCACGGTCAGGCACATGTTGCTGCGTCGCCACCGCGCCGCCCTGATCTTCTGCTGTACAGCCCGCCTGGGAGACGCAAACGCGCAAGAGAAGAAGATGAATATGAGAATCAGTCGTCCCCCAAAAGATACAGGGTTGACACTGGCCGGGAAGAGTACGTCCAGCCAGCACCAACCGTTCCCTCACCCTCACCCCCTTGCCGCCCAGACCAGCCCCTCTACACCCCTCCCAACAGACGCAAGCGCTCCTACCGGGATGACGAAACCGCTGACCACTCTCCTGTCCATCCTACCAAGCGTCTCAGAGTGGTCGATATCGACACCGCGCAGATCCAAAAGGCCGTTCAGAAGCACATCGTCGGCCAGGATGAGAATAATAAGAAAACTAATAACAAAAATAATAACCACGGCTACAACAAGGCCGTCAACGACAAGGTGCGCCGCGTCAGCAGACTGCTGACGGAGATGGCGCCCGACGTGAGCGGCCTGCCGACGCACAAGCAGAGGGAGATACGGAGACTGGTTTCTAGGGAGGCGGAAAGGGTGAGGAGCGGGGTTGAGAGGAGGTGGGCTTCGCTGCCGGGGTATCGGTAGGCGAGGCTGGAACGGGAATAGGGAGGGCAAAGGTGAGAGATAGGTAGGTCAGCATATGTGGGCATGGGGAGGTAAGGTTAGGTGAGTAAGTTTTCCTGGAGGGAAGAGCAGGTTGGTGAGAGAAGGCTGGTCTTTTTGGTAAGTATACAAGAATGTCTCCCATTCAGGCATGAAATACAGGCACAACCGATCATCGTCGTTCACAGCTATCACTCAAACTCCTTTCTACTGCAGGTGCAACTTCGTAGGTGACTTCGACGCCAGAACCCCGTGTGTATATATGTACCTAAGTCCCACCAACACGCTATGCCATTTCAACCTCAACGCCTCGCCATGAAAAACACCATCCTCACCTCCAGTAACACAGAATCTATACTGACTTCACCTCCTCCAACCCTCACCTCCCCTCCCTCCGTCCCTTCTCAACATCCTCCAGTTCTCTTCTCACAATACCCTCCGCCTCCCGGATGACATCATCCCCCCTCCGCCAGGTATACAACTGCACACCGATATGATCCAGCGTCGCGTGCGCTCTCTCCAGCCTCCGCCGCCACATGTCCACCTTTTTGCTCACCGCAGGCGGCGAGTTGGCCCCGCTTCCACCGCCCCCGCTGATGGATTGCGCGTAGCCCGGCCCCGGGAGGGGTTCGAACTCAAAGTCCGAGTTGGCCGTCGACCGACGCGCTAGGGAAGTACGCGGGCTTACGGCACGGAGGGAGGAGGCGCCTGTGCCCTTGCGGCGGGGGAGGGGGGGGGGTGGGGGTTCCCGCTTAGAGTTGGGGGCGGTGGAGGTGGTGGATGTTGTTGTCGTCGGGACGGTTTCGGAGGAGAGGGTTTGCATTTGGGCTAGGGGGTGAGAAGGTGGAGGAGGGGTGGGCGTGGAGGGTTTGCGGCCTGGTAGGGGAGGGCGTGTCGAGTCGTCTTTAGCGGACTTCTTTGCTAGGAGACCTGAGCCGGTTTCAGACGGCGAGCTGCGGAGGGAGGGCGGTTTTGCCGGTCGGGGAGGCGGCTGCTTGCGGGCCAGGAGGTCAACGGCGCTGACGCTGGTTCTGAAAGAGGTGTTGTTCTTGAACTGGCTGCTTCCGCTCGGCGCCATCTCCTCTGGTTCGTCTGAGAGGTCAATCAGGTTCTCCTCTGGCTTGGAGGGTGCTGATGCGAGTCGTGGCGGCAGTGCAGGCCGGTCGGCGGGCTCGCCGTTGTCTTGCCTGCCTGGCGGGTCTAGCACCTGCGTCCGGGAAGTTTGGCTCCTGCTCACCCTCCCCCTAGGTCCGGCTGTGCCGAAGGACTCCTCGAAGAACTTGTTAGGCTCGGGAGTAGTGACGTCTCGAATGAACACTGCCAGGATGCGACCAGGGTTGGCAACGGCTAGTTCGGTGTAGACCTCCAGGTCTGCCTCGCCGCTGTCGCCGACGAGGAGGAACCTGCGCTCTGGAAAGTCGCGCAGGATCCTATCCAGCGTGCCCTTCTTTCTTTCGGCAACCGGCTCGAAGATGCCCTGCAACATCCCGCTGTACTGCTTCAAGTGTATCGAACCGGGCGGTAGACCAGCAAGGTGGAAGAAGGAGGCGATGACTGGGAACAGCTGCCACGGGCTGTTGGAGCAGTAGTGGATGCTGACGCCCATGTCGTGCAGGCTGTTGTACCACTCCTTCACGCCGTCGACCGTCAGGTCGCCCAGGTCTCGGACGAAGGTGTTCCTGAAGATCTCTCTGGCGCCCATGGAGATGCTCGACCGCTTGATGGTGTCGTCGATGTCGCTGATCAAACTGACGCCTCTGTCTTCGATGAGCTTGATGGGCTCGGTAACGGACAGAGAGCTCTCGGCAGCCAAAACTCGCACGTGAGTCGGGACGAAGTCCAGAGCAACGCGGGTGACGAAGTGCCCCGAGTCGTTAGTGATAACGGTCCGCGACTGGGACTGGGTATCATTGTAGAAGAAGAGGGTGACAGGGGACTCCTCCAACGGGACGGTCAGAAACGGCCCAAGCCGAGCCATCATGTTGGCGTTCGCCACAGCCAGCTCGGCCTCAGTCAGGTCGCCGGTCGATGATGCGGACATTTTAGCCGCTATGACCGGCGACGAGGGGGCCGAATTAGGCGATCCAGTCCCGCTCCGCGTCCTCGGAGGGTAGATAGAGTCAGTCTCGCTGTCAGATTCCTCCCTGGGCCTCTCGCTATACGTGCCCTTGTTGGCCGCCTCCTTCTCTTTCTGGCCCTTCTTCTCGATATCCGCCGCCTCCTTTGCAATCTTGTCTTCCTCCTTCTTCCGCTCATGCTCCTCATGGACCGAGGTCAGGGGATTAGCCTGCTGCTGATTACCAACCGTCGGCGGCGGTACACCGCTCAGTCTCCGCGCAAGTCCAATCAACACCCGATTCCGGCGCGTCATGGGCCCAGTATGAGGGTTATACACCCAACCCCTGACATCAACATCAACAACGGCCTTCTCGTCCTCCATCCGCGCCCACTCCTGCTTCCAATAATCCTCATCATCCATGCTGGCCTGCGAAGCGGACCTTGCCATCCCCGGTTGCGGAGGTTGTCTCGCCTTCCCAAACTGCTTGACATGCCGCTTCGCGTAGCTTGGGAACAGTACCATCTGCTCGCTCCCCTTCGTCACGATAGCGACATTCGGAAAACTCCCCGGTATGGTGACCTTCTGCGTCTGCGTCTCCCACGGTTCCACACCTCTGATCCGTGTGTTGCCGTACTGCTCCTTCAGCTCCGACGCAGCAGCCGCGCCGGCGCGGTAGACACTGCCCGCCATCGCCGCGAGCTTCCTGCGCCGCGACCCTTGGTCCCTACCGGGCTCGTCGGAACCCGACAGACCAGCCGGTCCGTACCCCCCCGCCGTGGCGCCCGTTGCCCTGGAGCCGTAGTCGTATCTCGACGTCATGTTCTTCTTTTCCTTGAGCTGTTGTAACTGTCCGAGAACCCCACCACCACCAACACCACCACCACCAACACCACCACCCCGCACTACTCGGCGACGGCTAGTACCGCCCTGGTGGTGGGCTGGGATGCCGAGCAGCAGTCGCCGTCCGTGCCTCGCGACGACGTCAACGAGCCGCGTGCCCGACTGGCGCTTGCGCTCGCGGTTGATCACCCACCGATAGATGCGACTCTGCAGGCCGTGCTTGTAGTAGGGAAGCGTGTCGAGGTGGAAGTCGAGCAGGCGCTCGCGGTAGCGCGCGCGGACGGTCGGGGGGAAGAGGTACCGCAGGAGGCTCGTGCGATTGTGCGGTTTGACCGAGTGCTGGGGACGCAGGGAGCGGAGGAAGGAGAGGCGGTTGTGGGGAGCCAGGGTAGGCAGACGGTCGAGGACGGTGAGGGATGTTTATAGGACAAGAGCGGAGGCCGGGGTTAAGGTTATGTGTGTAGTGTGTCGTGTGCTGACTGTCATTCGGGGTCGGCACGTTTTGAGTTGCTGGGTGCTCGTGGTCGCGGCAGGTGAGCGTTTTGAGACGGTGGCGTTTCTAGGCAGCACGGGAGCTGTGCCGTAGGACTAGGCAGATCTGGCTGACGCAGGTAAAGCTGATATAGGACAGATGATTATCGAGGCTTTGTACACGAGTCCAAGTCCTATCCGGTGTGGGTTTAGAACTCGACTGTGACGAAGGAAGGAAGCATCAGAAAATGCCAAGACAACCCGTCGCTAGCTCACAAAAGCCAAGTTCGATGCGACCCGCCATACGTCACCAAGGCTTGTTGGATCTGCCGATGATTGGCTGCGTAGACTTCCATGGTGAACATGCCATCGCATATTATATTCAACTTCAACTCCATGCATGTGAATACATACGCTAACGCTCTGATATATACCCCTATTCAACATCTACTCTCACCTCTTCTTGAAAGAAGACCCCTTGGACTTAGTCCTCGGCTTATTAGGCCCAGCTGCCCTCTTCGCCTTTGACTCCTTCTTCGCCTTCTTGGCAGCCTCTATCGCACCACCACCATCCCTCTCCGCCCTACCCTTCTTCCACGCCCGCCCTTCGCTCATGGCGGCCTTGGCATCCAGCTTCTTCTTGTCCTTGTTGCTCAGCTGCCCGTGGCCCTTCTTCTTCAGCTGCTCCCGCACACCGTTGAGCTCCGTCCTGCCCGCAAGCTTGGCCTCCTTCTTGTCCTTCTCCGTCTCGAACCACGTCCGCTTGGGGCGCGCCTTGATCTCCTCCTCGTGTCGGATCATGTTCTCGCCCTTCTTGACTTGCATCTCGACGTGGGCAATCTCCTTCTCCTGCTTCTCCTCCGCCATGATCTCCTCGATCTCGTCTTCCATCTCGTCGATCTGGGCTTGCAGCTTGTCCGCCTCGGTTGCGTCGATCACCCTGCTGCTGATTTTGGCTCCTGTGGACTTGCCTGCTCTGACGGCCGCCTTGACAACCTTGCGATCTGGCTCGGCTGCTAGTGTCACAGCCACACCGCTGCGGCCAGCACGGGCTGTTCGACCGACACGATGGACGTAGATGTCTAGTGATTGAGGCGCCTCGTAGTTGATGACTGTGTCTACTCCCTTGATATCCAGACCACGAGAGGCAAGATCGGTGGCCAGTAGAAACGACACTTTGCCATCTCTGAAGTTCTCCACACTTTCGATACGCTGGTAGACTGTTAGCCGCGATGTTTCAGAATCTGCTAGTTAGATGCATGACAAACCTGTGTCTGGTTCATGCTACCGTGGAGTTCGGCGCATGACAAGCCCAACAAACCAAAGATGATGCGTGCCTTGTGAGCATCTCTCTTCTGCCTGAAGAAGATGATCACCCTTTCCCTGTACAGATTCTGGCACAAGTAGACAAGATAACCCATCCGCTTCTCCTCGCGCCCAGGGCGAAGACGCACGAACTCCTGGACTAGAGTGGTGACGGTCTTGCTCTGCGAGTCAACCATTATCCGCACCGGCTTGTTCATGCCAATGCGAACAAGGCGGTCGACCGTCGACGTCATGGTAGCCGAGAACAACATGGTCTGGCGCGACTTGGGCATCGACGTCAGGATCTCGTTCAACTCATCCGCGAAACCGTCCTCGAGCATCCTATCGGCCTCGTCGAGAACGAGAATCTCGACAGTGTCGACGGTAAAGCTGGGAGAGTTGCGCATGTGATCGATGAAACGACCAGGGGTGGCGATGACAACGTCGGGCCTCAGGCGAAGCTCCGCCTCCTGGACCTTCAGACTCAGACCACCAACTGCCAAACAGAACTTGATGTCGGTAAAGCTTGCGAGTTTTGTAGCAACAGCGTGACACTGAATAGCCAACTCACGGGTGGGCAGTAGGATGACAACACGGGTTGTGGCGACCTTCTTCGGTCGGTACAGGAGACGCTCGATGATGGGTACGATAAAGGCACCAGTCTTTCCGGAACCGGTTGCGGCACCACCGACAACGTCCTTGCCCATAAGCGCTATGGGTATCGCCTTGGACTGAATTGGTGTGGGTTTGGTGAAGCCGACGTTAGCCAGACCCCTGAGGATTGGGCGCGACAGTGACATGCTTTGGAAAGAAGTCACGTTCGCCTTCTTGCTACCCGGTGTAGCCTTCTCCTCAGGGGCGAAGAAGGCCTCTCGCCTTGCTGCCTCCTCGGGATCTTCGTCGTCGTCGCTGTCGGAGTGGCCGTCATCTTCGGGATGATTGACGGGTGTGGCCACGGAGTCGTCGTCTGAGGCAGGCTCGTCGCCGTCTTCGTATTCCTGCTCTTCTTCGTCGTCCTCTTCTTCGTCGTCATCATCCTCCTTCTCTCCTTCGTCCTCGTCGACATCGGAGCCGACGCCCATACCAAAGCCATCTTCAGCAAGGACACCGTCCTCATCGTCATCCAGCTCGAAATCGCCATCATCATCATCTTCCTTCTCTTCCTCAGCATCGCCCGTCGCCTCCTCAGCAGCAGGTACACCGCCCCTCTTCTCCCTCCTCCTCCTGATGATCTCATCAAGATCAACACCCTTATTCTCAAGCGTGTTCATGCCCTTCCTGGCACCATCGAAGCCCCAGCCCTCGAACTCGTCTCCCGCGATCTCTGCGGCGCCGTCGTCGGCGATGAACTCGAACTCCGAGTCCATGGCGCCGTCATCCTCATCCTTCTGGCCCCATATGCTCTCAGCGGGCTCGTCTACGGGCTCCTCATCTTCTGTGGCGGCTTGCTGCTTGTTCTTCTTGGACTTCTTGTTGTCCTTCTTGGCCTTCTTCTTGGGAGGTGCGGCGGCAGCGCGCTCGACGACCTCCTCGACGGCGAGGTCGGCTTCATTGTCGGAGATGGTGAATACGAAGTCGTCGTCGACGGCTTTTCTCTTTTGTGAGGGCGCCATGGTTGGATGTGGTCGGTTATAGCGGTATGTAGGTGGTGGTAGCTCTTTACATCGAGGATGCGATAGTGGGGTCTGCAAGCCGGACAAAATTTTGGCTGTCTGAGATCCAGGAACTTTTTCTGCCGGGCGGTGAGTGTGGTTGTGCAGGGGTCCAGCCAGCCACGAGCATCGGGAAGGAGCAATAGTATGAAATTCGGCCACGGGGAAAGAAGGAAAGAAGGAATGTCATTTGAATCTCTCTCACTTGAAAGGAAATAAATCCCAAAACTTGGTCTTGCTGTTCGTTGTTTTCACAGTATTCATTCGCATCTCCTGAACGTCTCTCAAATGACACTCGGTATCAGGATGCTGGCCCAAAACAGCCACCAAGAAGTGCCTTACCTTCGACCGAAAAAGATTCATATCATGGCTTTCTCCTTTCAATTTCATTCATCTTCATGCTGGTCAACCAAACTCTCTTGTTCGACATCTAACAGGTCCACGCTGGTATTACACAACCTTTATCGACAGCCACTCATACAAAGGATGAGAAGCAAGTTTGCGCCAGTTGCACGAGTTGCACCAGTTGCATCAGCTCGAAAGTACGGCCGTTTCACTCCTGACGTCGTCGTCGGTAGGGCTGACCGCATTAGTCGTCAGATTCTTAAAAGCAGGCCAATGAGGGGGATGTGGTTCTGCCTGTCGGTTTGCTGACGAGGCTTTGGCTTGCACCATGGTGTGTCTACATGCTCTGGGACATTCGGGATACGGATGGATGTCATGGGATGCTCCATCCGCGGAGATTGGCCTCCTCTGTCACCTCCTCGTCGTGGAATGGGCCGTGTCCTCCTCTTCTATGTAGAAGCCATGAGCATCTCGCAGACCTACCTCGAGACTCTAGATCCGGCACTGCACGGAACTTGTGCCATGCCGTCTCCAGACTTGCTGTCCAGAAGCGACAACGAAGGATGCAGACCCTGGTTGCAACCCACGAGAGTCTCACGCTTGTCTGGCGAATCACGGGCTGCGATAGACGCCTGTGGCACGGCTCGCGGATGCCTCTGCTAGACTCGCGGCAAGAGCTCTGGGGCGGAGCAGATCGCTGGAAGGCTAGCAGGGACATTGCCGGGGTCGTCAATGATGAGTCTTGAAGCCGGTCTTTTCTGTTACAGACCAGTTTCTCTAGCTGGAGGATACCGACACAGAAGAAGGGAAGAGTCATAACTTCACATACGCTCCAAAAAGGGATTCGACATTTGCGATCTTGGATCGCCAACTACGCCGTTACCACCGCGACTTGGCAATACGGCGTCGCATGAATGTCGACCGTTGGCTTGCCGCACACTGCCAAGAAAACTGTCCCGGGGGCTGAGAGTCTTGAGAGCCTTCCCCTCCCCCTTGTTCTACATCACCACGCTCAAATTCCTCCCCCGCTGTCTTTTGACAACCATACCATCCTTCTTCGACTTTTGAAGACAACTGTCGCATTCCTTCGTGCCTGGGTTTCCGCTTCGTGTCACTGTCGTTCCTGATACCTTCGCTTCACTCATTGCGGCAAATGTCACTACTGCCATCAATGCATTTCTGATCCAGCGACGACCGCTCTTTGTTTGGCCACGGCGATGGCGACAGGGAGAACGGTGCAGACCACAAGGAGGAGGACGATACTCAGCTCAGCAACAACATCGATACGCCGCGGCTCTTTACTTTTTCTAATATATCCGATATTTGCGACCTGGCTGCCATTTGTGACGGCCAACTGCGGAGTCGAGTTTCTATACCCTCAACCCGATCTCATGTTCTACTATCTCGATACCATAAACGTTACGTACACTTCGAATTTCTCTAATCCGACACTGTTCGCCTGGTGTGGACAGTCGTCTTCACCGACACAGAGTGAGTGGTTGTGATTTCGCATTCACACTCGCACTCGCACTCGCCAGTCAAGATATACCCGCTGACCATACTGCGCTCCCCCAGAGTACGAAACCAGCGCCCCCAAGTTCAACGGCTCCGTGCTCGTCCTCCTAGACTTCTCCTCTTCCGATCCTTGCTGGTTCGATCTCCGGCCCGATACACCGGCGTGCGGCGACAACAGTCCCCCTTTCGACCTCCTTCCCGTCCAACGTGCCCAGAGCGGCTCCCAGACTACGCTTGGCCTCCTTTCCCCGACATCGACGTCTTCAATACCATCAAAAACAGGAGCTGACGAATCCGCGGCCGCTAGCGGGGGAAGCCTAAGTACAGGAGCGAAAGCCGGCATTGCCATAGCCGTTGTAGGCGCCGTCCTCATACTCGTTGCAATGGCGGCGTGTTTCTGGTTCAAGAGGCGGAAACGGGTACAGGATGCTGTCCTCGCGGGGCACATCATCGACCACGACCACCATAGTCCGAAGGGACACGAGAAGACACCACTGGCTGGTAATTCCGCGCATTCGAATGGATCGACGGAACCGTTGCAGCCCATATACGACGGCTTCCCTGGTTCGACGGCGTATGACGATCTACGGTCGCGGGAGTCGAGCGCATACCTACAATCGCCACAGTCACCGAGCTCGTCATCGGCTGGCTTCTTTCCACCGGCGAGGAATAACTCATCAGAGAGGCATTATCTAACAGAGAGGGACGAACTGGAAGCGGCGCGGTTGCACTCAGCACCTCTTCCGTCTGGCGTCGTCTCCTACGGTCCAAATCCCGTGACGCCGAACATCACACCTCGACCCAGCACGAGGTTCCATGATAACCCGAGCACCTCGTCAGGTGAAACCCACGAGGACTACTATGCTCCCTCAACACAAAGCATATCACCACAACCACAATCTCAGTATCCAGCAGCAAGGCCGGCGCCACCCGTGGTCGTGTCGTACGGACCCAACAAGATAACTCCAACACCACCCATAGCTCTCCCAACCGCACCCGACAAATCGGTTATGAACGCGCCACCCGACCTCCCGGAGTTCCCCGTCATGGCATTCCCCTCCCACCCCTTTCCCTCCCACGAACCCCAGTCCCCAACCCAGTCCGCGCAAGTAGACACCCCCGACGACAACCTAGTCCGCTACGGCCTAACCGACGACCCGGGGTCCGTAAGCGCCGTTAGCGGCGCCCCGCTCCCGCCCTACGCGTCGACGGCCGACTTCTACGCCATGGAAAAGGGCGCCATCCGCAAGCTGCAGGAGCCGGCCGCGCAGGCGGAACTGCCGCCCACGAAGGACGGGTACTACCACTTCGGCGACCACGGGACGGAGTACGAGCTCCAGGGCGCGGCGCCGCAGAATGAGCAGCAGCAGCCGCACCGGCCGTACAGGTACCAGACGGCCGGGCTGGGAAACAAGAGGGATCTGGACGAGCAGAAGGTGCTGCTGGACGATGTTGAGATGGCGCATTTGAGGGAGCAAAAGAAGAGGATTAGGGCTGCGCAGCAGCAACAGGCGCAGCTTGCTGCTCAGGGTGCTGCCCAGGTGGCGGAGGAGTACGAGATGCAGCCTGGACGGGCGTCTGGGAGTCGAGGTCAGAGCCAGGCAGCCGAGCAACAGTTGAGATGATGCGGCAAGCCGAAGTCGAAGACGACAAGCCCCCAGTTTGGTGGGGGTGCGGCTCGACATTAGCTACAATCCCGGACGGATTATACAATTATGAGACGATGCAATCTGCGGCACAAAACTTGGGAGGAGCATTTATACCATTGGGCAGGCGTTTGGATGAGACTGGGAACTAGCGGGTAGCGTATGCCGTAGGATAGGAGGAAGCGAACGGAGTCCTTGCTTTAGACATGACTGCTGAGAAACAGCGAGGCCCTCATCAGGGGTTATAGCTAACGACCTCGACATTCCGTATCTGATACAACGGATCTAACCTCCCGTTAGCAAATCATCACGGCATCATTACACATTAACATACCTCCACTCGGCCCAGGGGACCCAGAAGACCCTTCCATCTGCAAATTTATGATCCTACCACATCGTCAGCATCCCATCAACACTGCCCCCCCTTTCCCCAGGTGGCTCACTCACAAATACATAGCCTTGCCAACATACCCCCTCCCAACCTGCGTCGTCACAAGCTTTCCATCCAACCAGAACTTCACCCCCACATCCTTCCCATTCCCCAACGCCCTCAGTTCCGCCTTCGCCGAGTGCCACTCCCCCGCCCTGGGGTAATCCACATCCTTCGCAGCAACCTGACTACTAGTGTTAAACGTGTTGAAACTCACCTTCCCACTCCCCTTCCACTCCGCCAGGTCCACCTCGGGCGGCCACCCGTCCACGTACGTCAGCCAGAAGGCGGGCCAGGTACCGCGCGCCACGGGCGCGACGAACTCGCCGGAGAAGTCGTGCCCTCCCCCAGCCGAAACGGTGAAGTGTTGTTTTGCGTGGATGGCGCCTGAGAGGTAATGGATGGGGATGGACTTGCCGCCGTGGCTGGCTGGGGGTTGGCCGGTTGCGGGCGTGGCGGTGAGGGTTAGGGTGGAGTTGGAGAGATGAATGTTGAGCGGGGACATACGGGCGCTGCCGTTGTGGTCTGTTCCCCAGGGGTAGTTGGGAGACCAGGAGGCGTTGAAGGCTGTCGGGGAGGAGAAGGAGGTGGAGGGGATTATGATTGTACTGGCGAGTAGGGGGTGGGGGAGGAGGAGGAGGGTTAGAGTAAGGGGCGCATTGTGGATGGTTGTGGTGAAGCGTTGGAAATACGATGTAACGGTTGTAGTTGTCCTGAGAGTCAGGATGGAGGAGAGGTCGAGACTGCGCGCGCTATGTATTTATACGGGGAGTATGATGCCAGCCTTTGCCCGTGATTCCTTTAGGGATTGGAGTGCCGTAGCAATCTATCTGTTATATGCCGCGTTGCTTCAGGAGACCCTCCTAATATAGCCGCCATCTTCCGGCTGGGGAGTACCTTATACGACAGCATTTCTCCGCCAGTAAGGGACCGTGGTGGAGATATGACCAGTCGTCCCTTGAGAGTCCCACTGCGGATTTCATTAGGGATAGGTAGGTAGCATACTCCCTTAGGCATGACATAGGGTTTGTGACATGTGTGAGGGCGTAGCCGGTCATTGGGTATAGGGTAGGTGACTTCGTCCGGGTGTCTCAATATCAACCCTAACCCTGGTTATCACAGTTGCGATAAGATAAGCCAAACTTTTTGTCCCTTCCTCAACTCGAAGCATCGCGCCTGGACGAGTCACACGGCGAAACACTGCAGCGCGCCGGACCAACTCACTCATTCACCGGCCTGAAAACCCGGCAAACTGCTCACATGGCCTGACCATGTTCTTCTCGCCGGCACTTCGGCAAGAACTATCCCCGAAATCCAAATCTCTGAAATCATCTTTCAAGTCCCTACGGAGCATAAAGACTACGGCAACACGACCTTTTGCACCGAGACTCAACTCCGAACCTGAACCAAAGCCCACGACGAATCCCCGCTCAAACAAGGCACAGCTTGGACCAACCCTTCTCGATAACTTGCTTAACGGTTCAAGCACCTTCCCGGAACTCGAGAGCGAATCTGCCAAACCCCCATCCCCAAGCAAGGCGCGCTCTGCCCCGAGCCTCGACGGTAAGGTCCGCAAGCCTTCAAGCTTCCTTGGACCGAACCAAGCAGGATCGCCTACGCCACGAATACGCACTTCAACACTCACCGAACGACGACCTCCCGGCCCCGAGCTCGTCCCAAGACTGGCCAACAACATCTTACCCCCTCAGACTCAAGGATACAAATACAATCCCGGCTATTACCCCAAACAGTACCTCGTCGTCAATCCCCGACTCCCCTGGCTAAACCGAACCAAGAAGCCCGGTCCCGGAACCCCTCGAAGCATGCTCTGCTACTTGGACGTCGTCTCGACGCCGACGGTCGACACGCCGGGCGCGTGCCTGCGCCTGGCCTTCGATCAGCGGCACTACATCTTCGGCAACGTCTCGGAGGGCACCCAGCGCATCATGGCCTCGAAGCGCATGTCCATGGCCAAGGTGGAGGACATCTTCCTCTCCGGGCCCGTGGACTGGCACGCCAACGGCGGCCTGCTGGGGTTCCTGCTGACGATAGCCGACGTGCACGAGACGATCGCCGGCGCGCTTAGGGAGGCGAACCGGGAGAAAAAGGCGAAGGGGAAGAAGACCGATGCCGTCACGACGGTGGATCACGTCAACATCCATGGGGCGAAGAACCTGGCGCACATGCTTGCTACGGCGAGGAAGTTCGTGTTCAGGAAGGCGTTCCCTCTCGTGCCGTGGGAGATCAGGGACGATCCGCGGGTCAATACCCCGGACGCGGACAAGCCGGACTGGGAGGACGAGAATATCAGGGTCTGGTACGTGCCCGTGGTCAGCGACAAGGCGGAAGCGCCGGAGGCGGCAGCAGCAGCTCAGCCGAGTAAGTCTAAGAAACGGAAAGCTGAGCAAATGTCCGATTCTGACGGCGAGACTGCTCCAGCAGCGGCGCAACCGCAACAGTCCGACATTGGTGCGAATGAGTCCGGGTCTACGCCTACGACGAGCCAAGATGACGTCGACCAGGAGATGCGGCTAGACGTGGTGCAGAAAATGTTCAACTCGAGGGCAGCTTGGAACAGGAACCGACCCGTCGCATTATTCAATGGGCAATCAGTCCGGAGGCTCGAGGAGATGAAGTTGGGCAAGGTGCCGCTGTGGGCCCAGGACTTGTTCTGCGAGGTGGACGGCGTCGTTCAACGCTACATGGGTCCCCTCGATCCCAACGCGACGGTTCTCGTACCCGTGGACATGAAGGCGAGCGAAGTGCCACATCTCCTACCCGTGGGGAAGTCGCAGATGTCCATATGCTACATCGTGAAGGTGCACAAGGGCAAGGGGAAGTTCAATGTCGCCAAGGCGATGGAGCTGGGTGTCAAGAAGCAGGAGTTCAAGTTGCTGGTCGATGGGACTACTGTTCTTGGCAAAGATGGGATCGAAGTTACGCCGGAAATGGTTCTCTCGCCCGTCCCTGAGCCGAGCGGGTTTGCCCTGGTCGAGGTGCCAGATGCGTCGTATATCGACAGCCTGCTCTCGCGGCCGGAGTGGAAGAACGAGAGGATCATGGCCGGTCTTGCGGCTATGTACTGGATTATCAGAGACGCAGAGATCCTGCACGACGAGAGGGTACAGTCCTTCATGCGCGAGCACGCAGAAGTGAAGCACACGATCCTGTCAAAGTCGGAGGGAAGCAGCCCCTGCCTGATACAGAACTCCGCCGTCGAGAGGACGCGTCTCAACATGGTCGAGAACGACCTCTTTCCCTCCGTCTCGCACACCGACGGAGACGGCTCCATTGCACAACAACAAGACGCCACACTCCCCTACGAACTCACCCTGGCAGGCGCACAGCTCCGTATCGCGCCCAGAGTGGCCCACCTCAAAGACAACCTCGTCTCCCCACCCAAAGAAGAAGAGATAATGGAAAAGTTCCTCTCCGACCCGGAGATCCTGCGTCTCGCAACCGAGGCGAAAACCAAGGTATCCGACCCGGCCTTCCTCTCCGCCATGGCCGCATCCACCGCCGACCTCCCCAACCCGGACGCCGAAATCGTCCCGCTCGGCACGGGCTCCGCCCTCCCCTCCCGCAGCCGCAATGTCTCGTGCACCCTCGTCCGCGTTCCCGGGGTGGGTAGCTACCTCCTCGACTGCGGCGAGAACTCGCTCGGCCAGCTGCGGCGGATGTACGGCTACGCCGGCGCGGACGAGGTCCTGCGCGACCTCAAGGCCATCTGGATCTCCCACTCCCACGCCGACCACCACCTCGGCACCATCTCGGTGCTCAAGCGCTTCAGCGAGGTGGTCCCCTTGTCCCCCTCCAACCACCCAGAGGAGCAACAAAAGGTCGCCGTGATCGCGCACCCGTACTACCACCGCTTCCTTGCCGAGTACGCGCAACTCGAGCCCATCGGCCTCGACACGCACGCCTTCCTCATCTCTTCGGAGCCGGGTGCAGCCCCGCCGTCCCCGGCCAACGGTTTTAGCAAAGAAGTCAAGAACCCAATGGACGACCCCGCCATCCTCTCCCCCTTTGGCCTGTCGCGCATAGCGATGTGCGCCGTAGACCACTGCGACGATGCGCGCGCGGTGGCCTTCACCCTCACCTCGGGCCTCAAGATCGCCTACAGCGGCGACTGCCGGCCCTCCCGCGCCTTCGCGTCCGACGCCGTGGGCGGCGACGCGCACCTGCTCATCCACGAGGCCACGCTGGACGACGAGCTGCAGAAGGATGCCGTCCTGAAGAAGCACTGCACCACCTCCGAAGCGCTGTGGGTGGCGAAGGAGATGAGGGCCAAGAACGTCCTCCTCACGCACTTTTCGCAGCGGTACCCCAAGCTGCCGGAGATACAGAACGGAGGGGAGCGTGGCGACGGGGAAGCCCCTGTTGTCTTTGCGTTTGATTTCATGAGGGTTAGGCTGGGCGAGTTTAGAAAGGCAAGGGAGTTTGTGCCCGCGCTGCAGAGGTTGTATGCTGATGAGAAGGTCGAGAAGGCGGAGACTGAGGAGGTGGTGGTGGACGCGGAAGAGCAAGGGAAGGAGGAGAAGAAGAATAAGAAGGATAAGAAGTCGAAGAAGGACAGGCGTCAGGAGAAGAAGGCGGCTGTTGTGGACGGTGCTGATGGAAAGGTCGACACGATCGTGGAGGAGATGGTGGAGGAAGTCGTCCAGGAGGTGGAGGCCGAGGTCATGGCGAAGAAAACGACGGATGTCTGAACCTCGTCTGGATAGGGGCGTTGGGTTACTCGTGCCATGGAAGGGCAGTTGGATGTCTCGATAGCACTTGGTTGTAAGCTATCGTTGTATTACAACGTAGTCAATATATTCACCCATCTCAGCCCGGTATCTGGCGTTGCAGTAGCTTAGCTCGCATAACTCGCTCGACTCGGTAACTCGCTTCAGAAGCCAGGCCGAGATCAGCCGTTTTTATTGTGAAATTCTAATCAAAACCTCACCTGTCTTTCGTGCTCAGCGTACTGATTACTGATTCTGCAACCCCAGACTTCTAGCCAAAGATCGGCGCTAGTTTACACACCGTCGATCTCTCCCCGTACCGACCGCCGTCAATTGCATCATCAACTCGTTAGGCGGCAAGCAGCGGCCCAGGAATTCGCTCCGGCGGGGTTCGAAAAGCGTAGCGTATAAAACCCACCGTCCTTATTTACTTGTCTGTTGACTTGGCTTTTCCCAGCATCTTGATGATCCAGGGTTAGCTCCCATCCCCGACGACAACCGGAACATCAACCAATGCCTCTTATAAGCCGCGGTGCCAAGTCAATATCTTCTTTCCCCCTTCAACCCTTGACCACCATCCTCACCAGATCGCTTCTCGGGATCTCACCGTCCAGGACAATCACCTTCTTCTCATCCTCCCTACCCCGTCTCACTAACTCCACCACCTCATCCCCACGCTCAACCTCACGCTCACCCTCACGCTCACCACCCCCCTCATCCTCCACCATGGCCGCCTCCCAATCTTCCACCTTCGAAGCAAAAGTCAAGCGCAACCCCCATCCGGACTTTAAAACAGTCGAATCCTCCCGCCCCCCCTTCCCCACCTCCAACAACTTCCACCACGTCCAAACCCCCTCCCCGCAATGGACCCTCGGCAGCGGCGCCACCACTCCCCCTCCCCCTTCTCCTCACATCTCCATCGACCCCCACGCCCCCAACCGCGCCTCGACCCTAAACTACAAGCTCCTCATCTCCTCCGTCGTGCCCCGGCCCATAGCCTTCGTCTCCACCCGCTCAGCGGACGGCAGCACCACCAACCTAGCCCCCTTCTCCTACTTCCAGATGGTGGCGCACGACCCGCCCATGTTCGTCATCGGGTTCGCTTGCCCCCTCACGCCGGCGGAGAAGAGCAAGGACACGCTGAGGAACCTGGTCGAGACCGACGAATGCGTGATCAACATCATCAGCGAGCATTTCGTCGAGGCCGCCAACGCGACGAGCGTTAATGCGCCGTACGGGGTGTCGGAGTGGGATGTCAGCGGGCTGACGCCGGTTTATGACTGTGAGACGGTGAATTGTGCGAGGGTCGGGGAGGCGGTCTTCAGTGTCGAGTGTAGGCTTGATGAGGTGAGGGAGTTCGAGAGTAAGAGTAGACCGGGGCAGAAGAGCGGGACGATGGTTACGCTTGAGGGCACGAGGTTTTGGGTTCGGGGGGACGCGGTGGATGGGGAGGGGAGTTTGGTTGATGCTGCTGTAAGTTTTGATTTCCTTCTTTACCCCCTTATTAGAGAGCCCGGGGGGAAGAGGCGGAGGAAAAACGAGGGATGGAAAAGGCTAACATGGTGAATGCACAGGTGTTGAAGCCCGTCAGTCGGTTGGGCGGCATCACGTACGGCAGGACGACAGAGGCGTTTGAGCTGCCCAGGCCGGACTTTGAGAAGGACATTGGTGGGAGGGCGGCGGTTGAGGAGATTAGGAACAAGAAGGAGGAGAATGAGGTCCGGAACTAGGACCCTGAGATTGGGTAAGCAATGGCTTTGATGTAGCCTCGAAGACCGGTGTTGAGGCCGAGCGCCGAGGTTGCGGTGATGTGGCGGATTTACGACAGCGGGATTGATGACGGACCGGGACGCATAGAGGAAGGAGTCTTTTGACATATTAAAAAAATAGAGGACCGATGGCGTTAGATAGACACAACAAAAGGCACGCAGGATTTTTATGAGCAGAGTTGCCAGCAAGCGCATTGCCGCCATCGTCGCGTCCGCAAATGGGCCAATACCAAGACAGTCAATACTTATATAACCATGATGCGAACGCCGAAATGGCAGGAGTAACGGGCCCCTTTGCCCGTATGCCCGGCAGAACACAGACACCGAACTCCCTCGATGCCACCCGAGGATATACCGTAGCCCAAATCCAAGCATTCAAAACCAGCGCCTAATGCGAAGACATCCCATGACCTAAATAAACCGGACGAAAATCCACCGACAGCCAGAAAACCAGACAAGAAAAGCTCCATGCGGCATCTAAAAGAACATGCTCTCCCCCGAGCATGAAATGACAAACTCACACCCCAGCTGCGCCTCCGTCTCGTATTCATCCAGTTCGCGCTTGATAATGTCTCCGATAGGTGGGCCATCATTTAGCTTCTCTTTCAAGTGTATGAGCACCACCTTCAGCCCCTTGAGCGGGAAAGGCGTGGGTGGTGCTGGGGTAACACTAGGCGCCACACTAGCCGGTATACTCGATGGCGTTTCCGGAGCCGACATCTCCGTGTCCGCCAGGCTGAGCTCGGCCGTCGGAGTCGCGAGATGGGGCGTGTCGAACATGGCGTTATGCTCGTCGGTTATGGACGTCGATTGCGACAGCAGTGACGACTCGCGGGAGGGCTTGATCGTCTTGGGCGAGACCGGATCGTCGGCTGTGGAAAGCGGGCTGCCGCCGGCTGAGATGGCCGTACGAGCAGCTCTCCTCCTCGTGAGGATGCGGTTGTCGTCCACTTCTCTCTTGCGCTTCCTCTGTTCCAAGACTGGTATTACTGACCCCCTCCCGCGCGTGGTCAACGAGGATTCCCTTGCCTCCTGTTGTTGTAATGCCAGCTGTCGGCGCGCCATTCTGACCTCCTCGGCGAGGTTAGCCATCTCCTGTATGACGAATCGAGGTGCAAGATGACCGAACAAGCGGTCGACGCTCTGTGAGTCGTCGTAGCTGCATTCGATAAATATCGCTGCCAGTTTCCCCCCCGCTATCTTTGGTGCCGCTTCCTGCCATATCTGCTGGTTGCGGGGGCTGAGGCTGATACTGTCCGGTTCGACATCGCCGAACATCAATATCTCGCGGCCGGTCGCCACATCCCGGATAAAGTAGGCGCTGCTGTCGTAAACGCATACAGTCTCTGCCGGCGCGCCAGGTGCGGAAACGGAGCCGGCTCGCTGGCCACCACTAGGAGCCGAGCTGCCAGCCAGAACACCCTGCGGCGTGCTGGCCAAATGCAGGTGATCGCGCTGCTGCTGGAGCACCAGGCTCAGACTGGGGCTCATGGCACCCTGTTGAAGGGCCGCGCCCCGAGGGGACATGAGCGAGGTGTTGCCGCCCATCCCGGCCCCCGCGGGCCCCAGAGCCACGGACGCGGCATCAATGCTCCCGTAGCGAGTGCTACTGCCGCTCCCCCGATGGCTGTGCTTCTCGATGCAGTGGCCGTGGCTGACGCCCCACACCTTCACGGCCAGCCCATCGCTTATCTCCATGTATCCTTTGCCGTCGCCTTCGCCAAGAGCCGGCGAGCCGCCCTCCACCAGTCGCATATATGTGACCAGACCCGCTCCATTGTTCTCGTCCGTCAAGTTCGGCCATATGACGTTGTTGAATATGTGCGTCTTGAACGCAGCAATGGTGCTAGGTAATCCGGCCAGACGCTTCGGTCTGGTGCCAGGCAGGCCGGCGGTGTTGACGACAAATCCCGATATATGATCGAGATGCGGGTGTGTAATGAGGTAGGTATCTATCAGGGTCCGATGTACGTGGGCAGCATTTGCTGCTGCCGAGGCGAAGGGGAGCTCCAGACCGGTGAACGGACCGGAGGTGAGGGTGTGCGGTAATGAGAGCTCATCAGACTTGCCCAGTCCCAGCGGTTGTGTCTGCTCCAGGATTCGGATTATGGCGCTCAGCTGCACGCCGGCGTCGAGTGCTATTAACGAACCTTTCCTCCATCCTGATGAGAGTGAGCGGACTAGGAAAGCTGTTGTGTTGGATTCTACTGGTCCTCCGCCAGAGCCCTATTGTGAGTCAGTACGACTTGCTCGAAGTTCTGACATTGAGCGCCGGGTATGCGAAAGCCCTGACGACCGGATGTGTTGGTGTATTAGAAGCGTGGTGGATGGTCCCTGACAGCTGGGGAAGAGTCCCAAACATCAAGCCGACACCATTTGACCGCAAAGCCTGGCCCAAATTAAGCGATGCAGCAAGTCCAATGTCTGAAGTTCTCAGCCGTTTGCTGCCCACAGATATGCGGTCTGGCCATAGCGTTGCGGGGATGCAGCTTGATGTCCTTTGTCGTCATCCCACGCGAGACAAAGAACGTAGATGCGGGCAGCCGAAGGTCGACACACGCGGGCCGATCCAAGCTGTACTTACGCATACTCTGATCCTGTCCGTGAAAATCTCCATCCGCTCGGTAGGATGCGAAGCGCAGAGTCTCGGCAGATGGTTGCATATGGTCGTCGCCTGGATGGATGCGCAGAGTGCAGGATGCGCCGGTGGGTAAGGCAACCCGCACATGACCGAACCGTTCCCAGTGAAAAGTAGAGGATGAAATCAAGATGCGCAACTCACAAGAACAATAACCTGCAGCGCCGGCGCCGCTGCTCCCTCTTCGCCGTGGACACTCTCACCTCCCATGAGAGTCGCTTGGCTTCAGGCCTCTCTCCCTCTTTTGGGACCGATGACGAGGGGCGATCCACTCGTGCCCGGCGCAAAGGCTCCAGAATGCGATGTGTCACTCCCAGCAAGAAACGAAATGATTGTTTGTTCGGACCGGCAGTTGCAATGGGTGATCCGTCATGCAGGAAGCCGGTAGTGCCGTCGATAGGTCAGATTGGCGTCCGTTCCGTATGATAGAGGAGGAATGAGTGGTCTGGTTCGGGTTGGCTGATGTCGAGATACAGCAGCAGCGGTTGCTCAATCCCACTTGTATTTTAAGTTTTGAATGCCGGCAGGATTGTCTTGTGTCGGCAGGATTCCGGTGGGACCCTTATTGCTTGTTGTTGCTTGGGAAGGAGCAGCAGAAGAAATGTTGCAAGGAGTTGGCTGGAATCCTGTTGATTGTTATTAGACTAGAACATGGAAGCTCGCCAGATTCCAGAAAACAGGGCGGGAGGGCGCAGCAGCGTTAGACTGCACCTGAGGTTAAGGTTGTCGGGTGTGACAGGGTCAGGGAACTTCGGGAAGTAATAAGTCACGAACTTGGGGGAGCACGTGATGCCTTGTAAGTCTGTGCCTTCCCTTTGATTCCTTGACGATGCGATTTCTCTCCCAGTTCCCTTCAATGTCGAGATGTTTAGTAATTATCATCCACTCCTTTTGACTTTGTCAGTAGTACGTACTCGAATTCGTCTCGGGCCAAGCTGTTTCGGATGGTCAATATCCTATTTAGTACCAACAGTCAAAACAATGGAATGCTGAGGAGACTGGAACGCATCCTTCCGAAACTGGCGAGCTGCACAGAAGAACAAAAGACTCGGAGAACTTGAGGAAGTCGCACGTTGCGCATCCAAACACAGATCCAGGGGCAGCGACCGGGCGTTTTATCAACAACCATACCACTCATTTGAGGTACTTGCCTATTGTGTCGTCCAGAACTACCCGGTAGTGCATCACGAGGCCCCGAACTCTCCACCTGCAGCTCGGGGGGTATTGTGGTTCCTCAGCTCAACGCTTCCGACAGGGCATTGTGTGACACGGACATCTGCGAGCTGCAGCCAGTAACCATTTTCGCAGTGTATAGCTCCTGCAAGATCGTGCAGCTTGCATGCCTTGATCAACCTCGAAACTTTATTATCGCGATTTACAAAAGAGCTGTCCTGTAGCCTCGAGGAGCTTCGTGGAAACCCCGAGGCCGTGTTTGTTTGGATACTGTATTTGCTCCTTTGTCCCCATGTCCAGGCATGTCAAAGGCAAAGCTGCAGCTCGTCGGCGAGCTTGTGCAAGGCACTTTGACGTTTCTCGGACTTGCCGCTGGTGCAGTAGCGCCATCGAGTTCGATGCAAGGTGACCAACAAACCTCCAACCACCCCAGCGGCCGTTAGTGGCGTCCTGTCGGGATGGCCGTGATGCTCTTGATGGACATGTGATTGATGCCTCTAGAGTCGCAGGCAACTTGGCTCACAAGAACAGCTGGACATTCTTCAATACGATCCGCACTGCGAGGCAACCATCTTAAACGGCATCATTGACTAGTGTGATCCCTTAGAACTAGTCTAGCCTGCCAATGATACTCCTGTAGAGTCCTCGAAGGATGTCTGTGGTCTAACCGTATCATCTTCCTGCGATCACCCTGGAGATCGAGCCAGAGATGGTGTGCCTCATATCTCTTGTCCTAGACACCTCAAGTGAGTGTGATCGAGAGGAGGGAGAGATGTCACCGAAACAACAAGCTCTTAGTGGTCCTCGTTCATCAAGAAACCAGTGGCTCCAAGCAACTTTCCTTCCCAGTGATCAGACCTGGAGCAAAGCAACGCTCGCAAGAATAACTCCTAACACCGGCATTGTTGTTTCCTTAGTAACGTACATTATCGTCATTATAGCATCCGTCTCCATCCTCCGTCCTCCGTCCTCTCCTGCCGCACCGAAATGCCCAACGTTCAAAGGAAATCAGTGAACCCCATGGTTTGCTGACAGGTGTGCTCGAACATGACCGTGTCGAGCCAGATAGGGCGCGGCTCATACGAGCGACGGCTGCGATGGGCGGCATTGAGACGACCAACCTTCCAGAAGCCATAGTTCGAAGTCATGATGCGCTCGAACCACGTCAAGTCTGTCTCATCCGGCAGGAAGCGGTTGCCGCCCGACTCGGGCAAGCGTGGGACCAGGTACTCGACGATGACCGAGTACATCTTGCGATCGTGCTGCCGCGGGTACTTGTACGTCGGGCTGTCACCAGGGTTGATGAAGTCGTACCCGCGCTTAGTCGAGTACCGGATCGAGACAGTCGAGAGCAGCTTATCGATGCAGATGTGGAACAGCTTCTTGCGGCGGTAGCCAGGGTGGACGAAGACCATGGCTTTCGCGGACATGCGGCTTGTGCCCTCGAAGGAGCCGGCCAGACCTGGCTGGCGGATAGCAAGGAACCCGAAGGCGAGGACTTTGCCCGCAACCTCATCCTCTGGGTGGTCGGAAGGGTTGTCGAACCTGGATTTACCCTTATGCTCATAGGCGCCTCGGATCACCACAACGAAGGGCAACTTGGCGTCTTGGGTCTTCTTGAAAATACCCTCCCAGTCTGCGCGAGTGAGAGGCTTCGTGTCGAGGGCCTGCAGACCCTTCTCGACCTCCCAGTTGTAGATTTGGCTAACCCCGTCCATGTCATCCTTGCGAGCCGGGCGCATGTGGCACTGCACACGGGGTGCAAAGGGGTCTTCATCGTCTGAGAGGTCCTCGTTCTCCTTGTGTTCCTGAGCAGAGCCTTGCTTCTGAGGAGCCGAATCTTGAGGAACCATGCTCATAGGGGGCGGTGTCTCGGTGAAGTTGGGGTCGGGCCGGAACGGGCGAGCACGGCTGTTGTTCCTGCCATGGTTATTGTTCCTGCCACAGCCATTGTTGCTGCGGTTACCGCCATGCCTGTTCTTGTTGGCAGCCATCTTCTGGAGGTACAAACTGGAACTGCGAGTCATCTGATGCTCGACATTATCGGTATTGACGTAATCAGGGACGGTGTATTCATGCTTCACAGGGCTCAGTAACTCCCCAGAGAAGGTATCCACGTCGGAATGGCAGTGGACGACGGGGTCTGCCTTGTAGATGAAGTCAGCACGTACATCGCAATCAACCTGGTTCGTGACATAGTCCTTGATCCACGGGTTGTGATACACGGGGTCGAGAAACTTCTCAGAGTTGGGTTGGCGACCTCCGGCCCAGACGTCAGTGTCAACGAGCTTGCAGTCCGGTGACACATGCAGATCAGCCGGGAAACCGATCTTGCTGCGAATGTCGCTGTACTTTCCTGGGGTCATGTGGCGGCCCGCGTCGCCGCGTGCATTGTCGTCCTCGTTGAGCGACAGAACGGACACCATGCTGCGCTCGGAGCGGGTGTAGTTATGGTTTGGCCGTGGAATGTGGATCTGGCGCAGGTCCGGCGAGCGCATTTCGGTGGGAGCCACGGGCTCAGATCCCTTGCCTGAGCTGACATCCTGATCATTGTTCTCGCCAAGGCGTTGTTTCCCCTGAGGCTCATGCTTGAGGCCATACTGGCGACGCATTGGCTTGAAGGTAGAATCACAATCTGTCTTGATGGTGTGGAAGCTGTGTTGGTCGTCTTCAGTGGTAGGGGAAGGATTAGGATTCGCACGAGTCCCAGAGCCTTGGGCAATGGGAGCAGGTGCGCGGTTCTTCTCAGGGCATTCAGGCTTGTCGATCTTCTCAGACGCCGATCCTTTCTCTGGCTGTCCATGGGCAACCTTCTTGCCGTTGTAGAAGCTCTCTTGACGCTGATCTTCCGTAGACCCAGAGAAATCCCGGACCGGAAGTCCAATCTTCTCGGGCTCGGGGTTGGCCGCGAAGTCACGCCAAGCGCTTAGACTCTCCTGGAAGCTGCTCGTTTGCTGAGAATAGACCGAAGCAGCTCGACGCTGGACATGAGCCTGTCGTTGCTGGACATCAGTCTGCTGTTGCTGGGCGTGGGCCTGCTGTTGCTGGACACGGGCTTGCTCGGGCTGGAAGCGGCCATCCTGAGCCTGGGCCTTGCTATCTTGGGACTGGGCCTCAACGTCCCGGCACCCAATGGTAGGTCCCTGGGAATCGTAATACTGCTTCCAAGCCTCTGCTAGAACCTTGGCATCATCAAGCTTAGGCCTTGCGCTCTTCCATCTGAAGCCTGGAGGCGTGTTCATCATGTCTCCGTTCCATTGCATGACTTGAGGGGCACTGGTAGCTTCTGGCTGAGCAACGGGTAAACCTTCAGACTGGTGCGGCTCGACACGGACCGGATGATGCTCTTGAGCCGGTGTGCCCGGTTGAGGCCCTGGGTTGGTTGTCTGGTCATACGCAAGTGGATAGAGGATCTGAGGATTGAAGCCGGACTGTTCCATGATTCTGGCACTCGGGGCGGCGCCTGGGATATTGGATCAGTATCAGTAAAATTTTGATTGATGGCATAAAACATACGGAAAGGCGCTGCGAATCCCGGTTTCATGCGCCGATGGTTGCGCATGGGGTCGTTTGCGGTAGTGTTCCACTGCTTGAGAGGAATCTTGGGGACCGCCGGCTGTATCACGGGCCTAGAACTGGTAGTCTCTGCCTTGACGGAGATCGAGTCTAGAGAACCGATGCTCTCATTGCCGGTGGAGATGGTCCTGACGCGAGAGGGTCTGGTCGCGCGCTTTGCCTCGCCTTCGTCGACATTGGGGGGGTATTTGTGCCACTCGTGGGGTGGAACACCCGGGATCGGAACGGTCTTGTTAGGCATTTTGCCCTGACGTTGTCTGATCTGAGGTCAGTTAAGACGTCGATGTGATACGCTTAAAAGGCGATGGGGTGATTTGAACGTTCAGCGATTGACCGAGGCTCAAAGACGACGGCTTGAACCAAGTGACGGAGGAAAGAACTACTTGCCTTCGACCAGATTCAGGTCCAGAGGAATGGGGTCTGAATGTTGGGGTTAAAGTGATGAGCTTACCAATAGGTTGAGGGGGAGGAAATGTTTGGGGAGAAGTGGAAATGGAGGAGGAAGCGGAAGTGGGAGGTGGATGGGAAGTGAGCGGAAGCGGCAGGTTGGACTACTACCAGGGCAGTTGCAAGAAGCTGCGACCGACTCCGCAACTAGGAGGTTTCCAGGTGGAAGTTTAGGTATCTTAGTATCTCATTCCCAAAGCAGACGTAAAGCCGACAAGTTTTGGGCTACTGGCAGGAGCGAGAGGGAAGTGGGAGGAAGGTGATGGGCAAGTGAGCAGGAACACTGCTCCTGATCTTTCCCCCTCTCAATGTTTGCCTCTTGCAGTCATATACGACAAGATGCACCGGCACTTCTCCCTATTTCAACGTTCCTTAGCGAAGCCAGAGGCATAAACATACCTCAACTCACGATGGGGCTGATTCCACCACAAGGCTGAGACAACGATCAACTTCCAGGTTGTTCCCATCTACTTGTTCCCGCACCAGACTTAACATGCAGACCCGACCACAGATGTATACCTTATGGTGTACCCTCCAGGTTTTAGTCCCTGTTGAAGATGTATCAACCCATTCTGGTTGTCGGTGTTTGCTCTACGCGCTTTGAGGTCAACAAAGGACGACTACGCAGATGCTGTACTGCCACAGACTCCCTCCTGCAGAGAGCTACTGCCATATGCATCACGGCCAGGTACAGAAAAGAAACCAGACAAGTCCTCAACTTTGAGTCTTCTGCTCGACTGGTGTCTGAAACGAACCACACCCGACTGAAGGCAACAGCAATTCGAAGTGATGAAGAGCCATTGCCAGGGAGACGATATGGAGAAAAGCAGTGGCCATTTCAGAGGCATCCAGCGCAGACCGTACTCGCTCTCCTGATGACGGTGATCCCCGCCATGGCCCTCATACAAAGCAAGAACAGGAGCATAGAAGAGTCCCAACTTTAGGAGCAGCGCCAAAGAGGGATGGAAATAATTCCTGAGCTAGGGCGTGAGGAAGAGTTCAAACAGAGCGCAACCCCGAGTAGCGGTCGGAAATCCACTCTGGAAGATGTGCGCCAGTCATTGCCTCTCGTGAAGGCAGTTGGCACAACAACAACGAGGGAAACGAACCCTCAATCATCAAACGACAACGAGCAAAAAGTATGATCGAGCAAAACCAACCTCGAAAAAAAAGCACAAAAAACAAGCGACCACGGTGCGATTCGAACGCACAATCTCCAGAGCCGAAATCTGGCGCCTTAGCCATTAGGCCACGCGGCCGATAGTATTTCCGATACATATCACGTCATGATAAAAGCGGAGCGTTCCGACCAAAACGACTCTTCTCACGACTTGTGCAACTCCCCTATTTCTCCTGATTTTTCCCCCCACTATTTTGATCTAGGCAGGGATCGAACCTGCAATCTTTCGGTTCGAAGCCGAACGCCTTAGCCATTGGGCCACTAGACCGTTGAAGAGGAGACTGAGGAAGTCATGACTCGGTCTTGAGATGAGGAGAGGGGGTTGGAATGGGTAGAGGTTGGCGATTGAAACGTGTTTTGGTGTCCCCGGCGGGGATTTCTGCTGGCCTGTTAGTTTGTCTCTCCTTTTCGATATTCCAAAAGTTCGACTTTCTCAGCTGCGGCAACAAGATGCAGGTCGCTTGTGTCCAGATTCTCTTCTGCGATCATGGGGAACCAAACCAGGATTCATTTCTCCAAGATCCGGGTCACGCAGATCACGGAACCAACGCACCGCGTCCCTTTGGGAAAGTGACCGGGTCGGCGGGAGGCTTCGGCCACGAAACCCGGACAATGCGACCATGCGCATCTACTTCGGGCGCGGAGCCGCTCACACAGTCTCCAGTGGCAGAGTTGTTGGACATCCTCCAATCGTTTCTCGTTGCCTGCCTTCCAAGTGGAAGTTTGGTAGCGGCCTTTGTTGCATTGCGGTGCCTCTTGCATACAATCTTACGGAGTGTATATCCGTGACTTCCAAAGAGCCTCCTTCTTGGTCTACCTGCGGTAAGACTCTGCTCCAACAACCAGGTTCGGCCGTGGCCTTTGGAGGGAATTGGTGTTTCTGACAGCCTTGCAAAGATTAAGTTGACCTTTGCGCTGATATGTGTTCTGCAAGTCAAGGACTTCAAAGGCCTCTTTCACCGTATCTCCTTATGTGTTAGTTTATGCGCTCAACAAAGAGAAGAATCCAACGTGGCTGTAGCATCCGCACTGGGAGAACAGAGCCCAGAAGTCGTCAAGGAGGCCTACCCAAGCTCCAGATCCTTCGCCTCCTGTACCCCGGATGCTCCCTCACCGTTACATCCAAGACAGGCATGGCGGATAGCCCTGTCCGCCTTCCGCCCTCTCGGGGCTTTTCCTTCGAAGGTACAGGATGACCGCCTGTCCGTCCGCCAGGTACTAGTTGTACCCTCATAGCATTATTCAGGATTACACTACCGGTTCCCGTGCTGCCGCCGCGATGGTGGCGCAGAAGACTGTGGGGTAGCGAGGGTAGGGGAACCTGTACCGGAGTCGCCATATCATAAAGCTAGATCTCATCCCAAGCTGGCTGCTTCACTGTACGTCCACGGTCCAGCTCTCTTGTTTCGTTTGTCACCGCAGCATAGCAGGAAGCCATCATGAGGTCCTTCACTTCACTGGTCGCCACCCTGGCGGCCATCGTGCCGTGTAAGTCTCCATCAGCTCTGAAATCACATTTGATGGAAGACTAACATGAGACCGCAGTCCTGCCCTCCGCCTCGGCGCAAAGCGGTACGCCTGTCAAGTACACCGATCCAGGTACCGGTATCATCTTCGACACATGGCCCGTCCCCAGCGCCTCCTCCGGCGGCGGCATGACCTTCGGCGTGGCGCTCCCATCCAACGCCCTGACCGTTAACGCGAACGAGTTCATCGGCTACCTGGTGAGACCCCTCCACCCACCTCAACCCCCCCTAGTAGCTAACCATATGCCAGCAATGCGCCTCCAAAGACGCCACAAACACGGGCTGGTGCGGCATCTCACTCGGCGGGCCCATGACCAACTCCCTCCTCCTCATGGCCTACCCCTACAAATCCGACATCCTGACCTCCTTCCGCTACGCGACGGGCTACGACAATCCCGACGTCTACACCGGCAACGCGACGCTGACCCAGATCTCCTCCTCCGTCACGGCGTCGACCTACACCCTCATCTTCCGCTGCCAGAACTGCCTCAGCTGGAGCCAGGGAGGGCAGAGCGGAGGCGCCTCCACGAGCAACAGCCTCCTCGTGCTCGGATGGGCGCAGGCCGTCGCTGCTCCTGGCGGTGCTGCTTGCCCGTCGCAGGTTACGCTCGCGCAGCACGAGACGCAGGGCATCTTTGGTGCCCAGCTCGATAGCAACGCTGTTAACCCGTCCTACACGGCGTGGGCGGCTAAGGCTACGAAGACTGTGACGGGTACTTGTGGTGCGGCAACTACTACAAGTGTCTCGTCGACGCCTGTCCCGACTGGTGCTACGTATGACTATATTATTGTCGGTGGCGGTGCGGGCGGTATCCCTATCGCTGACAAGTTGAGCGAGGCGGGCAAGAAGGTGCTGCTTATCGAGAAGGGACCTCCGTCGTCGGGCCGCTGGGGTGGTACTCTTAAGCCGTCGTGGCTTGGTGGGACTAACCTCACTCGATTCGACGTTCCTGGACTTTGCAACCAGATTTGGGTCGACTCGGCTGGCATTGCCTGCACTGATACCGATCAGATGGCTGGCTGCGTCCTTGGAGGTGGTACTGCCGTCAACGCTGGTCTTTGGTGGAAGGTAAATCATACCCGTCCAAACCGACGCGAACACTCAGTGCTAACATGACCACAGCCATACACCCTCGACTGGGATTATAACTTCCCCTCAGGCTGGCAATCAGGCGACATGGCCGCCGCGACCTCCCGCGTCTTCTCCCGCATCCCGGGCACAGACACTCCCTCCCTCGACGGCAAGCTCTACCTCCAGCAGGGCTTCAACGTCCTCTCCGGCGGCCTCAAGCAAGGCGGCTGGACCTCCGTCACGGCCAACCAGTCCCCGAACCAGAAGAACCGCACCTACGCCCACACGCCCTACATGTTCTCCCACGGCGAGCGCGGCGGGCCCATGGCGACCTACCTCGTCTCCGCATCCGCGCGGAGCAACTTCAAGCTCTGGACCGGCACCTCCGTGAAACGCGTCGTGCGCAACGGCGGGCACGTCACGGGTGTCGAGGTGGAGGCCTACACCAACGGCGGGTACGCGGGCGTCGTGAACCTGACGCCCAACACGGGCCGCGTGATCTTGTCGGCCGGCACCTTCGGCACGGCCAAACTCCTGATGCGATCGGGCATCGGTCCCGCAGACCAGCTGGCCATCGTCAAGTCCTCCGCCGACGGGCCGACCATGATCGCCAACTCCTCCTGGATCAACCTCCCCGTCGGCTCGAACCTGATGGACCACCTCAACACCGACACGGTGATCGAGCACCCGGATGTCGTCTTCTACGACTTCTACGAGGCCTGGACGAACCCAAACACAACAGACAAGAACATGTACCTCAACAACCGCTTCGGCATCCTCGCCCAGGCGGCGCCGAACATCGGCCCCATGTTCTGGGACGAGATTAAAGGCGCCGACGGCGTCACGCGGCAGCTGCAGTGGACCGCCCGAGTGGAAGGCAGCGACGGCACGCCCAACGGCAAGGCGATGACCATGAGCCAGTATCTCGGCCGCGGCGTCAAGTCGAGGGGCAAGATGTCGATCACGCCCGCGCTCACGACTGTGGTGTCGGACTTGCCGTACCTGAAGGATGCGGGCGACAAGGCGGCTGTGATTCAGGGTATCGTCAACCTGCAGAACGCGTTGAAGAACGTCAAGGGGCTGACGTGGACGTACCCCAACGCGTCGACCAGTGCGGCGGATCATGTCAATAACGTACGTCTCCCATCCCCCATCTCCCCTCCCTCCAACCCCTCCCCTACATCCTCCTTCCTTTCCCCTCCACCCTCCCCCACCTCCATCCCAACCCAACTAACCCCCGCCCGCAGATGATAGTCTCCTACTCAAACCGGCGCTCGAACCACTGGATGGGCACTGCCAAACTCGGCGCCGACGATGGCCGCCAACCGGGCGGTTCCGCAGTGGTGGATCTCAACACAAAAGTCTACGGCACCGACAACCTCTTCGTGGTAGACGCGTCCATCTTCCCCGGCATGCCGTCGACGAACCCCAGCGCGTACATCGTCATCGCCGCCGAGCGCGCGAGCGAGCGCATCCTGGCCCTGCAGCCGCCGGCTCCCAACGCGCGGTACGCCCAGTGCGGGGGGTTGCAGTGGACGGGTAGTTTTGGCTGTGTGGCGCCGTACACTTGTCAGGTGCAGAATGCGTATTATTCGCAGTGTTTGTAGGCCCCAGCGCCACTGAGAAGATGACAGGACGGAGAATTTGGGGGTGCGGGGACGGGGGAGGTTCTGTGTATACTTGTTGATTGAGGTTCGTACATATAAGCATGCTATTGTACATCGGGTATAGACTGTTCACCCAAAGAGTCCTCCTGCCTTGACAACCGGGGTTTCTACTTGGACAACAACAATCGAGCTCTTTTTGTACAGGAACATTCTCCCTTCACCGAGACGCCAACCTCCATTTTGCCCGTATGTCCCTCTCGTTCTGCCGCATAGACACATGGCGAAACTCTAAACCTCAGGGTACCTTAGTTAAATAGCAGCAGTATCAGGTCTTTGGGCGGAAGCAAGGTGGAATGAAACTTGAAAGCAATGCTGAATTTTCCCTATGATACAGCCTGTAACCCCCTATAACAGATTATCCCAGACGACCGTTTCACTAATTTTCAGGCTCAGTATCAGTATTCGTATCGCTCGTATCATCCACCTCCTCCTCCGTCCCGCTCTCCTCCTCCTCCGAATCCTCATCTTCCTCGGCAGCCGCCTTCTTCTTCCTCGCTGGTGGCGGTCCGCCCTTCGCGGCATTCATGATGCCTGCTAGTGAGTCTGTCAACTTGTTAGCATTCTCTCCTGCAAATGTTACGGGCGTAAAGGTAGGGAGATACATACCCTCCTCAGGCTCACTGATCTCGTCCTCCCCAACCATCTCGGCAGCCTTGCTCGCCTCCTCCACCACGAGCGTGACCTCCATCTTGGTGTCGAACCCGACGTAGCTGTCGCACACGACGTTCATGACAAAGGTGTAGTGTCCCGCCTGCGGCGGCGCCGCGAACTGCGCCTTCATCGTCTGCATATTGTACGTGGGCGTCACGCCGTCGGCCTCGTAGATGGGCGCGTCGAACTGCGTAAAGGTAAAAGGCGGCACGGCCATCTTGCCCTGCTTGCTGTCGGTGAGGAAGACGTGCCACCTGGGGCTGTAGTCGCGGGCGAAGTAAGGCGCGTGCGCCAGGGGCGGGAAGATTTCGTCGGGCGCCTCGGCTTCGTAGATGGGTTTGCCGGTGGTGGAGTCCTTGCCGATCTGCTTGCGCTTCTTGCGGCCGAGGATGGCGTCTAGGTCGTCCTCTGCTGCGTCGACGTCTTCGAGGTCTAGCTCGTTGGTGGCGGGGACGGACTCGGAGCCGGGAGGAATGAAGCGACCTTTTACGACGAGGGTGACGAGGGAGGAGGGGATGATGCAGCGCTCGCCGGCGACTTTGAAGAAGGCCTTTGCTACGCGAAAGTAGGGGAGTTGTTTTGCGACGGAGACGGCGGTGCGGTATTGCTCTTCCGAGAGGAGACCTTTGCCGACGGCTAGGGAGCGGCGTTTGCTGTCTGGCTGGTCCATGAAGGCTTGGACTGTGGTGACGGTGCGGGAGTCGCCTTCTACTGCCTTGGCGATAGCGGGTGTGAAATGTGGGAGCTGGAGAAGTGGGGAGGCTTTCGGGGGAACGGCTTGGATGAGGTGTTGGCTTGCGTAGTAGGAGGCGAGAATGGGCGCTGTGTTGCCGTATGCGAGGGAGATAGCTGTGAAGGACTTGGTGAGAGAGTGCGCGATGGGCGCTACCTCGAACTTGCTCTTGGTCAGGGCGTCGTCGTCGAGCTCGACACGGCCGAGGTAGGCCCAGAGAAGGGCGAGTGCTTTCCTCCGGGGACCGCTCTCGATATCTTCCAGCTTCTCCTTGTCCTTAACGGACAGTCCGACGGCATAGGGTGTCGTCTCGCCCTCCGCCAGGATTCGCGATTCGATCTTTGAGAGACCGGCGTCCGCCTTGTCGCCCTTCAGAACCTCCTCAAACTCCTTTCCTGTGCTGAGAGCTGTAATGACACCAGCCGCGTCGATGTTCTCCTCATACTGGCGGAACAGGCGGTTGGCGCTCTCCATAAGGGGACCCTCCTTGGACCTCTTGAGGGTGCCGTACCACCAGGTGCCAACGATGTACGGTAGCAGGACGCCAAAGAGAAGCGAGTAGATTAGCACGACGTACTTGCCGTTACCGTCGGAGATCATGGCCTTAGGCAGGGCAATGGCGATGCTATAGCTCTGCTTGCCGTCAGGGTGGCCATACTGGATGTAGTTGTTGCGGATCTCCTCGTCGGTGAGCGCCTGGTAGGCCTTGGATATCTGGACGTATCGGTCGTTGAGGCTCTCGAGCGTCTCGTTCTTCGAAGCGTCGGGTCGGACCTTGTCGGGGTGGAATGTGCGCGATAGTCTCTTGTAGATGCTCTTGATCTCCTTTTCGCTTGCGGACTGTAGACAGTAGTGTTAGAACATGAGCTCAGCAATGCGACCAGGGGCAAACCATACCTCAGAGATGCCCAGGATGTCGTATGGGTTCCATAAACTCCTCACGGTGACGGGTGTGACATATATCAGGTACATGGTGTAGGCCATGACAGCCCACCCCAGCACCACGAGGAACAGCATCCATAGCTTGTTCTCCTTGCGCCGGTCCTTCTTGCGCGTCGCATCGATCACGTCGGCGTCCTTGGGCCTGTACTCGGACTTTATGTGCGGAAACGAGGCGGCGGGATCCCGGGTGCCCTTGTACAGCACGTACGAGAGCGGGAGGGTGACGAGGCCGGAGAGGGTGAAGACGAAGAAGGGCCAGAGCGTGCCCTCCTCGTCGTATGAGTAGTCAGAGCTCATGGTGATGGCATCTGCTGGCCTTTCTGCAATCTCCTTTGCAAGTGTGCCGAAGCAGAGCGTAGTTGAGACGGGAGTTGTCGAAAGTTTGTTGGAGATATCTAATAAGTCTTAGGTGGCGGCAGCCCGCTGTGAGTTCAGCGCTGACGCTCAAAGTGGACACCTTCACAAAGACGAGCTTGCTGAATCGTGGCCTCCAAAAATTGGGGCAGGGGTTGCGAAACGGAACTCGGAGTTTCCAGTTGCGACCCCGGATTTGGCACCGTTAAGGTTGTGGCCCGTGCGTACAAGTGCCGGTTCGATGTGGGGGCCGCAACATTCGCCCTCTTGCCCTTCTTGCCCTCGTGTGGAATGGAAGTATTCGGTTCGTTCCCTGGAGGCCATGTTCAGGTTTGTCTTGGGACGGTATAGCATCCTCTATTGACGCTGCCAGTCTATGCTTCTATGTGGCTATCTACTGATGAGAATTCCGTAAAGGATTGCTCGCGCCAGACCTTCTAGAACCCCTTGTGTGAAGTTCCCATTAAATGCAACGAGTTCCCTTCTATTCCCGCTGTGATGGTGTACAAAAGTCCAGTAAGTTCGGCCTTCGATATGGTCAGGCATTCCGACGCCAATCTGATGCCTGTAAGATCATCCAGATGTGCAAGGCACTTGCCAAGTTGCCCACCATCCTTTCCCGATCCAAGACCACCGTGTGCCCTTGCTCTCTGATGTCTAGACGTCTCATCCTCCGTCTGCCCCCGGCTCAAGATCTCGGCGGCGTCAACCTCCCCTGCTGCCCCTTCTGATCACCACCCTTCGCAAACGCCTTCTGCCTCTCCGCATACTCCTTCACAACAAGACTACAACTCGCCTCGGCGCAAAGCCTCCTCCTCCTCTGCACAGGCAGCTTACTCGCGAACTCGAGCCCGCTCGCCCTCTCCACCGCCTCGATGGCGACCTCAAAGTCCGCCAGCGGCTTCTCGTTCGGTATCGGCGCGTTGGGCAGGACAAACGCCCCTATCGCCACGTTCCCGCCCGCCGTACCGTCCTCCGCGAAGATGACCTTGTAGAAGTGCGTCGGCACGGCCACGTTGGGCGGGTTGCCTATCACCTCGTACTTGACGTACCATTTATTGTCGGCCGGGTCGCGTTTCGGCAAGTACAAGGGACCAGTAACGATGCGGACGGAGGGGTACTTTGTCGTGAGCCTGCGGCAGAAGTCCTCGAAGTGCGCCCAGTAGTCCCTGTTGAACCCCTCGCCGACCTGGGGACACATGTTGGTGAGGTAGAAGGTGTCGTCCATCGCTCTTTGGGACCACTTGCAGTCCGCCGCGGGCACCTGGTGACCCCTGTCGTAGCCCGAGCGGAAGTAGTCCTTCAGCTTGGCGCGGTACTTCTCCGGCACCTGCGGGTCCTCTAGGAAGGCGCTGTTCTTCCTGTCCCCCTCGCGCGTGGCGAGGGAGGCGGGCGTTATGTGCTCGGCCACCCAGTGCGGGTTCTTGCGCTGCCGGTCGTAGGAGGATACGAGGGCCTGGCGGGAGGCGATGTCGGCCACGGGGCCGGGGAAGCCGTACTCGAAGAGGCCGGCCGGGTCGACGGGTTTGTTTGTGGTGAGGGAGGTGGTGCTGGCGGCGGTGGGCACCCCGATGCTGGTCTGCGAGAAGACTTGGGAGACCGGCACCGGGCCGGGAGCCAGGGGGGGTTGGACCGAGGTCGTGGAGAGTGTGGATGTCTGCACCGTCTTGACCGTCTCTGCGGGTCTCTTGTCTGAGGAGCGCAGGGAGTACATTGCTGCTGTCGCGGCGGCTCCTGCTCCGGCGCTGACGGCTGCGATTATTGCGACGGTGGCTTTCGACATGGTGACGGCTGGGAACGCGGCGGGCGCGCTCGAGCTCTTATAAGGATGGTGGAAAGTCAGCTGAGGGGTAAAAGCGCTGTGCACGCGGCTACGACCGAGCACCTCGTGATTAGAGAGGGTGGTGCTGGTTGTCGCGGGTTGGGATACCGGGGAGCTCTGGTTGAAGTTGTCTTGGATTTTTTCGAGATGCGCGATGCAGCCTGCAAGGGGCACGCGGTTGCTGAGATCCGGCTTGGCCCAATCGGGATAGCTTAGACAGGGGTTCAGGCTCCACTTCTACCGGCGTGCTGGTCAGTGGTGAAATTGTCTTGGCTGTTTCGATGTGCTGCTGAAATCACATGGCTTCGAGTAACTACAGACTCGATCACGATGATGGGTTGATGCGCATCAGCGTCGAACAGTCACTACAAGGCTGAGCACTACAAGGCTGAGAAATTGCACAGTGGTAGCGGTCAAGTAAACTCTCGACACTCAGTATCGTCTTGTTGTAACCTCATGCTGGAACAAGTCCTATCTTCAGCCTTTTTCACCCTATGACCCCTTTCTAAACCGGAATGCTAAGTATACTGGACCAAAAGCCAAAAACGCCTTTTAAAGCAATCAAATGCGCATAAAGAACGGCTCGAACCGCCTGATGATAACCACAACTCCATGCCATCATCCCTATCGTAACAGACTCGGCCGCAATGCTCAGTGGTTATCCGAAACAAGCGCGTTGCTGAACCCCAACAGACTCATCCCCAGGAAACCAAACATGATGCTCAAGTTCCTGTTGTGGTTGAGACTCAAACTCTCCACGAACAACTGCAGCGCAACGCTCGTCATGATACCCGCCGTCACGGCGAACAGACACGCATACGACACCTCGTCGATGACGATGTCCGATCTTTTCGCAATCTTGAACCACGCCACCGCGACGCCGGCGCCGAGCGGCTGGCTGAACCCGCCCAGGAGCGACGCCCAGAGCATGGCCTTCCACCGGCTGCCGAGGGCCATGAAGAGTGGCAGGGCCATGGAGAAGCCCTCGGCGATGTTGTGCACGAAGAGGGCCATGAAGACGTTGAAGCCCAGGGACGGGCTGGCGTGATTGGTGGCGTAGGTGATGAAGCCCTCTGGGAACTTGTGGAGGGCGATGGCGATCACCGTCTGCAGGCCTATGGAGAGGAAGGCGTTAGTGGGGACGTGGTGGTGGTGCTGGGCTTCGACGTCTTCTGACATTTGAGAGCAGTCGTCGTCGCAGGCGTGCTCGTGGTCGTCGTGGTGGCTGTGTGGGTGATGGGATGGGAAGTCGGCGTGGTGAGCCGCATCGCGAGATTGCGCTCGACTGGATCGGAAGGTAGGGCTGACTAGGGATGTGGGCGAGTCTCTTCCGTCTCCCGTCTCCTCCTGTATAGGGAAGGCCATGGTATTCGTGCGGAGAGTCGAGAGAGAAGGTTTGTCGAAAGCGTGCCGGCTGCTTAGGTGCTTGAAGCACTCCTGGCCGCAGGGATCCGTGTATCCGAAGCAGGGACCGTACTGATCGCAATTTGGTTTCGTGTCTTTGACGAAAGAGATGAGCCTGGTACGCACTTGCATCATCGAGGGCCGCCTCGTCCGGTTGGTAGATGCCCGACTCCGAGCTCCCTTCAGGGGACTGTAAGTAGAAGACTGCATCTCGCTTCTAGTCGAGAGCTGTCTCGGCGCTTCTGGTCGACCAGTTGTGCTGTACCCATTCTCTTCCGGAACAGCGGGTAGGAGTGGTGTGGACTCGACAGCATCTCCGTTCGTCTCGAGTCCGATACCTGGTGCAGAGACAGACGGATGCAAGGAGGGCCGGCGGTCTGACATCCTGCGGCTCCGGCTTCGTGAGACGCGAGCGTGGCCGTGGGAGTCCAGATCCCCTTCCTCCTTCGGAGGCTCTTCGTGCGAGTGGTCACAGTCGACGACGTGCGAGGGGATGAACTGGTGGATGACCCGTGAGATCACCTGGATACCGAAGAAGCCAAGGACGTAGTAGCCCATCATGATGAAGCCGGCCGCGTGGTCGTCTACTCCACCCTTCTTGAGGTAGCGCATCGAGGTCGGTAGCATACTATACAGGGCCGAGAATATCTGGGCTGGGGTTAGTCGTGTCCTCCGTCTTGTGATTTTGAGACCGAAGACTTACCATTACGCCGAAGCTCAGACTGAATGAGCATGCCAGGAAGATATTACTATCCTGTATGCGAAACTGTCTCTGGCTCGGAAACAAGCGGACGATGTAGTCGACGTAGATGATAGATGCGCCGAAGACACAGGCTGGCGAACATCTTGTCAACATCCATGGCCGATGCGATAGTCCAGAAAGGTTGAGGGGGGATAAGGTAGCTCACCAATGCCGCTCGCGATGCACATGATCCACCCTTTGGTGTCATTGTCCATCCCTCCGGACGACTCCATCGTCGCACACTGTCTCGGCAGAAGGTAGGTATCACAATAATAGTCCGAATAGTCGAACAGTCTATGCGAAGGCGTTGTAGATGAAGAGTTGAAGTTAAAGATGATAAGCTAAGCCGGCCAAGAGGTGGAATAAGGTAAGGTAAGCTGGTGGCCAACTGGATGTCGATCAAAGAAAGGGAAGGCTCCCGTCGAGGACGCGATATGCAGTCAAAGAACCTCTTTGGCTGGCCTGGGCACGAGGCGCAAGCACGGGATCCTGCAGGGAAATGGCCAAAGGGGTGCCCTGCACATAGATAATTAATCAGCAGCAGCTACCTGGACAGGACGGGACTCGAAAGGGCGCATCACTTCAAACAAACAGGTGGAAGTTTGAGATAGGACGTCATGACATGTTCATGGGCCTGGAAGAACCGGAAACTGTGGCGGGAGAGAATGCTTAGCGGCCCGGTGCACACGCTAATCTCTTTTCAGTATCGTTTACTGTGGGCTTGTCATCAAATTGACGACTTCCTTCATTGGACGATTCATCATCTTTCACGATACCATCATTTGATGAGCTGGTGATGTTAGACCTCTTCAGCACAGCATGATATTGTGTGGGTGAAAACCCGAGGATCTAGGATCGAACGGATAAGCCGCAGTGCTGGCGCAGTTACCTCTTGTACGAGGCCCCGACCGGGACACTGACACGCCATGCAGGACTTCTGGGAGATATCTTCCAATTCTCCTCCCTGGCGCAGAAAATCAAAGCTCAGAGACGCTGCTTCTCCTCAGTAAAGATGATCCATCCCTGCTCGACTGCTCAAGAAACATGTCCATCTAGCCGCAGCACACTGTCGCCTCTCGAGTGGCAGTGGTCTGGAGTTCCGGGCTGTGATCACACTCTATTAGCTGAGCCCAAGGCTATACCTCTCCTTCAGATGTACTCGCCTGCCGCCGATAGTCTCCCAGTGGAAGACAAAGCTGCCGAGATAAGCACCAATGAAGATGCAGATGATGATGTAGCCATTGTAATACATGGCCAACCTGTTCCCTGCATTAGCATTGCTTCTCCTCCCTCCCATCCTCTCTCGCAGCCCCATCTGCTTCCAACTCACAGCATAATAAAGTAAGCAACAGCGAACTGCACCATGTGCAGGAGGGCCCTGACAGCCTGCTGCAAGATGGTCGGCCTGAACCCACGAGCGGTCATCACCGGAGGAGCGGGCGAGCCAGAAGCTGTCTTGGGGTCGGCGGTATCGTTGTGGTTGTCCCGAAGCGAGGCGGCGGCGTGGTTGCGGACGAGGTAGCGGTCGTACTCCTTGACGGACCGGCGGAGGAGCTCAAGCACCATGACGAGCAGGATGACGCCGATGCAGGAGCCCGCGAACATGCCGGACGAGGTGACGTGCCAGCTGCGGGCGATGAAGCACGAGTCGATTGTGTTCCAGTTCCAGAGCATCTAAGGAGGAGGACAGGAGGATTAGTATGAGGAATGGGTGATAGGGAGAGGGAAAGGGAGATACATACGGAAATCTTGCAGTCGCCTCCCATGTCCATGCCGCCCATGTCCATCGCCGCGGACGTGGTGGCGGGCATGCCGGAGGTGGCCGTCGGAGACATATCCATTGTCATGTCCATTTTGGCCGGTTGTGGATGGGTTTGGTTTTGGTTTCGGTTCGGTAGAGGATTGTGGGAAATGAGGTGAAAATGTTGCGAGGAGTGAATGGAAAGATGAACGAAGAAGGAGGAGTGGCCTGGAAGTTTGAGAAGTTGTTCCTTTTGTAAAAGAAGACGTGAAAGTTCTGGCCGAGCAGCTGGGTAAAGGTTTGTAGAACTGAACTTAAATTTATTGATATAAACTCACTGAAGACCGAGCCCTTCTCGGTCCAGTGTCAATATCTAAGGTAGGCAAGTTACCTTATCATGGAGTAATGGGACCGTTGGTACGGCGTTGCGTGCATATGAGCAAGTTGTGGCGGTAGCGCCCGGGTTGGCAACTACGAATGTCGAAACCACGACTGCTGTTGTCTCGGACTCGGACGAGTTAAAAATTCATACGTGACGGGCCAGACCTTTTCCGTCGCAGTCGCTAACGACGGGAGTCCTGAAAGCCTTTCTTATCTTAAGCATTGCCGTTGTCTCTCGAAGGAGGCGGTTCTGTTATACAACCTCCGAGGCCCATCCGGCATCTGCTGTGCTCTTAGTTCATCCCATCTCGGGTCCCACGCCACTGGTAATGTTCGTCTCAGAACGAGTCGGCATCTTGACACGAGCGGTCAGCTGCTGCTTGGAGCTGTATTCAGGTCCTATCCAATCTCATCCTTCCGCACGTTCCCTCCTCCTCAGCATATCGACACCGGCGGAAACTCGGTTGATGCCAAGATACAATTGGGGATGACAGACCAATGGCTTGTTGGGACCCTCATGGTCTAATTCAAACCACTCAAACCTTCTCACTGAAGTCTTACTGGAAGGTTGATCGGCCCAACGCACCGTTGATCGTCGCCGACGTCCCTTTCTACAAGCTTGGGTACTCCCGTCCATCAGCCCTGGGGGGATGAACCCCTGGGTTCATCAGCACGAGTCCAGCCACATCGGGACAGAGTAGTACCAAGTCCTTCAAAGTGATTCCACACTCTCGTAGTAAAAGGAGAGAACATGAAGAGGAGCGAAATATTGACAGAAGGTAAGATATCAGCGTATGGGCTGCCAAGGGTCTTGACTGCTGACTAATAACTGTTTCAGCCCACATTCCAAAGCCGAGAATCCCCGACACATTCCCAAATCAGAACCCCTCTTGAACCACTTTGCCAGATTCGCAGACATCAAACAAGGAACGGTCTTGTAGTGTAGTTGGTTATCACTTCGGATTCTGATTATTTCAATCTTCCGGCGACCCCGGTTCGAGTCCGGGCAGGACCTGATCTTTTCTCGATTTTGGTCGTGTTTTTTTACCCCTTTTTGATGGTTTGACATTTCGGCACTCTCCTTTTTACCTTTTCAATTGTTAGTCCATGCGGCTATCAGTCGTACTTTCCTGCAGTTTATGGAACATTGTTGCTGCAGCACTGTCGTTGTATGACATGTTCGTCTAAGTGTCACTTTTGGGCCCGAGATATGCGACACAATTCGAGACCCGTTTTGAGACGACCTCCAACTCCCGACATCGCACAACTCAGGAACCATGTTGTCAATCCTCCGAAAAGCACGGCTTAAGGACAAGGAATTGAGGATCCTTATGCTGTAAGTTATCTTCTTCTTGTATGATTGGCAAGCTGCACAAAGCTAACTGTACAGAGGACTTGACAATGCGGGCAAGACCACCATCGTCAAGAGGATCATGGGCGAGGATGTAAACACCGTCAGCCCTACGCTGGGGTTTATCATCAAGACGATTGACTACCAGGGGTAAGTGACTCTCCCAACATTTCGAGATGCTGTGACTAACCAGATGGCAGGTATAAGCTCAACATCTGTATGTCTTCTTCGTTGTGATATTTGCCCTCAAACCGGCAACTCACACAAAGATAGGGGACGTCGGCGGCCAAAAGACCCTGCGCTCATACTGGCGCAACTACTTCGAAAAGACAGACGCACTCATCTGGGTGGTCGATGCCACCGACAGACTGAGGATGGACGACTGCAAGGAGGAGTTGCACGGGTTGCTTCAGGAGGAGGTTTGCATTTCCCCCTTTTATCCCAATCTCCATTGCCAATGCTAACAACCAAAAACACAGCGTCTATCGGGAGCAAGTCTCCTCGTCTTCGCCAACAAGTCGGACGTCACAGGATGCATGACGAGCGAAGAGATATTACACGCCCTCCAGCTGAAGGCTATCAAGACACATCGTTGGAATATATTGCAGTGCAGTGGCATAACGGGCGAGAACCTGGAGGAGGGACTGGCTTGGGTTGTTGAGGATGCTAAGGCTAGGCTGTTCCTCTACTGAATACCTAGTGGAACTAGCTGGAGTGAAGAGAGAGCAGGCTGGTCATCGAGATATGGAATCTCATGAGATGGCACCGGGATGCGGCTATATACCGAGCCGTTCTGGTGTTACATGTTCACCCGAAGAGCTGGAACCGAGGATGGCAGCACGTGAGAGCACAACATAGGGCCGATGGCACGTGGGAGGGAACCATCGACGCACCAAAGACCATCAACTGCACTATACTTCGTAGAGAAAAGGCATTGGCAGCTGCGAATGTCCTCACAGCATGGTTGACATGGTGGACTGCATGTTTTGCATGATGGACATGATGAAACAGTGCTTCTTTGTGACGCTTCCTCCCGCTGCACCGTGCACCTACAGACCCCTGAGACAGTGGGATGATGTGGGGTCGCTAAATCCGTCGCGCCTTCCTTGATGACGAGCGGGAGGAATCGCGAACTGGCGGAAGGTGGAAGCCGCTGCGCTAACAATCAATAACCTCCATGTGTGGCTTCGAGTTTCTTCTCGTAAACAAAAACAAACATTGACCCCTCTTGTACAACCATCTGCGCACACGCAGCCATACGCCTACCGACCATCACTCTTTCGGGCCCATTGAAGTTCGGGTTGATTGTCCTGCATAACGCCGTTGCGTGCATTTAAATGTCTGTGGAACGTCGAGTTGGGCAAAAGCTTCACCAGTGAATTTCTAGTGGTTGTGGTTCCCTCGCAGCAGCGGATTGCCCCGTCCCCGTTCCTGAATCGTTGGCCCGGTTATCTGCTTTTGGAGCACGATTACACCTTGCATCCGGTGTCAACACACACACTTCGACACAGCCATGTCCGACGAGGTTTCCGACTTTCTGCGGTCCGTAGAGGAGCTCAAGGAACGACGCGAGCAGGAAGACGAAGCGCGATCGAGAGAACTGGAGGAGAAGTTCCTGAGAGAGAGGTCAGAGAGACAAGCACGCCGTGCAGGTGAGTTCTATGACTGTCGACTTTGACACTGGCATCAACGATTGTTCCCCGCCAACTTGAACAAAAATATGCACTTCTTTTCGTTCAAGTTCTGCCTGCGACCTCAACCTCTTTCGCAACTTCTCGATTCTGGCCAATTGACTGTGGCATTCGCTACAACTGCCAGTCGCTTCAAAGCAAAGACGAAATACCTTTGTGGCAGCAAGCTGATCAGCGTCTCGTGCCCTCAGAACGAGCCAGATCAATATCCCCTCAAAAATCCTCTCCAGCCAACACGCCGCCTCCTCCATCCCGAGACGGCACCTCTTCCCAAACACCGAGCGGGCTAGGAATACACGCCTCATCCCCGCGCCACGAGAGTTTCAGCAGCCCCGCCACTTCCACAATGATGGCCGGCTCGAGCGAGTATACGAAGGAGAACGAGTCTCCATTCGACGCCGACACGAAGCAATCGACCTCCTCCACGATTAGCGGTCCGCCTCGCGGTCTGTCTTGGCAGAGACGGCCACAATCCCAGGCCTCAGACCGACCCAAAAGCCGGCCGCTGTCAGTCGTGGCCGCAGAAAACGCGGCCTCCCGCACCTCGACCCCTGCCGAGCAGACCTCATCTGAACAAGAGCCGTCGCGCGACCAGATTGCCAAGGCATTGGCCGGAAAAGACCCGACGTGGTTTCGTCAGACAGCGGACCGGGGACAGGCTTCTGCAGCTTTCCGCCGGAACCAGGTGGAAGATCCAGATACCGTCGACATGGCATCGGCTCGCGCACAGCTCCCCGGAATGTCCCGCGAAAATTCGGCTGAGCCGCTGAGAGAGGCGCCAGACATCCGGCCGGCCTCTCCCGGTATGCGTGCAAAGCTCGGGTCGCCTTTGATCCTCAGTCCAGCGCAACGACTCGAGCCCCCGACACCTGAGCCAAGCAGCCAGAGAGATACGACACCCAGTGGACGGGCATCGCCTACTAGACCGTTGTCGCCTACGAAGGGAATGGGTGGCTTTGTGCAAAGTGCAATGATGAAGAGGTCGGACAGCGTCAAGCGGTGGAGCGTAAACTCGCCCGCAGGTCTGCAACGAGCTGACTCCGTTGTTTCGAGCCGCTCCAGCATCGACAACCCTCATCGAACGTCGCTCACTCACTCTCGGCAGAACAGCACGCTACGCGACGGTTCCGTAACGCCCACGCGGTCCTCACGCCCTACGTCGAGGGGCACAACAACTCCTACATCCAGACCTACGACAAGTCACAGCCAACAGCAAGAGGCTCAAGAAAAGGCTAGCAAGAATGATGAGAAGCCGGCAGCCGAGCCGAAAGAGAAGGACGAGGAGCCGCTGCCTGTCAGTCCCTCGAAGACCATGGATCCGCGGAGATGGAGCCCTACCAAGTCTAGCTGGCTTGACGCAGCGTTGAACAAACCGGAGTCGCCAAAGCCAAAGCCTACACCGCCTGCTTCCCAGCAACCCGCGTGGATGGTCGCGCTGAACAATGCCAAAGCGCAGAAGACTGGGGCTGGCGAACCGGGCTCGACCTCCCCTGTCGCACGGAGACACGAAGTCAAGACTGGGGGACTTATGAAGTCCACCCCGATGGGCACTGGCGCAAAACCAGCTGCGGTAGGGGCGAGCAACTTGTCTTCGCCTCGACTGCCGTCAGGTGATAAGCCAGCAGTCGGCGGCTTCCGCGGGAACCTTGGCAGGCGGATTTCGGACAAAGATGGCCCAGAAGGTAGTTCGGAATCCTCGTCTCGGACGAAGACGAAGCCGCAAACACCACCAAAGAAGGATATTGACTTCCGGGGGAACCTGAAACCGCGTGTGGCTCCCTCTGGGACCGGTACATCCGACGCTCCTGACGAGCTCAAGAACGTGTTCGGCAAACTGCGCAGGACCCAAACCCAGAACTACAAAGCGCCGGACGAACTGAAGAATAACATTCTCAGGGGCAAGGCTGGTTTGAATTTCACTGGTGGTCCGAAACCTTCAGAGAGGAAGGACGAGTTCAAGGAAGCAATTCTGAAGAAGAAGGAGGACTTCAAGAAGGCTCAGGAGGAGGGCCGCAGCGTCAAAACTGCTCCCAAACCTGCTGAGGAGAAGTCGATCCCCGAGGGGCTGCTCAAGACAATCGAGATCAAGCGGTCTGCTACCGTCAACAAGCGAGACTCGGCTACCTCAGACTTCCCACCACAAACGCCCACCGAAACCAACAGCTCCGACAGGTCCAGCACAATATCTTCCATCTCCCGAACCGACTCAGCCGGCACCTCGCAGCTTCCCCCACGTAAGCAGTCCGACGCGGCGGAGAACGAGCCACCTGCTGGTATGCCAACGCTGCACAAGGAGGTTAGTGCGCCAGGACGTCTTCAAGGCCGTGCTGCGGCGAGTGGTCTCGCAGGAAGGTTCAACCCGGCGTTGGCTGGAATCCTTGCCCGTGGACCGCCAGGTGCAGGCTCTGGCTCGCCCAAATCCGCTGCTGGATCATCACCACAGGCGACTTCAGGAGGAGCTGCAGCAGAGACGCCCTCTGCCCCTGGCCCTCAGTTAACGCACATGACGAAGAGCCGAGCCCGTGGCCCTAAGAGGAAGGCTCCTTCAGCAGTGGCGAAGACGGCCGAAGGGCCTGCCCCTGCCTCTGCGGCCCAAGCACCAGCAGTGAAGACGCCAACTCTGCCTCAGCCGGAGAAGTTCGAGCCAAAGACAGAGGGCCCTAAAGCCGCAGAGGCGGCGAAGCAAGGGAAAGAGAAGCCTGTGCTCTTACCCAAGCCAAAACTGGTGTCGCTTATAGACTCTTCCAAAAAGTCTGTGTCCGAGGAGAAGCCAACCGCCCAGGTCATATCTCTGGTCGACTCTTCTAAGAAGAAGCAGGTTGAGGACGAGCCGAAGCCGAGTGGTCAGCCTATTTCGTTCGGAGAACCGATTGGATTCAAGACTCGGCCTAGGTCGCCGACAAAGATCCACGAAAAGGTCGCTGCCCTTGTTGCCCAGACTCAGCCAGCCCCGAAACCTGCGGATGCGGATGAGGCCGGCTCCCAACCGTCCTCGCCGAGAAAATTGAATGTTAACCGCATTTCCAAGTTCCTCGACGAACCGATCAAGATCGCTACTCCTCCAGAGCCAGTGATGGCTCGTACCCCCTCTCCGACCAAGCTCGGGCGGTTCAACTTTGAAAAGGAGGATCCTAGTGATACACCAGATGCCCGCCCAATCTCGCCAACCAGGTCAAAACCTCTCCCTCAGCCGACATCTCAGCTTTCCCGGACCCACAAGGCTGACGACATAGTAGACTCTGAGCCGGTCGTGTCCGTCAGGAATGCTGAGAACCTCTTTGGCGGCACACCAGTCAGGTCTCCTGAACCGGGACGTTCCAAGCCAGTGCCAGCCGGCCCTAGAGCACCAGCAGCAGACACTCCGCGTCCGAGCACGCCCGTCAAACTTGCTTCTCGGGCATTGCCACCTCCGCCCGAAGCCGCAGTTGTATCTCCTCCCATGTCGCCCATGACAAAGTACAACCGGGAGGTTTCCACCGTACTCACAAACTTCTTCGGCCCAGAGCGGCCCAAGAGGAGCTACACCGCAGACGCAGCCGAAATCCTGATGCGCAGGCCAACCGCCGGCGCGAGGGTGAAGACGCAACAAGCTCAACTGTACCAGGTGTCGGGCGACGGCAAGAAGCAGCCCGTACCAGCGCACAACGAGCGCGTCCTCTTTGAACGGGAAATGTACCTGTGCCCGCACACGTTCATCAACGACGCCGGCAAGAAGGTAGTCGAGGTCTACTTCTGGGTCGGAGACGAAGTCCCGGAGTCGGCAGTGGAGGACGCCCAGGTGTTCTTGCAACGGGAAGCACGGTCCTTCGGCGGTAAACTGGTCAAGCTCACGCAAGGCAAGGAGACACCCGAATTCATCCAAGCTCTTGGCGGCATCGTCATCATCCGCCGCGGCTCGAGCAACAAGTATGACTCCTTAGCACCGAACATGCTCTGCGGCCGCCGCTACCACGGCCAGATCGCCTTCGACGAGGTCGAGTTTTCACCATCAAGCCTCTGCTCCGGGTTTCCCTACCTCATCACGCAGGAAGGGAAATGCTACCTCTGGAAGGGCAAGGGAAGCGACGTCGACGAACTCAGCTGCGCGCGTCTGATAGGGATGGACCTCGCGCTGATGGGCGAACTCGAAGAAGTCGAAGACGGCAACGAGCCGGATAAGTTCTGGCGCATCTTCGACGACCGGGGCGACTCGAGGCTGGGATCGGCGGATCACTGGCGGCTGAAGCCCAACTACGACAAGTATTGTGGGAGGCTGTTCAAGTCCGACGCTGCCGACCGCAAACAAGTACGTCCCTATTCCTCCCAACTCTGTCTTCTCTCACTAACAACGCCACCAGATCCTCGAACTCACCCCCTTCTCCCAGTCCGACCTCCGCCCCACGGACATTTACATCCTAGACGCCTTCTTCGAGATGTACATCATCGTCGGCGCCCAAGCCAGCCACCAGTACGCATCCTTCCGCAACGCCCTCGAGTTCGCGCAGGAGTACGCCATTTTGGCGAGCGGCATGGAGGACCGGCCCTTCGTGCCCATCTCCACGGTCGTGTTGGAGGGTATACCCCGCGACCTGAAGAGCGTGTTTCGGAAGTGGAGCGACGGTAGGAGTCCTACCGTCATGAATCCCAGCAGCGGGACGGGGAGTCCGCTGAAGAGGGGCCGGAGCTTGAGGGTTGTGCCACTTAATCAAGCTTTGCAGGCGCTTAGGGAGGGGTGAGTGATGAGCGGTGGTACATGGTTCGGAGATTATAATGAGGTCGGATGGTTTGGAGGGGAGTTTACTTACATGTTGTACATACTTTGCGCAAGCACACACTTGATATTCGGGCCGGCATGTACACGGACGGGCAGGTGCAAGGGGGTCGGTTGATATTGCATTTGTATTCATGGATGCGGGCGGAGGCGAGCATGCGGATATGGCAATGGCAAGCAAGATCTGTTAATCCAGCTTTATTGCATTTCTTTTTCTTCTGTCCCGGAACAGGCGACACTCCTGATAAAGCTTTGCTGTCTATGCTCCGTTGCGAACGGCACGGTGTTGGTTAAGGTAATCCCAGTGCTCCACGTCGTTGAATTTGAGAGCACTGCCCATGCCCAGCCTCGGTCTTTGGGGTATCTCTCTTGGTGCACACTGAGTGCTCTACCTTGCGCCGGGTGTCCATGCTATACCTCTCTAGCCTATTTCTCTCTTCACCCACAAGAGCAGGTATCGCCGGCTCCCGGCACAGGTTTCAGTATGCCTGTCTGTCTGCTCCCCGAGTAGACCCCTACGATGACACCGTCCTGACAGCAGTAGGGGTTGTCCGCAGAACCGCAAGCTTTCCGCTCGCCCCCTTCTCTTAGAAGCCAAGCCTCACGGCATACCTCAAACCAGGTTCTAGCGTTGCCCCAACGCCAACGCCAACGCCAATCCCATAATCATAATCATAACAACATATCCTGCCCTTCCACCCCCTCTATGTTTTGTCATACCAGGGGTTCCAGCAGTCTCGCATGCTACCCACCGCCTGTTCAACTCTTCCCCCCGCCATTCCCCTCTCCCCCACCAGCACCACTCCCTCCCCCTTCCTTAACAACAGGCCTAATCGCCTCCCTCCCCCCAGTAGCCTCCACCACCCTGTCAACATCCTGTTTCAACTCGGGCATGGCCCTCCCCATCTCCTCCGCCAGCACGTCCCTAAACTTCGTAAACGCCATCTCCTTGCCCCTGGCGAGCTGGTTCATCCGCCTCACCAGCTCGACGAACTCGCGGGTGTAGATATCCGGGTTGCGACCGGCCTCGACGTACTCGATCAACGGCTCGGGGATTTCGGGTAGCTTGACGGAGGGTTGGCGCGGGTCGTTATTGTTGGCGTGTAGGTGAGACGGGGCAGGGAGGGAGGAGACTGCCGTGCGGGAGAGACGGCCGAGGGAGGAGGATAGGGTGGTGAGTTCGGCGGAGAGGATTGTCGAGGTGGGTCGGCCGGCTTGGTCGTAGGTTGAGGTTTGGACCATTAGTTGGAAGAGGGATTGGATTATGTCTTTTATTTGTTCTGGGAAAGGTTAGCAAGAGGGGAGTGTTCGGGGGAGGGAGACGGAGAGGAAGGACGTACGTTCGACCAGGTTGTGGTCTGGTTTATCCACTGGAGCCATGGCTGCGGTTTGTTCGTTTTGAAAGACTCGAAGATGCTTCTCCTGTCTAAGTGTCTGGTGTGGTGGCGACTTGGTAAAGGAGCGAAAACGTTGTTGATGTGGGAGCTTGAACGGTGGTGTTGTAGAGTGGAAGTTCGGTTTGTGGATGTTCGTAAGGCTGAAAGGCTGAGATGAAGCTGAGGACCCTTGCACCAAATGTGGGGTTGCTGCTCTGTATGTGAACGGGAAGTGGATCAAATATGGAGTACGAATATAGGGTAACTCTTAAAGTAGATGGCAGAGCAGGACGTCCTCCTATGCCCACGGGCAGGGACAAAATTGCAGTGAAGTGGGGGGACACACCGCATTAATCGACGAGACGAGCACCCACTCGGGGCCAGGGTGTGTATTAGGTAATTACTCTGCATTCTAATGACGCTATCACAATCTCTAGCCAGTATGAGAACTTCCTAGCCCTTCCCGTAGCTTTACCGTCCAACCAACCTCCTCAACTCAGCCTGCAAGCTCCTCCGCACTCCCATCTGCATCCCATCATCCGACCCGTCATGAAGAGCAATCGACCCCGTCGCGCTGTCGAAGGAGAACTGCTTCGGTGTTTCCGACCTCTCCGTCCCTGTGACGACCGTGGTTGCATCCACAAGGCCCGTGGTAGCTCCAGCCCTGCTGTTCTTGGTCATCCTTGAAATAAACGACTCCGGGCTGTGCACGGTGCTGCGTCTGTGACTGTGACTGCGACTGGAGGGAGGCGTCTTCTTCAGCAGCGCCGATGGCCTCTGCGTTGCCTTGGGCGAGCCTGTGACGAGGCCGTAGCGCTCGAGGAACTCGGACGACATCGGAATGGTTTTTGGGTTAGGGGGTAGAAGCTGGTGGGCTGAGATTTTAGGACGGAGCATAGTTGACTTGCGCGGGAGGCGAAAGTGTTGGGGCATGTTCACTGGCTCGGAAACAAGCGAGAGGCGAGGGAGACGGCTTGCTGTTAGTGGCGGAGTTTGGGTAGGCGATAAGGTCAGCGAGGACAGCTGGGAGGATGAGCTAGAGAGGAATGAGGGCTTGCTGGACAGCCGAGCTCGGATCTGGGTGACTGCATCGTGCACGACGGTATCCGGGCTTTCGATATGATAATCACGCTCGCGTGCATTCCGGCTATCGTCGTACATCAGAATCGGCCATTCCGGCGGTGTCAGGTAAGGTGACGGCGTGCGGGAGTCCGCATGGCTCGATTCCTCTCTCACGCGGTCGAGTCTGGATGAGGGCCGCTTGAGCGACTTGGAATCGATGAAGCCCAGGCGGCCGTACCGAAAGACCTTGTGGCTGTCCGTACGGATGGGCTGCGGAGTGACGATCGCCGCAATGGTACGCCTTGGCGTGGTTTCTGGCGTGGGGAGATGTCGCGGTGGCTCTGGTGTTGGAGTGTGTGCCTTCGCTGTTCGGTCGGATGAGGGTGTTTGGATCGAAAGTCTTCTCAGTGACAGCTCGGCCTGCGAGGGGGCCAGTGTCTCCCCAACGGGCTCTAAATGCGATTGCAAACCATGATCCTCCGTGTCGGGTTGTTGTGCAGGAGCTCCTGTCATCCATTTCGGTATCGGCTTGGTAGGGCTGGGCCTGAACGCCGGGGCGGTCGGGTCCCAGATAGAGACAAAGATCGTCGACTCAAGCGGCACAGGACACACGCGGCTGCCGTCTGCAAGACCAGATACCAGATCGTCTCTCCCCGCAGAAACCTGCTCGACTCCTTGTCCAGAATTTGGCCGCGTTTCGTTCTTAGCATCCTCCCGTGCCCATACGTCGTCATACCGCCTCCGACTAAGCCCACCATCGCGATACTCCATCCTCCTCAGCGCACCGCCCACCACCTTCCCCTCATCCATCTCCTCAGCCCCAACCTCAACATAACAATGCGCACAAAGCGGCACGACATCAATCCCCACCGCCTTTCCCATCCCCCAGTTGTCGTCCCCGCCTTTTTCCTCCCCTTCCCTCTTGTCCTCCCCTTTGTCCTCCCCCTCACCCCTTTCCCCTCCGACCCCAAACACCTCCCCAACCTTCCACCCCCTAACAACCATCCGATTCCCACAAATCAAACACCCGTAACAACTCTTGTGCCAGAAACACCACCCCAAACTAACGCAATCGTCCCCCCGCACCACGACCTCGCCGCAGACCCAGCATATTGACAAGGTAAGCAACGCGTCGTGGCACGCCTGGCACGCTAACCGCGCGGAGGAGCGGCCCACCACGCGCGGGGGGAGGAGGGAGATGTGCCAGCAGAAGGTGCAGGTGAAGACGCTGTGCTGCCCGAGGGGAGGGGGGAGGACGGGGCAGGTGACGGTGGGGGACTGGGGAGGGGGAGGGGGAGGGGGCATGGTGAAGGCGGTGGCGGAAAGGGGTTGTTCGGCGGATGGGAGGGTTGGTGCTGGACGAAGGTTGATGGACCGAGGTGATGGATGATTGTCTGGCGAGGTAGATCTTGAAAGAGCGCGGAACCTAACCTAGTGACCGTGGAAGAGAGTGCTGAGACAGAATACCCAGATATAAGCCGACAGTAACGAAACGAGTGTTGATATCGGAACAGACAGGCATACTGGTGATAATGCTTTGGGAACAGTTGAAGACTCTAAACGAGAAGGCGTTGAAGCTCGTCAGTCGAGGGTGTACGCGAGGGTTGCCCTCGTGGGCGTTGCTCAATCGAGAACATGGACTTGATTAAGGTATGCGAACGTGCGTAAGCTAAGGTAGATAGATCCACGCGAAGCGAGGGAGGGAGTCACCATCTCGAGGGGAAACGGCAGGAACCTCCTTCCCATTACCGCATCCATGGCCTCGGGCATCCCAGCAACGACGACTACGTGTCGCTTGTCGAAGCGAGTGAGAAAGGGCAGGACGAAGCATTGAGCAGCCTGATGTGGACTGGAGGGCCGTCCCTGCCCTGATCGGTGAAGTCAAATCTCAAGCGAGAATCGAGACGAGGCACGTGTCATATAATAGGCGAGAGTATTCGGTGAACTGTGTCATATTATCATAAAAGTGTGAAAGCAAAGATGTACAATGACATCGAATAAACGCCGCCGTTTTCCAGTCCCCCCTTCCCTGACCGACCAGATTCGGGCCCTACCATCTCGGTCATAACTCCAAATATCGTACAGAATAGCAGTAAACAGTAAACACAAACTCCTGTTGACTCATGGCCATGCAATCCTAACCCGGTATCCCCTAGCCCCTGTGGCCTGCTTGCCTGCCATAACAGCGTAACCCATGTCCGGGTATTAACAATCTTGAAGGACGCGCTCATTCTCGAACCACACGGTCGTACTCAATCCGTTGTAATCGTCCGTTGACCCGTTCCCAGATAGGGTAGACCATCGTTGATATTTGTTGTGTGGCAACGGTGTGCATGTCCGATACAGATTGCACAGTCTCCAACTGGAAAGTCGACCCTTCAATCTTCACCTCAACACTCGACTCCTCCATAACAATCGACTCCTCCATATCGCTTCCCAAAGGCAACTCAAAGACCCAAGTGGAATCTATTTCCCATTCCACTGGGACGCAATGAACACAGCCCGCGCACCGCCGACCTGTCACCCTCTTCTCAACCCGGAAGACCTGCATATCGCCCCCCTACTTCCGATTCTTGGGCCGAGCCAGCATGCTCAGCCGACTCAGAGTCATCCCCGACTTCTTGCGCGGACTCGGGCTAGCTGCCACGCTGCTTGGCGTACCGAAGCGCTTTGAGGGAGTGAATGCGGGCATGGCTTTCTTGCCACTAGCCATAAGACGCGGTGCCAGCAGCGCCTCACCCTCGGGCACGGTCTCAGCCCTGCGCTTCTTGGCCTGCCGCTCGACCTCCTCCTGTTCCGCCTCCTCCTCATCAGAGGTGACACGGTGCCGCTTCTTGTTATTCAGTCCATGAGGCAGGGCTTTAAAAGCTGTCGGGATGTTGGATGGCGCAGCTGGAGCTTCGTTCTCTTTGTTAGGGCTCCTGCTGGTAGTCACCGAGCACGGGAAGCTGCCTGGCATGGTGAAGTGGGGAGCACCGGGTGCGATAGAGGGGCGGACCTGACGGACGCTGGATTGACCGGGGGATGCACCGAAACCCGTGGGAGATGTCGGTTTGAAGCTGATCGTCTTGTCGCTGCGGAAGGTAAAGTGGCCGGGAACGGATGGCTCAGGGATAGAGGTCTTGGCCCCGGCAAGTGGAGGTTCGGGTAAGGCCTTGTGGCCGGACAGGTCGGGGTATGAGACATCCTCTCTCGTGCCGTCGCTGGTCAAAACGCTATCGAGTGCCGGATAGCTGACCTCGCCTAGAGGTTGGCGGACCCTGGACCTCGGAATAGCAGACTTAATCGGAGATGGTGTGGTCTGTGCTGTCTCGAGCGTACGCTTGGTGGTGGGTGTAAACACCACGTGCTTTCCAGGCCTAGCCGGGGTGCCGGTGGGAAGTGATGGCAGAGGTTTGTCGAGAGCCAATGAGGTCGTGCTGCCCGGCATAACAGGAATCGAGCTCTGGGGCTTTGCGGTTGTAGCTTTGTCGCTCTGGAACATTGACTTGAGCTTCGCCAGCGTACGGCTAGTGCTGGGGCTTCGCACGGTGATGGTCGAGCCGACAGCTCTGGAAATGCCTGTACCGGGAGTCTTTGTTGTCGCAGATCGCTTGAGCCCGCTGAGCATACTGGGTGACTTGATTTTGGATCCCATAGGCGTCTTAGCCGCCGCGGTGCGGGCCAGCGATGCCTTGGTAGGTGTCATAAGCGAGGCAACGGATTTCGACCGGTTGATGCTGGAGATGTCATTCCCCGAGGACTTGGGCCGGGGAATGAAACTACCATCCCGCGAGATTGGGCGACTGGTGGATGTGTCATCCTCCATTCGTTGACGAGCACGCTTAATGTGCGATTCGGGCTGGTCGTTGGACGCAGCAGCGGGTTTGGGAATAGAGGGTTTCCCCTTCGAACGAGGTGTGTCCACATCGTTAAGGTTTGCTTTCGACTGAGTCCGCTTGAGGCTCTTGATGCCGGTTGGTCGAGGGGTACCCGCGTCGTCGAGGTTGGCCTTGGACTTGGACCGCTTGAGACCGGCAGAGGGAGTAAAACGGCCCGGCTGGGCCCGGAAGGCCGATGGATGGTTCTCGATAGAATCCATCTTTTTGAACTCGGCTATGTGGGCCGCGCTGAAACGTCCAGCCTTGCCCTTGGGCTTTGCAATCTTGCGGCCATTCTCCTCACTGTCGACCTCTTCGCCGGCCAGCCTCTTAGCCTCCAACTGTGCTTTCAACTCAGCCTTGATCTTCGCCGTCTCGTCACTAGCGCGGAGCTCGGCCATGATACGCTGAGCTTCCGAGCTAAGGTTTGGCATCATCGTATCACGGGCGAAACGAAAGGTAAAGTCGGATGACGGAGCCCTGAATCCGATCTTGCTGGGCGTAGACTGAGCAACAGCAGGCAGATCGGATGGTAGGGTGGTCGGCTTGATATCCGTGAACCCGAGGCGGAGGCCGGAAGACGGCGGAGCCATGCTGTGGTGGGCACGGGATGGGTGCATCTCGGAGAGCGGCGGCTTGATAGGCGATGACTGCCCAGGCGTTTGAGGGACACGTGTGGGGGATGAGACGATGGCATCGATGCTGGGGACGGCATCTTCGTAGATGCTCTCGTCGCCTTCGGTCAGGGATGACAGAGCTGGTGCGGGCTGAGGCGCGGGCGACTGTAGCAAACACACTGTTAGACTCAGACCGTGGTGGCTGTCGTCCACTGTCACGTACCTGGGTAGCGCTCGCCAGTCGAGCAGAGCGACGTGTGCGAGCCATGTCGCGTTATTGATGTTGTAAACGCAGTTCGTCTTCAATAAATTGTCGACGGGATAGTATGAGGAATTCGAATTGATGGTATCGTCAAAAGTCTTGACAAGGTAGCAGTGAGGTGGTGGCAGGAATGTGGATGTTTGACGATGACAGGGTAGTCGGATGATGTCAGTCGAAACGCGTGGAGGGGAGTCGGGTTTTTGTTTGTTTGGATTTGAGGATCTATTTGTTTACATTTCTGAAGACGCGGCCAATCAGGCCACGGATTCAGCTCTCTTCACCTTTTGTCCAAGTGGGCCCGGAAACAGAAGGTGGTCCGAGCGTCTCAACTGCCGGAAGGCGCACTGACCCTTTTGAAAATGCGATTTCAACTGTGACTTATTGATGCTGTTCACTCCAACAAACATCGACCTTGCTTCGAAAAACCTGATATTCCCATATCTCTTGAACTGGTTCACCTTTTTTCAAGTTCAGTCCAGCAGCTTTCTTCGTCCACGTTTCTTCAATGACAATCGACTTCATGCCTGTGCCAGGGTGAGACAAGCCGCAAGACTTACGGCGACCAGTAAGTTGCCGATTGCCCTCCTTGCGGTACGCTCTCTTTAACCAGTGCTCGAGTGGTTATTTGCCCGGCTGAGACGGAACGGACTCGGTATCTTATAAGAGCGACATTTGTCAGACTGGCTGACTACATCTCACATGTGGCTCCCGCGTCCTTCATACCCGCTCAACGGCAACGTTGCCTCCCTGTCTGACGTGCAGAAGAAGCACGCTAGTATCAGTTGGGACAAGCGTGTACTAGCGTCGTCGCTCACGGCACTAGCAGGACGCTAGAAGGCTTCCAGAAGCTGTCAAACTCCCATCATTTTGGTGGACTGCCTGAACAACAACGACACGCGACTCACAAGACATTGCTTCACGATGAGACGGTCAACATGGACGGCCGGACCTGTTCTGCCACCGGCACCAAGGACCGCATATAGCTAAGGACACAGCAAGACAGTGCAGCCACTTGCCTGCTTGCTCCGCGAATGCAGTGCATCGATACACAATGTACGAACGTGCATCCGTGGGATGCCTGCGAAGTGGCAGGCGCTCTTCACGGACTCATGGAAGTCATCTTGGCATATACACGCCATCAGAGTCATCGCAGGCAAATTCATCAAGTTCGACACGTGACCAACTGCCAGGGTCACGTGCCTTTCTAGCGTCCCAGCATCTTTCGAAAACTCGTCACTGTAATCCTTCCAACAAAGACGGCACACACGATCATCAGAAGAATCTGATAAGAAACCGCAAGTTGAACAACTTGCACCAATCATCCAACAAAGTGATTAGTTGGGTGATGGATGGCTTTCCCGGCGGCCGGTGTGAAGTTGTGCATCTCAAGCGGGGAAGGCAGCCGACAAGAGAACCGAGTTTTGCATCTCCGAGGGGCAGGGTTGGCGTCTCGGAACTCGCCTATGTGTCTCGACTGGGAAAGTGCATGCGAGACGTGGCCGCTTCTCCCCGCTTCATCTGGGGCAAGATGCTCCCTGTTTTCCCCCTGCCACTGGGTATCTCTGTTCTCGCAGCAATCCCTTCTGGCCTTTCGATGCATGACTGCCTGAATACTGCCACGGCTTGGCATCTCAGATCACGATGCCCTCTTCTAACGCGAGCGCAAATAGCGTGTAGTTGTGGACGAACTGGAACTCGAGGAAATACTCCCGCCTAAGCCGCCTCAGCCACCAAGCTCAGGTGACCTGAAAATGCTTCCAGGCCTTTGCCGACTGCTCGGCATTGGACGGGCAAGCTTAACGGGAGGGGGCTTCTCAGTGGTCCACGAATCCATTCTCCGGCTTCAATGGGCACTGGACTTGGCTCCGCTTCAACATGGAGCTTGTCCCTCCCATCCTCCCCGGGGAGTCGTTGTTCGTACAGTACCCATCGCGTCGCTGTCCCTCCGCTCCTTCTGAGACGGACTGTACAGCTTCAGCTCGTTTCAGGCGTCAAAAGTCGAGACTCGAAGGGTCAACACAGCCCTCAGAACATGGTCGAGCACCGACAGTCTGGGAGAGGCTATCGATGCTCTTGCGATGAGTATTGGCCGCCGTAGCGCAACGGCATCTTCATGTTCTAAAACTGAACCCGGAGATGGATGGTCTGGGCGGATAGGGCACTAACGTGGTTTGACAGGCCAGGGCCCTGTGCAGTACCACTGTACATTCGGAGAGAAGTGTCAGTCCGACGACGGTTTACTACTGTAGGGCTTTTGATCTGATGCTGACGCCTCGAAGGACTGTTTTGCCGTCTTGGTGCAGTGCTTGCTGATCCTGTTGCCCGTTGTCGCTCGACTTTCCCATCCAGTCATCAACAATTCCCATTTTGCCTTCTGCCACCATAAACGACGAATCTACCTCTGGCGACAGTCCAGAAGTTTCACTATTAAGATTTCCGCCAAGCTCATCCAGACAGACCCGCCATACTTGGCGACCGCCAGCAGGCAACAGGCCTCGAGCAATAGCCGACGAGAGACACGGCTTAGGCCGTATCCTGCGTGAACACGGCCGAGGAGAAGAGAGGCCGGAAACCACAGTACCCCCGTCGCCCAATAACACTCTCTCGAAGCCTCTTGGGCACTTCCTTTCGCAGAGTACACAGCCACAACATGTACGCAGCCGCATCCTACAACCGCAGAGGTTCGTTGTCCATGATGAGTCTCGCTCAGATCAGGCCAGTGAGGCGTTCAGGTCGGAGGGGATTCGGCCTCGTTTTTGTCTTGAAAGTCTTGGGATGCGAGTGGATTCAATGCATGGAGCGAACGTGGTGGGGTGCAGCCACCATCTCCTCGGAGCCCCTCTCCCTTCTCTCCTAGCCTGTCGTTGCGGCCGTGTCCCCTACCCGACCCCTCCTGAAGACTGTGTCAATGCACTACGAACGCACTTGTCAACTCCCCAGCCCGTACTTTCCTGCCAGAAATGAGCAAAGGACGCCAGCTGACCTTCAATCTTTCCCCAGCAATCAGAGACTCGATCCCCGGAAAATCTAGTCGAGAGCGGGGACATTCCAAGCACTGGGCAGTGATTAAGTCCCCTCCCACTCACTCCGACATTTACATTACATAAAACCCTTCTATTCTTCCCTTTTCTTTACCCATTTACAACCTGTCATCGACGTCCAGCTTATCTCAAGGCTGCCGAATTTCACCAAGCAGCTACCACAGTACCAAGCACCAACAGCAAGTTACCGTTACGACATCGACAATCTGAATCGGGGCTCAACATCGCGCTTCTTACAGCCTTATCTCTCGGAACCTGGCGATTAACTCGTCAACGACAGATCCCGTCCCAAACTGTCGGGACCCCTTCCGCCATCTTACCCCAGAGGGCTGAATGCAGCGCTGATTTACGCCCGACCTTGTCGCCTTACTTGCTTCGCTTCTGAAAACCTTCTAGCAAACGGTCGCCTTCAATTCGGACATTTCTTTTTGGAGGAATTTGCACCCCGCTATCGCACGTCACCATCTTTCAGTTTACACGAGAAAGCTTGAGCTTGAGCTTAGCCAGAGCTCATAGCTTGTCGCGGTGTCACCTCCACTGATACCACGGGCACTCGTGTGTGAGACATTCAGTGTCGTACTGTCGCTGTGTCAGTAACACTGCATATGTCTTTGGTCTAAACCGCAATCCTTTGCCAGGATTGTACCTTGCCCGCATTGTCTTCGTGTAAAGCTGAGGCATCTGCCGCCCGCGGCTACCGTCTCGATTCTCGGAAAAGAAGATATGACAGATAAGATGTCTATCGAAAAGAAAGATCTGTCCAAGGACGACAGCGGCGACGAGTCCACTGGATCCAGTCCCGAGGCAGAGACTCAGCAGAATAACAGTGCCCCTCAGGAGAACCAACAGCCTAAGCGCAAAGGTGGACGCAAGCCTGTATGTATATCAAGTCCCGTCTCTCCCATCTTCACCGGCATGACCCTCTTTAGCCGTCATCCGAAGCATCGCTGCGGATTCCTGTCGTGCAGAAAGTAATCGTCATTGTACTAACACCCTATCCGTAGATCTATGCGACTTCAGAGGAACGAAAGCAGCGCAACCGTCAGGCTCAAGCCGCTTTCCGTGAGCGACGGACAGAGTACATCAAGCAGCTGGAGGAGACGATCCGCGTTCATGAGCAGAACCTCCACAACCTGCAGACGGCCCACCGCCATGCTGCCGATGAGTGTCTGATGCTGCGTTACAAGAATTCTCTTTTAGAGCGCATCCTCCTTGAGAAGGGGATTGATGTCCAGGCTGAGCTGCGCGCCAAAACTGGCAGTCCGACACTTGGCCCAACTCACATGCCACAGAATATGGTCCAGCCTCCGCCAATACAGCGCGCGCTTCTGAACAGACACCATGCCCGCAGGTCGAACTCGAGCATTGCTCCCAAACTCGAACCAGGCATCGCTGCTGGGCCTCTTCCGCCGCCACTGCAGTCCCCTCACGCGCTTGCCACAGGTGTATCTCCAAAAAACCGGCCGACACCGCCGTCTCACACCGCATCTCCGACCGCGACCTCGTATAGCTCGCAGCATGGGGCATCACCCGCGACATCCGGCTCCGATCACGTGAACGGTCAAGTACGCCACCAGCACCCTCCGAACAACTCGATGAAGGCGCCACCAGTGCCTGTCGGCGGCCTTGCGGCTGCCGGGGCCGCGGCTGCGGCAGCTGCCCGCCAGATGCACATGGCCAGAGCCCAGCAGACGACAGCGGCGCCGCAGGTACCCGGTGGTGTCAGCGCAGCTCCATTTTACGCCACGCAGGCGTACCAGAATCATCTTGAGCAACTGGGCAAGCTGACCCCTTTCTTATCCCCCTCACTTCCCCCTCAACAGAACTCTGTCGTCCTAGATTCATCCCGTATTTCAGAACAGGAGTACGACGCCCAAGCCGACATGATCGACGATTCGAACGAGCCCGACACACCGAGCGGACCCGGGCCGTATCCCGGCGCCCAGTACGGCGGAGAACCGCAACCGATGTCTCTCCCGTCGCCCGTGACGTCGATGCCGCCAACGAATCAGCAGATTCCCGGCCATTCACCCATGGATGGCGTTCAGCAGCAACAGCACCAGCAACACCATGCTCACCATCAGCAACAGCAACAACAACACGCGCAGCAGCAAGGGCAGCAGCATCAAGGAGGTGGATACCCGTCCATGACGCAGCTTCTCGACCCCGGACTGGACTGGGACCCTTTCGGCTTGAGCGCCAGCATGGCATTTCCGTCGCAGTTCTCATTTGACACCAGCAACATGAGGTAACGGCCTAGAGCAGTGATTTTACGACGCCTGAACGACTTGGCCGGGCGGACAACTAAGGGATAAAAGGAGACGGTTTGGACTCTGCATCGGCCGGAGCAGAGGGTTATTCATTTGGGGAATTTGGGGAAGCCGACCATTCTTGCAAAATTGGGCTTTTTCGCGAACAGCATTGCATGATTTCGGCGACAGGCTATTGGTCAGGCAGCATGCGGCGGTATTTTTCGAGCTTTATGGACCGAGACTGGAGTGTCTCGGGAGCTCTCCTGGCGGGTATACCCATCACGGATAGGGGCGGCCAGTTGTTGACACTTGTTTTGGTGTGGCGTTCAAGGGGCTACGACATGATTTTTCAGAGCGGTATTGGACAAAAGTTATTTGCTTTTATCGACAAGTCGCCGGTTGCTACGGCAGAACGCTGGGAGAGGACCAGCACCCAGACGACTACTGCCACGGCAAGGATGGCTATTACGATCTTGCGGCGAGGAGAGCACTCTGGACATGAAATATCGATGTTCTGCTACTCTCCTCGCCAATCGATACTGGGGGGGTCCGCATCAGCGGTGAGACTGGGTTTGTGCACGCAGGAGGCAGCAGTTCGCTTGCCGGAGGGGAATGTCCCTGCCGGGGCCGCCATCATGTTAAGAGCCCGAACCAGGCCGCGGACCAGGCCCCTTTTGTCATGTTCTCTCTTCTCTCTCTTCTCTGCCAAAAATATATCACTCGAGGGACCGCCCGCACCTCGTTGAGAGTTAATAGGGGCTACTGCATGGTTCATGTCTTTGCGTGCTGGATTTTCTTCAACTGGTATATGTCTATGATGTTGGAACACGGCTTGCCTGCACGTTACAGCGAGGTTGTGGGCCTGTATATAGCCAGGACGCCTTGCTCAACATGGAACAGGAAGGGAATCAGGTGGACACAGGTAAGTTATTCTCCCAACGTCGAACGTATGGTATACACGCTCTTCTTAGAATTGGCTCCGTAATTGAATATAGAAGATATTATAAATTGTAGCAAGTCTGGCTGGGCGGACTGGCTCCTGAGATCCATCTGGCGGCATTATGACCCTATTCCAGAGCTGGTCACGCCCAGCTTGGCAACCAGGCCAGCAGATCAGTCGTTCGTCGCACTTTATGAGCTCAGTTTGCATCCCGACCCTGGGGGCGTCTCGGCCGAGAGACACTCAGTTAGCGTACGTAGCTCATCCTCCTCGTGGATCATTTGTCGCAGAGGGCGAGTAGACTCCGATATCGCTCCTAGGAGGTCGTCTTTCTCGAACGTCAACGACCAACAACAGAACGGCGCATACAACAGGAAAAGGCTTCCTAACCGTGTATAAGCAAGCAAGTGCAGGCAGCTATTATCTCATCTGATCTTCTCTCACAGTAGAAGTTCAGACCGGACGCGGGAACGGCTTCGGACGATGTCCCTGCAGTTCATATTGGTTCCGGTCGTGCTTCCCTCGCATCCAACAGATGGATAATGCTAGACCAGATGATCTAGGAAGCGAGGGACAGGAGGGACAGTGCTCATCTTCATCGCGTCCCGGTCGCCATCTGGTAAAAGTTGCATGCTGCGTCACGATGAGCTGGAGCAAAGAGAATGAGCCGATACTGACCGGCAAATTCCGCCCAGTTCTTCTCTCCAAAGTCTGTTAGCAGCCCTAACCAAAATGCACCAAAAGTCCAAATTCCCATTTTGCACAATTCGGCAAGGGCACCTGACCTGAGAACTTGCTTCGATTGGTCAGAGCTCTGTCGCGGCTTCCTGTTCGCTGGAAAGCTGCACAATGGTCCGTGCGCCTGCCGCTGACAGTGCGAGGAATTAGGTTTGGCGAGGCCCAAAGCGACGGGTCAGAGCTTCTAAAGCGTGCTGGAAAGCCTGGAACCGGCCCCCAGAATCTCGTCACCACTCACTAAATCACCATTCCCCATTCCCAACGTAAAGTGAGGGCCAGCCTAAAATCTTCCCCTCTCCACTAGTTGGGCCATCTCCAGTCAGAAAGAGAATCATTTCGTTTAGAAAGAAAAAGTGAGGATCCCCAGCCGTGACATGTCCTGCTAGGTCCTTTTATTTTACCACGTCAACCAACGAAGACCTCTTTCTCTCCTCTCCTCCTCTCTGCCCTCCGACTTCTCCGTTGGTCGACCTCCATTTTCATACCTCTCTACCTTTGATTTGTCGTCCTCAAGGTCCGCCTTCCCGCAAGGCGAAAAATTACGGCGACAAGATGTCGGTCGCTTCCAAGGTATGTGGTGTCCTTCTGATTTGGATCCTTCCCATTTCCCTCCAATGCTGTCGTCGAGACCGGACAATGGAAGCCCCAAACTGCCAATCCATCGCCGTTGTCGTCATCGTAACCTCGTCGCTGCCGGCAGGTTGGTCTGACGTCCAGGGTCCCGGTCGTCAATTGCTCCTCCGAGCTTGACGTCTTTCCAATCGCAGCTCAGGCGACAGCCTCAAGCTCCCACGACTCATGGTCGATTTAATGTACCGAATCAAGTCACTGACGTACCTCCTCTCTACTAGAACCTGTTCGACTTGCTCGGTATGACACCTCTCTCTCTCTCGCCACCGCGAACTGTGGACAGCTGCAGCTCCCAGCTCCCAGCTACAAGCTATGACCACGGAACACCAAACAAAGAACAAGCTTACTAACGCATTGCGCGCTCAGGTAACGACATCGAGGACCCCGATGCCGTTCCCAAGGCTCCCACCAAGATCGTCGAGAAGGCCACTACCCACACCATCAAGCGCAATGCCGACGGTGTAGCTCCCGCCAGCAAGGCCGCTGGTGCCGCCGACAGTATGTGGATCCAGCCTCAACAAGCCATCCCGGTTGCTCCGTGGTTGCGTCATAAATAAAGCGTCTGCTAACCACCACTTCTCTCTACAACAGACGTCCGTGACAGGCAGTCCGGCAACGCCTCTACCAACACCCGCTCGCGCAACGATGTTGAGCAGCCCACCCGTGGTGGCCGTGGCGCTCGCGTCCGCGGTGGTAAGTCACACCACATATTACTTCGGGTCTAGCTCGGTTATACTAACTTCCATCCTCCTAGGCCGTGGTGCTAGACGCCCCCCTACCGGTGATGAGCGCCATAGCAGGTCCATTCCCAGGTAAGACTTCCGCTCCCTCAAATGTGTGTGCTTTCAATAAGCTGACAAACCCCTAGCGGAGGTTCCGACAAGCAGGCTGCTCTCTCTTGGGGCGCTGCTGAGGGCCAGGCCGAGCTGAAGGACGAGCAGGTTGGCGAGCAGATCGCCAAGGCCGACCAGAAGGAGGCCGTTACCCAGGACGCCGCCCCCGTCGAGGAGGCCCCCGTCGAGGAGGAGGATAAGTCCATCTCCTACGCCGACTACCTCGCCCAGCAGGCCGAGAAGAAGCTCGCCCTCGAGCAGGAGAACGCCCTCAAGGTCCGCAAGGCCAACGAGGGATCCAAGGCCGACAAGAAGTGGGCCAACGCCAAGGAGCTCGTCAAGGCCGAGGAGGAGGAGGTCCTCTTCGCCGGCGCCGCCGGCAAGGCCCAGCGCCAGCGCGAGCGTAAGCAGAAGCAGTTCGTCGAGCTCGAGAACCGCTTCATCGAGGCTCCCCGCGAGGGTGGTGGCGAGCGCCGCGGCGGACGCGGCGGTGCCCGTGGCGACTTCGCCGGCCGTGGTCGTGGCGAGGGTGGCCGTGGCCGTGGTGAGGGCCGTGGAGAGGGTCGTGGTGGACGCGGTGGCCCCCGTGGCGCTCCCCGTGGTGGTGCCCCCCGCGGTGCCCCCCGCGGTGCCCCCCGTGGTGGTGCCGGCGGCGCTGCCCCCGTCAACCCCAACGACCAGTCTGCTTTCCCCAGCCTGGGAAGCTAAGCGGCTCGTCCCATCACCTACATTGAAACGACTGGACTCCTTCAGAGTGTTCTGTCATAGGTTGAAGAAGATATTGCTGGACTGGAATCAGACGGCGACGCGTGACTGATTTGCAAATTTACTGAAAGGGCAATGGGCTGGATGGGCGGTATGATCCAGGGTTTGATAGTTTCTCCTTTTTGCTTTGGGAGGGAAAAACCATATCGGGCGGTCCTGCTTTCCTCGCTGTGATTTAAAAAAGGGCAGAGGCAGGTTGTTAGTATAACAAAATCATTTCCCGACGGTTCCTTGACTCCTTCCCGCCCTCTACCGGTCGTGGTGTTTACTGAGCTTGTTACTGAGCTTGTAGTGATGAGGTCGAGGATACATGGCTCGGTTGACTTGGCTGCTCTGGTGCCGGTCGTTTTGATATGTCTCCTGCACTGTGTAACTCGTCTTGTTGAGTTCCAGGGTCCGTCTCGTAACACTGTCGCCGTCGATAATTACAACACTGGCCCCTTTACATCCAGAGGTACGTTGTTGTCACACCTGCCTGTCGTTCCGGAGTTGAACTAACATCTATCGGTCCTCAACAAGTCTCATTGTTTACAATACCTACAATGTAGAAACTCCCTCCAATAACGGACCAGTCATACATACTCAACCAGCCCAAAATCGATATCACAATACCGCTTGCTGTTCGAAACGAGCTCTATCGCCAATAGTCAAGGCCTGCAACGGCCTTTCTGCTTCCTGCCACGCACAATGTCAACAATCCAGACAGCACTTCTGGAAAGGAAACCGAGGTTCGGCCATGGTCGATATCACAATGGTGCTGTCGACACAGATCCTTTGTCTCGGAGGAATATATGACAAGGCACCTGTACCATAACAATCCTTTGTGTTGCGTTCCTGGCTCTCTTACGACGATGGCATGCTGCTCGGTAACAAAGCTACCATCTCGACTAAGGTGAGGAGACGTTCGAGAGGCATATATCCAGCCTCATCATGCGTATACGGTCACGGTGCTGTTGCTGCTATCATCGTCATACAATTATCGCCTACAACTACACATGCACCTACACCTACAGGTTCTACAACGCTCCCAAGACGAAGGAACATACTACAACAGCACCTCCACCACTTACAGGACCGAACAAAACATAATACCGAACCAAGCCAACAACAGCATGGGAATCCCATACTCAATCTTCTCCCGAGCAAAGGACGAAGCACTACTCGAATCACCCTCTACAACCGTTATCCAAGACAAGCGAGAGGAACCCAGGGTTGGTGGTGAGATGGCAGATACTCCCCGGGCCATGGAGCAGGTCTCCCTGGCTGCAGCGGCCTCCGAAAGTAAGTCCACCACCGCCACCGCCACCTGCTCGCTCTCGTCGGGTATCGTGCCTCCTTGTTGCGAGTTTACGTTTCGCTTCCCCATCCCCATCCCCCAAGTAAACCACGAGACTGGTGGTGGTACCCAGGCAACGATTGTACCGGGACCCGCCCTCGCCGGGCCGGACGAGTTGAGCCGCGTGGGAGCAGGGCGGGAGGTCGCCGAGCTACTGGAGATGGATATCCTGGACTGGGCTAGTCGAGCGTCTCTGGGGCGTCGGGAGATGGGCAGTATCGATGCTGTGGTGAGGGCTGATGCTGTGCTTGGGATCGATGGACCTGAATCCGCGGAGAAGCCTTCTGAGACTAATCCCGTTGGCGAGGTAGCTGAGCTGGAAGCAAGCATCTTTGACGTGGACAGCCGGTCATCTGCGGCGGTGCACCACCAGTTCGCTGGTATCGACGAGATGATTGTGGAAGCCATCCAGGGATGGGGAAGTAGCGATGAGGAGGGTGAGGATGGGGATAGGGATGTCTGGTACGACGCCGAAGATGGTTCGAGCTGCGAAGAGGACACCGATGCCTCCTCCCAGACTAGCGACGACACATGGTCCTGTTCCTTCAACTCCAGTCTTGAGTCGCTCGATATCGCTGACCAGCGCTTTCAGCCCGCTGGCACGGTTAACGGGGAGGATGGCGGTGGTTTCGTCTTGGGCCCTGACGACGACGAGACCCGGGAGGTTAACGCGGGTGACGGGTCAACCTATGAGGCTGACACAGAAGACAAGGTGTCCTCGCTCACCTGCCGGTCAAGTGTAGGATATACCTCTCAGCTCCCACACTGGGTGACTGTCATCCCCGACCATCCATTCTCTCCTACGTCAGACATTGCCGACGCATCGTCTGCCCAGAGTGGGGGAACAACCTCGTCGGAGTCCATCATCGCTCGAACGAATCGCCAGTACCGGCTCCTCAGGCAGTTTCCTGGTGACGGTTCGGCGTCGACCTCGACAGACACTGTGATCTCCACCTCACTCTCGACTGCCCCTTCCACCGCTCCTTCAACTAGCGCCTTGGTAGGTGCTTCAACTGACTCCTCAGCCACCCCTTCATCCCCCTCGGATCCAGTCTCGTCCCCGCACAGCAGGCCCACGTCCACAACCTCACTAACCCCCTTCCCAGCCTTCGATACCTCCCACGCCGTCGAGCAGCATGTCGCCTTCAACCCAACCGTAACGCGCTACTCCGGTCGTCCAGGTGCCGTCACGCCGGTTGCCACCACCTCTGCCGCGGCTCCTTGTCCGAGAGCTAACCTATGTCCGGAGGCCAAGCCCAACCCCCCTGTGCAACCCCGTCCGGATATATCCCTCCCCCACCCCCCACCACTATCCCTCCTCTCGTCCACCGAGTCTCCCTCTCCTCCTCCCCCATCCTCCTCTACCTCTCCTCCCCCGTCTCCCCCCGTCTCAGTCCGAATCCTGACCCCCCCACCCTCAAGCGTCCCAACACTCACCCTGACTCCCCCGACACCGCGCGTTCATCCCCTCACCCACGAAGAAAAGTTCAGGGCGGAATTCCCCGTCCACAGGTACAACCACGTCGCCAACCGCACCCTCCTGTTCGTCAACGAGAACGACCGCGACATGAAGTCCCGCCAGCGCAGAAAAGCGAGGGTACAGGCCCGTTGGGTTGTGGTGAAGAGGCGGAGGGATCGGTTCCGGGACGCGCTGAGGCCGGTTGTGGGGCCGAAGGAGGCGATACGGAGGGCCTTTGATGCGGCGAGGGGGTGGGAGGGGTGGTGTTGGGAGTAGGATTTACCCTGGGGGACTTGGCTTTGGACGCGTGGAGCGGAGGGGAGAGAAGACGAGGTTAGAGAGGGAGAGGAGAGGTAGGTACGGAGAAGTGAGAGGTGACAGAGGTGTTTGGGAGTTGGAAGACGGAATAAGGAGTTGGAATGATTTAAGCAAAGGATATATGGCAATGTAGAAATGGTACCAAGTGCCACACCATATAAGGTACGACCGTGAAAGCAAAAACATTCATTCCCACAATACCCTTTCCCCGACGGAAACTGATATATCTATCGTACACGACATAAGGAAACATATACTCGTTAGTTAAACATGTCTTCCCATTTTCCCCGTCCAGCCCCATCACCCTTGTATGACCAACTAGGTCACGTACGATCTCTTCTCAAATGCCATGCCTACAAACTCCTCTCAGGAATAATCCCCTCCATCCTCGGCCCCCTCTTCCTCGCCGCCTGCGCGACATCAATTCCAATCACCGCTACCAGCAACACAGCGTTAAACACAGCCATCAAGTAAAACGGCGCCCCGGTGTCCCAGACATCAAACAACCAACCCCCCAGCTTGGTCAACACCAATATTGCCGCCCCTCCGCACCAAGAGTACACGCCCGCAATGCTCCCCTTCAGCCGCACCCTGCTGACCGTGTCCTCCGGTATCGCCTCGGGCGTCTCTAGTAGCGGCGCCACCTCCTCGTTCCCGTCGGGGTGTGCAAAGACCGTCTCTTCGTCCCCGGATGGGTGGACGAGGACGTTGACGATGTCCACTTTCAGGACGCCCCGCCCCAGAGAGCCGAGGGAGCAGACTATCGAGCCGGTTTGGGATATGCCGATCAGTGCGGCGAGGAGGAAGACCCAAGGACTGCCGCCGCGGCCGTCCACGTTCTTGAACTCGGGGCTGGAGAGTTTGGGGAAGGCTATGTATCCCACGATGCCGAATGTGGTAGATACGATGAGGGGAAAGTTGACGCTGCCGGTGCGGGAGGAGAGGTAGCCGTATAAGGGAGCGCAGATGAGGCCGATGAGCTGGGCGACGCCGGTCAGGGCGGCGGCTAGCTTGTAGGCTTGCTCGCACTCCTTTTTCAGCTCGGGGGAGGGGTCATTGGGCGAGCCCTGGCAGTATCCCTTGTTCATGAAGAAGGCGTTGACGAACAGCGGGATGAAGAGGGAGATGGCGACGGTGGAGGCGCGGGCGACGAAGCCGCCTAGGTAGCCTATTGCTATTTCGGAGTCGGCGAGGGCAAGGACGATGGATTCGCGGAGGAGGTGGACGTAGGGGGTTGGTTTCTGGTTGCATGTCAGTGATGGACGCGATGGTAAGGGGTGTCAGAGAAACATACCTCCGTCGGCCGGGCCTCAGTCGCATCAGCTGATCCATCTGGGGTTGTCTTGCGCAGGCCGAGCAGAAGGCGCCAGCCTTTGCCCTCTTCGCCTCGGAGATTCCGGAGACCGAAGGCAACAAAGACACCTACCCAGAGAGCAATGGCGCCAACAACGTAGAAGCTGTATGTAACCGCCTGTCCCATAGTAACGCCTTCCAGCCGACCGAACCGCGCCGGGAGAGGGAGGAACAGGCTCAGTGCTACCAGCGCGCCGCACCCGGTGAACAGGCCGACGTATCCGGCCAATGCCGACGGCTTATGCTTCCCTTGCTCTACGCGATCGGCTTCGGCTTCCCCTAAGCTAGTCTCGTCGTCGTCGGATGGGCTGGTGCTTGAGCGGCCGTGATAGCGTGCTGGCGTGACTGTCATGTCTGACTCCATGGACAGAGCGACGCTGTCTCGCGGGTTGTGGGCCGGTTTCCGGGGGTCGGTGGTGGGGGCCGCTGGGCTGCTCTCGTCTGTCAGGGAGGGGAGGATTGCGGTGACCATTGTTGCTCTGTGTATTCCGTTAGTTTTAGATTTGGTGTCGAGGGAAAGGGAGCGCCTTACGCAGCAGTAGCTCCGACAGCAAACAGGATCCTCGCCAGCAGCAGCTGCGGGTAGACGTTGCGAGCCTGCACAAACAGGAACAGCGAGACTCCAATGACTAAGTACCCTATCACAGCCACTGTCCGAACCCCCAGCCGGTCAGACGCGAGGCCCCATATCGGACAGGCGATGAGGGCGACGATCTCGTCGACGAAGCCGAGGGTTCCCACTATGTCGCCCACTCCTTTCTTGACGCCGATCAGGTCGGTGATAACGAAGGATATGCTGCTGTTGAGGAATACGAGGAAGGATATGGAGAAGAGAGATATGCCGAGCAGGTAGGTGGTTGCTTGGAGGGGGGTGGTCGAGGAGGAGAAGGGGAGGAACCGCGGGAGGGCCATGGTCGCTGTTGTTTACAAGGTGAACAACAGGAGTTCAGGAAGAGCACTCTCTTAGGTTCAGTGTTCCGTTTGCACTATTGTCATGGCGCGTTAATAAGGCATCTATACCGGTAGATGTAGACTTGTCCGAACAGTTGCTTGGAAAAGACATGTGCCAATGTTTAGACGTGATGAAGTGTTCAACTCGGTCCGTGTTAGTTGAATGGCCAAGGTTGATGTTGCTTGCCCGAATGCCAAGCACACTACATCATCGGTCCAGACTTCCGCATCGACCCTAACCCCACAGGAACCCACCCGCCCAACCAATCTTGTGCCGCTCCTTATCGATGAGCGAGATCGGATAAGGGTAGCGACGGGTTTATCTTTCGCAAGGGCAGTCGCGACTCGCGATAGCTTCACCGCTTCCATTTCTTCTCGGTGACTCAATCCTTTTTCCTTTTACAACTGGGTGCCCCAGAAGAAGACGGGAAGCTCTTACGTGGTGATTCTTTCGACCAACCAACCGTTCACTCCCTTTGTCTGGAGGTCCAAGCCACGTTACGACACCCGTCTTCCAACCACTCTCCTTACAACGTCTTTGCGACAGACAGGCAGAGACAGCAAAAGCGAACATGTCGGCGTCAATTCCAGGAAACAGGGAGCTGCCCGAGTCGCAGTATGATCTGGGCACGTACTGGGGACGGGTGAGGCATACGGCCAGCATCACGGATCCGAGGTGAGTGTGCAATGGCTTGGGCACCTTTTCCCCCATCGAACGCAATGCTGACGGAGTCACTGCGCAGCACGCTCCTCATCGGCAAGACTGGTCTAGAACAAGCCAAGCAAGCCATCCGGTCCTACAAGGAGGGCAAGACACATTACATGACCCCCGACCTATGGAAGGCGAAGAAGATAGTCGACTCGACGATACACCCTGGTGAGTCGTCTCTTTGTCCTTCCTCTCCTCCCTACCCTCATACCACATAGCTAACACCGTGACCAACAGACACCGGCGAGCCCGTCCTCCTCCCCTTCCGCATGTCCTGCTTCGTCCTCTCCAACCTGGTAGTCACAGCCGGCATGCTCACCCCCGGGCTGGGAACGACGGGAACCATCGCCTGGCAGGTGGTCAACCAGTCCTTGAACGTGGCGGTCAACTACTCCAACAGCAACAAGTCCACGCCTCTATCCTACAGCAAGATCGCGCAGTCCTACCTCCTCGCCGTCGGCGCGTCCTGCTCCGTCGCCGTGGGGCTCAACTCCCTCGTCCCGAGGCTGAAGCGCATCAACCCCTCCACCCGCCTCGTCCTCGGCCGCCTCGTCCCCTTCGCGGCCGTCGCCAGCGCGGGCTTCCTAAACGTCTTCCTCATGCGCGGCGAAGAGATGCGCACCGGCATCGACGTCTTTCCCGTCCTGTCGGCGGCCGACAAAGAAAAACTCGCCCTCGAGGGGAAGGCGGAAAGCGACGTCCCCAGCCTGGGCAAGAGCAGGAAGGCGGCTACCCTGGCCGTGGCGGAGACGGCGGTCAGCAGGGTGCTGAACAGCAGTCCCATCATGGTCATCCCGCCCCTGATACTGGTCAAGTTGCAGGGCACGGAGTGGCTGAAGAAGAACCCGCGGTACACGACGCCCATCAACCTGGGGCTCATCTTGGTAACGAGTTATGTGGTTCTGCCGCTCGCGCTGGCGGCGTTCCCGCAGCGGCAGAGGGTGCAGGCGGATAGTCTCGAGGAGGAGTTTCGTGGCCGGGGTGGGGATGGGGGGTTGGTGGTGTTCAATAGGGGCATTTGAGGGATAGAAAGGCGTTTGGCAGGAGTGGTTCGCATGACAGGCGTCTGTTGGATGTTCGGACGGTGAAGGTATCGCCCCGGCATGGTCTCCCAGACTTACGTCGTGGCACGGATGACGGGGTCGATCGAGCCCGAGGTTGGCGGGTTGTCTATTCTGCGCAGATACCCTCCTATTGCATTGGTTGGACGGCGAGCACTTTGGGCATTTCTATCCTGATGCAGGCGGGTGCCAATTACCTTGAACCAGTGAAGGCTGGGGTTCGGAGGAGACACAGACAAGACCGCATCGAAACGTATGCTAGAATACACCGGTTTCTTGAAAAGTTTCAATACCTTATCACAATCTCCATGGAACAGCCATGACACACCACCCGTCGCATGCAGCACCTCACGTCCGTTCCCCGTCAGATGGAAGATCGCCCACCCGGCAGCAGATCCTCCACGATGCGCGGCATGATACGCGGGAGACGATCTCGACTTCGCAGCTTTGGTTTCCGTCGTGTACGATCTGCTGGAAAACATGAGAAACCGGTAGCCGGGGTAGATCGATATGTTTCATCAACGAGCTGACATAAGTCGCACAACAGTGATCTCCAGCTTTGAAGTCCAGCTGCTGGATCGAGGCATCCTGCGCAGGCCCAGTTGGGGGCAGCTGGGGGTTAAGTGGTTTTGTGTGCTTGCACGACATGTAGATGCTGTGTTGAATTGAGGCTGGAGCGGTGTTGATAGGCTGATGGTGTCGATATGCAATAGGTTGCTGTATCGTGAACACCTTGATCTATGAGGTGGACTATATGCTGTCGGTTGCTGATTGTAAAGCCCCGAGGCAGTCATGCGCTATAGGGTAGTACATCAGCAGCACAGTTGTTTTTGTGCACTCTAAAGCTGAGCGACACGACACGGGAAGCCTTGAGATGCACAGTTTCGTCAGTTCGGACAGAGGGCTGCCCTGACATCGAGGCTTTGCCGGTCAGGACTGGTCGGGTCAGCAGCGGAGGAAATCCACCAGGGCCAGGAATCAATCCTGAGTAAGGTCATGGCGGTGAGGCCCTTTTATATGCCGCTGCCGCCGGTTGGTTGGGACTCCTGGTCGTAACTGTAGGGACAAGGCAGGACAGTGAGGCAGTGGTGGATAATGGTGGCCGCTCTGCTGGCCTTTCAGCCTGCCAGACGGTTTCTGCTCAGCAGGACTCGGAGTCGATTCTGTCGTGGTGAAGCCACAATACCGTAACTCAAAAATGACAGAACACGTGCCGTAGCAACCACATCTTGCGTGCCAGCGTGGTTTGAAACACACAGCACGCATCGTGAAAAGCATTCCCGGGCTCGAGTGGCAAATAAACCCACTCCCCGCCAAGTCGCATCAAAAGTCGGCTCAATCTTCAATTCGCTCGACGCAAAGATGGTGTAGCGGGAAACGGACTGGAGGGATCAGGTAGTGTGTCTGCCATGGCGCTTGAGGTTGCTGTGTTGTGAGCGCTCGTGACATTCCTCCGCAATTCCATGCTGCCTTGGGGAATGATTGGAACGAAAATTCACGCTCGCCACGCCACTGCGTGCCGGGGGATGGTGCGATGAACGGATAATCACCGTGACGGGCGGCTGGCCCTTTGTTGTCGGGAAAAGTTTGGCGCGGTTGTTGGCAGGATATAAAACGCCGGCACTGCCAACGGGCTGACCGTCGAGTGCCTTTGGTGCTCTGATGCTGCAACTGGACTAGTGAATCGGCTTGTTGCTGTGGTGCCGTGTGGCTCTGGCTGAAGAAGGCCGGACCTCGAAGGACCAGTCAGGCTCGACACCTTGCTGGCCAACCAGATCTGACCAGTGATTGTGATGGTGTGGTGGCTAGGGGACCGAGGGGACCCTTGGAAGAATGCATGCAGCTCGTTCCGTCAGCCTACCCTACAGCCGTGAATGTCTCGAACCTCGAACAGCCGATGCTGATCAAGATTGTATTCACCAAAGAGTTGAGATGAGTGTGTAACTCGCACCTTGAATCTCAAATAAGAATTTGGGACGAGTACCATCACGAAGGGGCTTGGAGATGGTGGAGAATCAGAGCAGTCGGGAGTTAAAATAGGAGGATGAGCGGAGCAAGTGAGCAGTGAGTGAGCCGTGAGAGTGAGAGTGAGAGTGACGATGGATTCACTCCACCAAACGATACCAGGCCGACTTGACATCAAAAAGCCGCCACCGCCCTTGTACTTTGGGGGAAACGAGGATATTGGCAGTATTTTAGAACATTGGACGTGTGAGGGAATGAGCACAGAGACAGGAGAAATAAAACGAATAATAAAAACTAGAAACAATAAATGGAACAAATGAGGTTTCTGCCGTTCGTTTAAATTCCTGGGCCCGTCGACAGATCAGGACTCCACAGCAACGACATTTGACGCACCTGCCGTCGTTCAAGCTGAAGAAAGTGAGGGGAAGGAGCGACTTTGATGAAGGAAGAGCACAGTCAATCGTGACTATACACTGTATTTCTCGGGATAGTGGATTTTGTAGGGCACCGAGGCAGGTTCAATAGCACGCCCGTAGGCGTTCCAACTTAATAAACGAGGCTTTCCGACAATAGCAATCCGTGCTTCACAGGGCCGTCAGATGCCCGCACTGTGCTTGTTGGGTTGATGCTGTTCACTTCGGATAATATCGACTTTCCTCAACTGACTGGACCATCTGTTCGATAACCTTTCTGCACAGAAGGGACGGTGGCATCTTTCAAACGCCGAAGTTCCACGTGCATTATATTTGTGCTTCTTTGGGTCTTTTGGTCGACCTTGCGACTCTTGCAACCAAGCAGCAGAGAGGGGACAATATCACCCGTAATCCGCCTGCTATTGCGACGCTAAAACGGCACGACATCCTCCATCCTCTGAACGAGCCACACCGCTGTAGGGGATGAGTTAGCATTTAGCACCACCGCAGCACTAACTGTGCCCCCGACGACGACCAATCCATTGCGCAAATCCCCGAAACCGAACCACTCCCTGCCGGTTCAACTTACTCGAGGCTCAGACTTCCACCTCTTCTTCTCTTTGCTTTCGAAACTGTGGAAGTGGTTCCTTCAACACTTGCTAGCACAGTCTTGCCAGTCTTGAATTTTCAACTTCTCCAAAACACGAAACTCAAACGAAATTCATACCAAAGTGAGAGAGTGAATGGCCGGGTACGAATAGTGGCTCGCACTTCCATCCACCTCCACTTCCCTGTCCCTTGGCACTTCTCAATTGTCCGCTGCCCCCCAGAAACGACAGCCGGGCCCTCCAACAACGTTGCTGCCCTCCCGGTCCTCCTCCAAGGTTGATCTCGGATCATTCATCCACCTTCTTCTTCTCTGTCACCAACACCCTACGACAGAGAGAAGAAGCAGTTGATAATGTCGACTCCAACTACGGCGACAGCCACCCTCCCTCACTATAACCCGTATAATTCACATCACTATCTCAACAGCCATCACCAGACCTATCAGGACCCCCGAGATCCCAGCGCTGTGGCTTACCGAGTCAACAATCCGACGCTCTCCTCCAGCCGACCAAGGCCACTCTATCCGCCCCAGGGCTACTTCGCCTCCTCCAACGCCGCCACTAACCCATCAAATGGTCCGCTGAACTCCCCCGCCTTCACGACTTCTCGAGTGCTTAACGAAGAAGACACCGACACTCCCTCTCCGGCACGAACCGCATTGAGCTACGCCGAAATGCCTCCTGTGCGATCCATCACACAGGACACCCAACCCTCGAGGAAACGCCGCCGGTCCAAAGAGCCCGACTGGAACGATTTCTACAAGAACGGTCTTCCCAAAGAGATCATCGTCATCGACGATTCCCCCGAGCCCGAGCCGGCACAACAAGTCGCCAAAGAGACGGCAGCGGCCTATCCAGTGCTGCCACTCCCGATCAGCATCAGTTCCGGCTCAACTGTCGGTCACAACACTGCGTCCGCCGGTGTTTCCCACCACATCGCCAAGAAGCGGAGGAGGGACGAGCCAGCACACTACGACCCGGTGTATCATAACACCTACGCCGGTTCCCACGCAGAGACTCCCCATGGCCACCACACACCCGCCAAGTCGACTGTTTCCAGCGATCGGACAACTTCGGCCGTACAAACCACTGCAGCGACCTCGCTAGACTCGCTATCTTCGGGCTCCAGCAATAGCTATGACTACTTAGTCAACATCCATGCCGGCCAAAAGAGGAAGCGGACGACCCGACAACAGATTGCCACCGAGGCCAAGCGACGGGAAGCCGAAGCCAGCGATGCCCTTCTGACTTACCAGCCGCCGCCCCATCCGCCCAAGAAGGCGAGCGATATCCCGGTCACCAAGATCAACGATGTAAGCAACGCAAGGTCGATGGTTTTTTCTCCCAACAACAATTACTGATATTTGACTGCAGGTTGCGTACAACAAGGGCGCAAAATTCGACGACGATGACGGCCACTATGTTGTTGTGCCCGGTGCAGAACTCACCGACAGATGTACGTCTGCGGCTTCGATTATCCTCCACTTTGATGCAGTTACTACTCAAACATCAGACCAAATGGACAAACTGTTGGGGCAAGGCACTTTCGGCAAGGTCGTTAAGGCCATCGATCGCGGACGGGGGAAGAACGGGGAATGGGTCGCCATCAAGATCATTCGCTCGGTCCAGAAGTACCGCGATGCTAGCAAGATCGAGCTCCGGGTGTTGCGGACACTCCAGGCCAACGACGCAACGAACCGCAACCGGTGCATACATCTCCGAGACTGCTTCGACTACCGCGGTCACATCTGCATCGTCATGGACCTCCTCGGCCAGAGCGTCTTCGACTTCCTGAAGAGCAACAACTTTGTACCGTTCCCTAACATTCAGATACAACACTTTGCTCGGCAGCTGCTTACGAGCGTGGCTTGTAAGTTACTCCAACAACTCTACACTGGTATCTTAGACGGGAACTAACATATCGCAGTCCTCCACGATCTCAACCTCATCCACACCGATTTGAAGCCAGAGAATATCCTCCTCTGTCACAGCGACTATCAGACGTTCACCTATAACAGGAGGATACCATCGTCTTCAGGCACGGTTCAACGGCAGGCCAACCAGCGACGGGTTCTGCTCGATACCGAGATACGCCTGATAGACTTTGGATCCGCCACATTTCAGGACGAATACCACTCTTCAGTCGTGTCGACGAGGCACTACCGTGCACCGGAGATCATTCTCGGCCTGGGCTGGTCGTATTCATGCGACATCTGGAGTATCGGGTGCATCCTGGTGGAGTTCTTCACCGGCGACGCGCTCTTCCAGACCCACGAGAACCTGGAACACCTTGCCATGATGGAGCAGGTTGTCGGCTCCGGAATCGACACGCAGCTCGTGAGCCAGGTCAATCGGATGACCCGGAACGGAGGCAATTCGGCATCTAAGTATGTCATCTACCACACATGTCGGAGAATCAGTACTAACATTGTCTGCCAGGTACTTCAAGCGTCTGAAGCTTGACTATCCTCAAGCCGACACTAGCAGGGCCAGCAAGAGGTTTGTCAAAGCGATGAAGCGCTTGGATGTGAGTAATTGCAACCCCCTTTACTATCTTGAATGACAACTAACCGGAAGCAGGACATAATCCCCCGGAGCAATGATTTCCTGGAGCAGTTCCTAGACCTGCTCCACAAGATCTTCGTCTACGATCCGGCCAAGCGCATCACGGCTAAGGAGGCCCTGAAGCACCCCTGGTTTAAGATGACCCCAACTCCCGACGACGGCTCCGAGGCGGCCAAGATCCGGCTCGACCGTATGAAGAAGAATGACGGCCATAGGCAGGCCCCCATTCACATATGACGGACGACGAAAGATCTCATGAGTTTTCGGAAGGAAAGGAAACTGGAACTTTCTGCGCGTTGTGTTCGCAATTTTTGACGAGGTCACAAACTGCTGCGATGATACCACATACCAACATCTGCTGGCTATGACGATCAACCACCTGTTCATAACGTCGACGACTTGGGCGGTGTTTTCCGGTTGCGTCACTGTTTTTCCCTGCCATTCAGGGTCAGGAAGGGGTTCAGGAAGGTCCAGGAAGGAGTTTTAGGTCTCGCGTCTCTTCACAGAGTTCTGGAGAGGCATAATGATTGAATGGCATAGTACTTGCGGTTCTATAGAGGTCGACGGCTCTCAGGACAGGGGATTAGGAACTCTGGACATGATCATGGAACAGTTGCTTTGTCGATTACTACTGCCGGAATCGGTTGCATACAGCTCTCTTCAGCAGTACCCGTTTTGCCGTATGGATGACGGTAGTCGATAGGCCCGGAGAACGAAGCGATACCCACCTCATTTACCTTACCTCTCCATCTACCTTGACGGCGGCGATTTACGTGACGAAGACGAGCGGGACGAACAGTGAGGATGCGGCAACGACTGCGATACTGACCTCTATCCACTCACAGCGGAATACGGTAACCTAGGAGGAAGGCATCGGGTACTTTGCGTGAGAGCCGGCTGGAGCAGATGGATTCGACACCTCCGTTCCCGATTCCTCTATCACCTCCGGGACAACCGACCCGGGCACAAAGGACCTGATCTTCACAAGCACATCGTTCCAACAATGCCTCTGTACATCAGTCGAGCCTCCGTGTCTACTAGACAATGGCAGAACAAAGCAGGTTTTCCGGCAGACAAATGCGCATATACTTACATTATCACGCCCACGTGTATTGTCATGCGATCAGAACAGCATAGCACAAGGCGTCTGGGTCCTTCTTCATCTCGCATTCGAACAAAGACCGACTGTTTCCAGTCGACTACATCTTCCACCTTTCCGCCCTCGTCGGAGACTCTCTCCTCCGTCAACCCGTCGTCTTCCGATACCATATCTATAACGACAAGAACTTCCCCTTCCATTACTTGGAACATCCAGAACTGACATCTTCCAGATTCTATCACACTCGACAACCTACACATCCCCACTCACCTACACACCGAACCAAGATTTGACATTCCATATAGATCTCTCACATTCGACACACTACACATCAGGTGCGCTGTCCCGACCCTTCGCTGACATCTCCCAGACACCCTTTATACACCAACACATCTCCCTCCCCCACCACCACAGCAATGGCCCCCTCAGCCGCCCAAAAGCGTAAAAACCCCCTCTACTACCTCCCGCCCAACGCAGTCGAAGCCATCGCCACCCTCCTCGTCTACCAAGGCAGCGCGGCGGACCCCGACAACACCAAGCCCCACAGCAACAAGTCGTGGCTCGCCAACCAGCACTCCCAAGTCACCTCCTTATCCCCAGACCTCAAGCTCAACCGGCCCCAGCTATCCCTCGCCACCTTCTTCGACATCCTCATCCCCACCTCCACCTACGGCGGCGGCGTCTGCGGCTGCCTCTGCAAGTCGGCGCACGACGCCCTCGACCCGGACCTCATCTTCTGGTGTTTCTCCCAGCTGAGCAACGAGGTCGGCCACCACACGGACAAGTACCGCCGCTGGGCGCGGAAGTACCCGGCGCAGTCCAGGGCGGAGTTGGAGGACTATATGAACCGCATGACGGGCGTGGCGACGCTGTACCACACCACCACCGAGATGGAGGAGCTCTTCCTCGGCGGTCGGGGTACCTACAAGACGCTGCCGAAGAAGTTCTGGCTGAACAGGGTGCGGAACCATTGTTCGGCGTGCGTCCTCGCTGTTGTGGGCGGGAGGGCGCAGATGCTGATTGATTTAAGGGCGAGCATGTTGGCGCGGAAGAAGGACCGCAGGGCGCCGAGGATGATGAGGCTAGTTGAGGCGTGGATCGATGGGTTCCCTGTTGGTTTCCCGCTGGAGATGAGGAGGGAGAGCGAACAGATGGCCAGGGAGTTGGTGAAGTTTAGTCTTAGGGTGGTCGAGGCGCGGAAGGAGGAGGAGATTAGAGATGCGCGGGGGGGTAGGGAGCCGGGGTACTATGAGGAGAGGGGGGAAAGGGGGAAGACGGGGAAGACGGGGATAACGGGTTTTGTGAACAGGAAGTGGGGGGAATTGAAGGAAAACTTCAAGGATGAGGTCGAGAAGAGGTCGGGGAGTAGGCCGGGGAGTAGGGATGGTAGTAGACCCCCCAGCAGCAGCGGTCGAAGCCATCGCGAGAGCTCTAGTCGGCCAGGCTCGTCGTCCGGTCATCGTTCCTCGTCTAGAGGACGAGACGAAACTCCCCGCCACACGACCTCTTCTCGTCCTGGATCCTCCTCAGGCTCCTACCACGACTACGACTATGATCGTGACGATCGTAGGGACCACTCACGCCCGGCATCGGCCCGCTCTTCCTCCGGCGTGTCAAACCGCTCCTCCACCACCTCAATCCACCCGGACATCCGCTCCGACTACGAGGCCTACCTTCCCGCCTACGCCGAGTCCGTCGCCCCCGATGATGACAACGACGATAGGCGGTACAGCACGTCCTCTTCTCGATCTAATCGGGACTCAACACCTTCTCGACGGGACAGTACCCCCTCCGCCACCACCCTCCGCCCCGACCGCTCCAGTTACTCCTCCTCCATCTACTCAACCGACGAAGACGGCCTGCACCCCTCCGACCCCGGCTTCCGCGGCTCCTCCGCCCCTTACAACGTCAACGTCAGCCGCGAGGAGAGGCGCAGGACGGTCATGGCGAACATGGGACTTACTTCCTCCGACGTACCCCTCGATGCAGACGAGGAGGGGTACTACCCGTCAGACGATGACGACGACGAGGTTGATGCGGAGGGGCAGTACGTCCCCGCCCGGGCGAACTGGATGAATGGGTTGGAGAGCAGCAAGTGTCCGGTTTGTGAAAGAGATATTGGGGGCATGAGCATGGCCGAGAGGGCGAGGCATGCTAATGAGTGTCTTGATGGCAAGATAGCTGGGTTGGCGGCGGGGAGCGAGGCGGAGGTGGAGGGGTGGAGGGGGGCGAGGGAGAGCAGGCCTTATCGGATGAGTGCTGCTAGTAGCACTGCCAGTTCGAATGGACGCGGAAGTGAGTATGCTGGTGCTTCTCAGTACGGGGAGGAGTATGGGGAGGAAGAGTGGAATGACGGGGAGAGCGAGTACGGTATTGGACGTAGTGTGTCTAATCGGGTTGGTACGGGGAACCGGACAGCTGAGGTTGCTGGTGAGATTGATAGGAGGAGCACGGTTGGTGGGCGGTTTAGGAATGTGGTGAGGACGAAATAAGAGAGGTGAGTGACCTCCTATCTTGGTAAGGTATATAGGTATGCCGCCACTGATCGGTAAATTATCCCAATATAGCGATATATGAGAGCTTGTGTTTGTGGTTACTTTCTTCTTTGTATTCCATCTCGATCCGATAAACAATATCACTTTTGCCTGCCTTCCATCACTAGTTGAGCAGAGGCTGCACACGATGTCGATGCCGATGTCGATGTCTGGGGCAGCTGATTACAGCCTACCCTATAGAGGCTAAGAGTAAATCTAACAGTGTGGCCCAACCCTAACCCGAGCCGTCGCCTTCCACCCCGCAGAAGGTTCTCGAATCTCGGCAACGGCCCGCATGCTGAATCGCAATAACGGGGCTCCGTTATTACCACTAGGGGTATCCATGTATGGATGACGGGAAACGGTATGCCTTGACAGGTGTCAACGATACGGTGCATTTGTCAGGCAGGCCAGGTTGCCGTTGAGCGTTGAGGAGGAATATGGTGGCTAGAGTGGCATCAAGAGTTCCTGGGCACAAGTGTGACTGGCTCAGCGGCTAGAGACTGTAAACATCGAACAAGTCCGCATCACAGCCATTGGATGAAGGTCGTCACGTCCAAAACGGTCTGGGCTGGTCAAAAGTGTGGGGGTCGGCGGTACCGGCAACCTCTGGCGCAGCGGCAAAAAGGGAAGGCCCGCTGGTGCCCAAGACAACACAGACCTGCATCGCCGCCGTCACTTTCCAGGTTGCACTTGCTCAACGACTGGTTCATGAGAATGGGAGAAGGCTGGGAGGAGGAAAGAGCGACCGGCGATCGAATGAGAGGCAAGAACATTAGGAGAGGGCTGTGATTTGTTGAAAATGGTAAATAAATGTATGTCCTTAAGCCCTTAAGCCCTTGTGCACTGTGCATCTTCTCCAGGGAAAGGACGAAGTACATCTGCTCTGCACCTCGCCTTGTGCTCTGTTTGCATTCGCTTTCACATCTTGCTACCCTTGCTGCTCTTTCCGTTTGCTTTTGTGCCAGTAACAGGGATCAGAGGTCGCAATCTTATCACCAGGGTTCAATTACGTCTTGTTCTCTTCTCTGGCTGTCTGCATCTTTCTCTTCGAGTTCACGTCCCCCTTTGCACGCCCTTGAAGACAGATTCACCTTCCTGACTACCTTACACCGACGAGTCGACACAGTACCTTCTTGACTCGACAATTACACTTCACCGACAAGCGAGACTAATACCAATAACAACCTAAGTCAGCTTTCCATCCAAGGTACTACCCAGCAACCTTTGTACACGGAGCAGTGGTTGTTGCAGGTTACAAAGCAAGCCTTACCAGCTGCGGAAAAGAAAAACGGCCGCTCCATAATTTACTTTTCGCCCGCTGCCTTCGCATTCCACAGAGTCAGTCAGAGCAGCCAGACCTGCCAGGTCCAGGTACCTTCCCAGGCGTTCTTATCCGGCACCCACATAATCAGCGGAACGACAGACTCAATGAAGTTTTTCGACTTCAAAAAGTCCCAGTCCAAAAAGCACGACCCCTCTACGGACAATCAGGCCGAGGACAACGACTATTTTCTGTCTCAGCCTTCCTCTCCATCCTCCAAATCTGCAACAAAGCAACAAGCCTCATCCTCTCCCTCCCCCACCAAGATTTCCCCGGCAAAGAAATCTTCGACTCTTTCGGCCACTAGCATTCCCCGGTCAGGTTCTCCGTCATCGCGCGAATCTCACAAACCCGTCCGACCCCCGAGATCTTTTGGCCGCCACTCCACCGATCCCGGCTCGCACTCCTCCTCTTCGCGCCGCAGCAAGAAGATCGACCCCGACACACACCCTCTCAACCTCCCACCCGAGGAACGCAAGAGGCTATCTGCCCTCTCGGCCATGAGTGACCACCGCAACTCGATGGATATCGACACGGAGCCCGTCGCCAATGGCGCCGGAAGCACTCCCTCGTCCCCTACCCCTCAGCCGCAGCAGCAGCAACAGCCTGCATCACAGCCGAAGCTGAACAAGTCCTTCACGGTGCCCTTGAACACCAAGACCGACTCGGAGAACAACGCGAACCAGAACCAGACAAACGGCACGAACGGCACAAACGGCAAGGATGTCATAGACCTTACGAAGGACGACGACGACGTGCCTGCACCGCCCCCGCATCGCTCTTCACCTCCGAGCCCTGCACAGACTGCCGCCGAGGATGCTGAGACGTTCAAGAACGAGGGCAACAAGTACTTCAAAGCCAAGGAGTACACCAAGGCTATCGAGTACTATACCAAGGGTGAGTCATTCCAGAATACGTCTAGGTTATCTGATGTGCATTACTAACTCCAGCCCAGCCGTCGTCCTCCAACCCGAATCAGCAACCTACCTGAGCAACCGAGCAGCAGCCTACATGTCAGCAGGGAAATACGAGGATGCCCTCGAAGACTGCAGGCAAGCAGCAGCCCTCGACCCAACCAACTCGAAGATCCTTCTACGCCTTGCCCGTATCTACACCAGCCTGGGACAACCGGAAGAGGCCCTCGCTACCTTCGGCCGGATACAGCCCGCCCCATCAGCTAAGGACACGGCGGCGGCAAGGGAGATGCTCCAGCACGTCAACTCGGCCAAGAGCGCCACCAGGGACGGCACATCGGCCTCCATGGTCCTGTACGCGCTTGACCGGGCGGAGCGGCTGCTCGGAGTCGGCGCCCTCAAGCCCCGCAAGTGGCAGCTGATGCGCGGCGAGGCCCTTCTAAAAATGGGAGATGCCCACGCCCTCGGCGAAGCGCAGAACATCGCCATGTCCATGCTACGCAACAACAGCCTCGACCCGGAAGGTCTGGTGCTACGAGGACGGGCGCTCTATGCCGGAGGCGACAACGACAAGGCGATAGCCCACTTCAGGAAAGCGCTCAGCTGCGACCCGGACTTCAAGGACGCCATCAAGTGGCTGCGGATCGTGCAGAAGCTCAGCCGCACCAAGGAGGAAGCCGACAGCGACCTCAAGTCCCGCCGGTACCAGTCCGCCATCGACAAGTACACCGCGGCCCTCGACATCGACCCGGCCAACAAGCAGACCAACTCCAAGATGCTGCGCAACATGGCCACGGCCAAGATCCAGCTGAAGCAGTTCGACGAGGCCATCGCCGACTGCGAGCGGGCTATCAGCCTCGACCCTAGCTACATGAACGCGCGTAAGACGAAGGCCAACGCCTTTGGCGGGGCGGAGCGGTGGGAGGACGCCGTGCGGGAGTGGAAGTCCATTCAGGAGATGGACCCCGAAGACCGCACGATCGCGAAAGAGATCCGCAGGGCCGAGCTGGAGCTCAAGAAGAGCCAGCGCAAGGACTACTACAAGATTCTAGGGGTGAGCAAGGACGCCGACGACAACCAGATCAAGAAGGCGTACCGGAAGCTGGCGATTGTGCACCACCCCGACAAGAACCCCGATGATAAGGAGGCCGAGGCGCGGTTCAAGGATATTAGTGAGGCTTATGAGACGTTGAGCGATTCTCAGTATGTTACCCTCTCTATCTCCCCTTCTTTATACCGCCATTTACTAACTAGTTTACAGAAAGCGAGCCCGCTACGACAGCGGCGACGACCTAATCGACCCGAGCGACATGTTCGGCGGAGGCGGCGGCATGGGAGGCGGCATCGACCCCGAAGTCCTCTTCAGCATGATGGGCGGCGGAGGCGGGTTCGGAGGCGGTTTCCCAGGCGGACACGGCCACGCCGGCGGCTTCGGTGGTGGTTTCCCCGGTGGTGCCGGTGGTCGGAGGCGGCAGGGAGGTGGCGGGTTCAGCGGGGATCAGTTCCCGTTCTGACAACCCCCGGCCTCTGAGGATGAACAGTGGGAGGAAGAAGAGAGGGAGTTTGATGGTGGTGCAAGTGAGGAGGAGAGCGTCCGGGACGCTTCTAACCCGGGTAGATCACCGGGTAAGAGCTGGTCAACCTGGAAATCGGACGCAGCAGACGCGCGGCAGAAGCAGTTTGAGTCCCTGCGGAGATGGGGCGTCGGTGTGGTCGCAGCACTTGTGCTCCTCCCGCTTGAGACGGTGCTCGCCCTCGGCCTCATAGCAGGGGCTGTGTACATGTGCATTAGTGCAGCGAGAAGCATCAAAGGGAGAAGAAGGAAACCGGGCAGCAAAAGTCTATGAACTTGGGGAGACTAAGGATAGGATAGACTTCATCCTTGTTTCCTTGGACGGGATTTTCCTGCTGGTTGGCGTTTGGCAAAGTTAGAGATGGCGATTTGTGTACTACAATAGTATATTTGCCGGCCATTGCGAAGCATGCTGCAGATACCTTAGACTAGTCTGCGAATGTGTTTCTATCATTGTTTATGTTGGTCTGTGAGAGAGAGGATTGGGCATCTCTGCTCTTTTGTTACGATCATGTAAAGACACACCTGTGTTTGTCCCTCATTATATTAAGCAGGCAGCTGCATTGTAACAGCATCGTGATCATTATCTCTGACTTTTGTTGACCAGTTGCCATGTTGGCTCTGGCGTAATCTACACTCCAATACACTCGCTATCTGAGCAAGGCTCCAGGATACTTTTCTCCAATGTCCTCTCTGTTGGAGGGTATCGATGTCCAACACCCTCCCCTCATCCCACCCTCCACTCCTTCCTCCTCCCATTCCAGATCAATGTCATGTTGCGTGAAGTTAACTCCCTAAAGCACAGTCCAGTTCCAGTCCCATCATCAATATTCGTAGCCATAGCCATACCTCCCGTCGTTTCCTACAACGAGGAGGGGGTGCTCTGCTTCTTCTGCTGCCCGTCCACAAAGGTCTCCGCAGCGGCGCGTCCATATCCGCGAGGGTTATGCTAGAACGCCGCCGAAGGACTCTGGCTCCGGCTCCGCTTCTCGTCCACCAGGGCGTCGAGGTCGATCAGCCTCCGCATGTCGGCCCACTCGCGGGCGAACTCAGTGCCCGCGTCTTGGTGGATGTTCATGTCGTTGTTGTTGTTCCCGGCCGCTCCGAACCAGAATTCTTCCCCCGCTTGGAGGTCGGGGTCGACGTAGGCTTCTTGCTCTGGCTGGTCGGGTAGCTGCTGTTGTTGCTGCATCCCGGGTTGAGCGAGCTGCTGCTGGTGATCCTGGACAGGCAGCGGCGTGATCAGATCCTGCTGTCCGTACGCCGACGCTGCTGCAACTTCCTCGAGCGGCGGAGGGAAGCTCAGGCCCACATGACCGTGTAGATTCTTCAGATGGACGGTCAAGTCGTGATGCCGTATAAACCTCGCCTCACAACCCCCATAAGTGCAAGGAATGTTCCTCTTCGCCGCGTCCACGGCGCCAGAGACAACGGCAATCAGATCGCCATCATGCTCCTCGCCGACGGCATACACCTTCTTCGGCCTCTTCCGTCCCAGGTGCACGAACCGCACGTGCTCCTCAAGCTTGAGCTTGCTGATAAACCCCTCCCCGCACCCTTCCTCAGCCCAGTTCCAGTCGCTGATGTCGCTCGTGCCAAACGTGTCCACCTCGCCGCACACGAAGCGGAAGCCCTGGTGGGCCGTCTTGACGTGCGCGTTGAGGTTCTTGCGCAGCGTGAACGTCTTGGGACAGCCAGGCCACTCGCAGGCGACCGTCTTGCGGTCCTGCACCGAGGTGGAGGAGTGGTACATCTCCACGTGCCGGTCGAGCTGCGCCTGGCTGCCGCACCGAGTGTCGCAGAAGATGCAGTTGACGTGCTCCCTTTTGAGGTGGGCCTGGAGCAGCGCCATGGTGGTGAAGCCGACTCTGTTGCCGTTGCCTCTAGTTCCGGCCGCGGGGGGCTTTCCGTCGTCATCGTCGTCTGCGACACCGCACTCGTCGCACCAGAACCTCAATTCGCCGTGTTCACGCTCGACGTGCCGCTTCATTGCCCCCGCCGAGTCGAATCCGCGTGTGCAGCCTTCTTGTTGGCAAAGATAGGCGGGCATACCCAGGTGCTCGATACGCACATGTCGCTGCAAGGTCTGATGCTTCCGGAAGCTCTGCTCGCACCCTTCGTAGCCACGGCACTTATACCTCTCCTTGCCCGCATGAACGGCCGCATGGCGTCGCAGGCGGGTAGCTGTGACGAACGCCTTGCTGCAGTTGGGTTCCTCGCAGACGTAGCTCCGCTCGTGGGTGTGGGTGCCCTTAACGTGTTGTTTGAGATGCTTCTCCTCCAGGTAGTCCTTGTCGCAGTCCGGGAAGGGGCACTTGAAGGGCCTGTCGTTCGTGTGAGACCGCAAGTGGGCGGCCAGTCGGGCTGGCCGGTTGAAAGTCTTCGGACAGTTTGGGTAGGAGCATCTTATCGTCTTGAGGTCGGAGGGGAAGCGCCGGGTTGCGGATGTGTCGGCTGTTGCTGTTGATGGTGGAGAGGGGATGGCGGATATAGGGGTCGGCACGGCGGATGTCGTTTGCTCGGACTTATTCGGGTGGGTAGTGGTGAAGGAGTAGAGTGAGTCGTGGGAGGGAGATTGGGGGTCGAACGGAGGTGAGAGGTGGTCGTGGGCTGTGGGCGGATGTTAGTGGTTTGATTTAGAGAACGTTCGAAGGCATTTGAAGAGGCTGAAGCGGCTGCTAACCTTGCGATTGAGGTATCTCGACCTCAAGTCTCTTGGCTGGACTCTCGGGACTGATGTCCTCGAGGCCTTCGAGCTTCCTCTTCAATGGTGCCTCCATATTGTCCGCCTTGTTCCCAAGGGCATCTTCAAACTCGAGGAATGTCGGAAGATGGATTTCAAGAAGTCGAACTTTTTTGTGGGATGCACTTTAGCAACTCGACTTGATTGGCTGATTGCTCGCCTAAGGCCCGTGCGTTTCGAGGTGGGGTACAAGGCCAAGTGACAGGGATCCGCAAGCATCTGGTCCGTCATCAGCCTTGCCAAAAGTTTTTGCAGGCCTTCTCAGCCTTTGTCGCCAAAACAAAGCTCGACTCCCCACATCACCAACCACGCTCATTGTCTCAGCTCTTCTCTCACCTTGCGCGTAACCACACTCATTCTCTCCAACTAAGCCCAAGATGTCTGAATACGGTGGCGACGATAACGATCCCGTTGGGTACGTATTTTCCTTTCCTCTTCGCTGAAGAACTCCCCGTCGCTAACGTCTCATCCCAGCGACGAGCCCGCCTTCGAGGACGACGAGGTCAACGACTACTACGAGCCAGAGGAAGTCCAAGACGGCGAGGAGGAGCAGAACAACGCCGGCGCAGATGACGCGGCGGAGGACAACGTCGTCGTGTCGGGCGACGCCGCGGCCGCTGCCAACCAAGGGCAGGGCGGCAAGAAGTCGGACAAGGACAAGCGCATCGCCAATGAGAACCGGACGACGACGCCCTTTATGACCAAGTACGAGCGGGCGCGTATCCTCGGAACCCGCGCGCTGCAAATCAGCATGAACGCGCCGGTGCTGGTCGACCTCGAGGGCGAGACGGATCCGCTGCAGATTGCCATCAAGGAGCTGAGGGAGAAGAAGATTCCGCTCATTGTTCGTCGGTATCTGCCTGATGGATAGTAAGTTCTACTCTTGATTGAAACGATCTGGAGAGTGTGTGCTGACTCTGTTGAAGCTACGAGGACTGGACCTGCGAGGAACTGCTGCAGTAAGGGAGAGCTATCGACTACAGAGGTCGCTTTGTTTTACTGCTCCCCTACCGTGCTACGAGATGGCAGTCCTTGGAGAGTGGAAAATGTCTTGCATGAGCGATGGCGTTCAGGATGAAAAATGCTTTGGTTGGCCTGGTCTGGACGGTAGATCTCGGGCTCGAGATCTGGTCATGTCAGGTCTGGAAACGGCGCAATGAAAACTGACATTTACCATGTAAAGTCTGATTCGTTGCTTTATTCTTGTCGACCCCTTTTGTGATCAATGCGGTTGCGAGGATTGCATAGCGCATCCGCTTATGGAGGGTATATGTTCCGATGCAGAGCTGGAGGGTACTGTGCACTTGTCGCGATGGAGTGGATGGTTCGGATGAGCTCGGCGAGGGCCAAGCGGTAGCACTGACCACAGCCAGGAGAGGGCAGTACCGGTGGAAGGGTGTCACCGCAACTTTGGCATACGAGGCGGCTTGATCAGGTGCGAGACAAAGGACCAAGAGGCAGTCTGTCAGGCGCTCAACTGACAGTTACGCTCATGCCACATACGGACACGGATTATGATACGGGTCTTCGGGAATGTCAACAGCATGCTCATGAGCAATCAATGAGATACTCCCACGCCATCCTGTTTTCATCACCTTGCTGCCGGATGAACGCCGTGCAGAGGGAAACCAGGCAGTCAAAACAATCAAGATAATGAACTGCTTGCCGAAGATGACCAGAGTAAACTGGCGCACCTCGATGAGGACGCAGAGACGGATGCTCGATACCGAACTATTGGAGGCACAACATCAAGATAAGGTTGTGGGGTTGAGATCGTGCCAACCTGATAAAGATTGGGATCTGACGGTGTTGCTTGGCGCTAGTGACAAGTCTTAAATTGATTGATCTTAACAGGCCTTTATAACAACGGAGTGTTTCACCAAGTTCACATCATCATCCGGGGATGTTCTCACAATATCCGCGCTTTCGAGACTCCGGGCCAGGTGCTGATAGTTCACGCCTAATACGCGGATGACCGGTCTTTGGCCTCACCACTTGAATCCCAACACCACGAAAGTTAAGACTACCTTACTCGTTATGTCCAGCGCCGTCCCGAGTAACATCGCGTTGCACCAACCGCCCAAGAGTTCTTCACCTCAGACCCCAGGGTTTTGAGCATTGTCCCCCTCGCAGCCGAGGAGAACAAATAGACGCAGTCAGCGCCAATTTAATTTCTGTTGCGGCGTGTGCCTGTGCCACGCAAGTCGCAGCGGCTATCACTCACGGGTCACTCTCTTCTTCCAGATGCACAGCTGCATACGGACCCCGGATCTTGCAGAGCACTAGAAGGATTTTCTCCTCTTCCTACGGCACAGCACATAGGCATACAACCTGCCTGTCAGGGTAGGGTTGAGGCTATATTGAGGAACACAGCCTGCGGCTGACTGGCATGTTTCCTGGGAGTGGTTGCCCTCCATCCTACTGGCCCTCATCTCGCATCTCGCTTGCCAAGTGGCCGGCGACGAGGCATGCTTCGTGCGTATTCAGGCAATCTCCCGATCTTATGAGGAAAGGCATCTGTGCGCTTGCCGCTAGCTCACCGTCCCGCTACAACCTCACCCATCCATCAGGGTCATACTGTGGTATATGCCCCTGTCGTATTGGTCCCTGGTAACCCGGAGAGATGCTGGACCGGTCCGCTGGCCAACAGTCTTCACCGGTTGCTCCACACCGGACATCGTTCCCGGCAGCAGAGTGCAGCAATCTATTATTGTTACTGCCTCTTGGCCATTGGCAGGGAAGGGCCTGGGTTCCAGGGTGTCGGGCTGAGGCTCGAATTGGGCTACCCCTTGGGACAGATGCTACCACGGAACCGCTTTTCGGCCTCACTCTGCATATTCTGTCGGCATGTCTCTTCTACGGCATTGTCTACCTGCCTTCATGGGACTCGGCATGGTCCAGTAACACGACCACATGGCAACCACGAGACTCTCGCACTGCAACCCCTCAGAAACACCAGCAGTGTCTGAGTGGCTTGCAAATGTCCGACTTCGTCTGTGCAGTGCAGCATCTCCGGCGCCTCGATACCTGGCTGCGGGAGACGGCACAGACGCAGACAAGCGCACGGAGGAGAGGAGGCTAACGAAAAGATGCATAAAGAAACATGTGTCGAGCATGCGGCTTTCTTCCCTTCCAGCGTTTAGCCTCGCCTGTCCCTGCAATCCGGAACCTTGACCCGGACCGCTAATGCTACTAAATGCGGCCCAGGGACTGTTGTCTTCCTACCCCTGATCGTTTCTTGATCGCTCGCTTACCGCGGTGGCCGATCGTATATAATGCTTATTTCTCCCCCGAGCATGGACATTCTCTAAGGGCATTGGAACTGGATCATTAACGTCAAGCGGCACCAAGCACAACACCATGGCCCTCACTACCATGTGGTTGAGGCTCTTCCTGGCCGTATCCTTCTTCTCTGGTGTCCTCGCAGCGCCAGCGGCAGATGCAGGATATGCATACTCGCCAGCCGACGTGAAGTCGGGCAAGGCACTATCTTCACTTGCGAAAAATGCCTACTCCAATGCCATGAGCCGCTTAGAAAAGCAGGCGAAAGGAAGTGCTTGCACAGCCAAGAACGTCAGAGTGCGCAAGGAGTGGTATGTTCCCAAGCTAATATTCTACGAGCCTTTCAACACACCACAAGCTTACCAGAACGATCCAGGCGAACTCTTGCACCGAAAGAGAAGCAAAGCTTCATCGAAGCCGTCAAATGCGTACGCTCCAAGCCGAGCCTTTACCCACCGGGTGCAGTTCCAGGCTCGAAGTCGCTCTACGACGACTTCATCGCGGTCCACCTCAACCAGACACTCTTCATTCATCTAACGGTTAGTCCCTCTGCCCATTTCTCTTCCTTCCTTCTTCCCAAAACACTGCCAACCGTCACACAATACTCACAAAACCCAGGGCACTTTCCTAACCTGGCACCGCTACTACATCCACCACTACGAGTCCCGCCTCAACGCCTGCGGCTATTCCGGCCCTCTCCCATACTGGGAATGGGGACTCGACACCTCCGACATCACCCGCTCCCCCATCTTCGACGGCTCCCCGCTCTCCCTCGGCGGCAACGGCCAATTCATCCCCCACCTCGGCCTGCAAATGCCCCAACCCATCCCGCCAACCATCATCTCCATCCCCCCCGGCACGGGCTCGGGTTGCGTGACCACGGGCCCCTTCAACAACCTCACCATGCGCCTCGGCCCCGTCGCCATGCCCAACTACGGCAACACGAACTCCACCAGCGTCGCCGACCCGCTGGGGGATAACCTCCGCTGTTTGAAGAGGGATCTCAACACCGCCGTGTTGGCGAAGTACTCCAGCTTTGCGAACAGCACGAGCCTGATCCTCGAGTCCGCGGATGTGGAGCACTTTCAGGCCGTCATGCAGGCCGATCCAAGGTACATAACCGGCGAGCTGGGCGTGCATGGTGGCGGGCATTTCAGCATCGGCGGCGACCCCGGGTCGGATCCGTTTATTAGCCCGGGCGATCCGGCGTTTTGGCTGCATCATGGACAGGTGGATAGGTTGTACTGGATTTGGCAGCAGTTGGATTGGGAGAGGCGACAGGTATGTATTTTTGTGTGCTTGGTGATGAGAGTGTGAGTACTGATCTGACGGGTTACTCCTCTAGGGTGTGTTTGGGACTTCGACATTCTTGTCTTTCCCGCCTACGACGGATGTGACGGTTGAGGATAGCATTGATCTGGGGGTGCTGACGACGCCGGTGAAGATTAAGAGTCTGATGAGCACCACTGGGGGTACGCCGTTGTGTTACGTCTACCAATGACGAGAGAGTCTAGCATTATCAGGCGCACAAGGGGGCCAAGAGTGGCTGGCAGTTATTAGACTCTGAAATCGTTACACATGGTTTGCATACTTTGGTGATAGTATCTATTGCTCCCGCGCCACACGAACGTCCTCCTCAGCGTCATACCCATAAGCCCACGCCTGCGTCACAGGGTCGCTCCACTGGTTGGCGCTCTCGGCGAAAAACCGCCCCTCGACCTCGGGCCTCATGGCCTCGTCCCGCGCCGCCTGCTCCGGCCCGTCATCGAAGTGCCAGATCTTGCCGTTGACGAGGCTGGCCTCTTGCATCTGGCCCGCGCGCTTCCTGCGCACCCTGTCGAACACGGCGAGCGCCCGAGGCACGTCCGCCTGGCTGGAGGCGTGGGCGAGGGCCTCGGCCAGGGCCGCGCCGTCCTCGACGGCCATGGCCGCGCCCTGCGACATGTAGGGCATCATGGCGTGGGCGGCGTCGCCGAGCATTAGCATCTTGCCCGAGGGGGAGAGCCAGCTTCTGATCGTGGGGTCGCCGGACATTAGGGGCCATTTCATCGTCTTGTCGATCATTGCGATAATTTTGGTGAGGCTAGGTAACAACAAACGTCAGGAACTAGAGGCCTCACGTTGTCAATGACCGGAGGCTCGGGGCAGCAACTTACACCGGGTCCCATCCCGTGAACTGGGCTCGCATATCATCTATAGCCCTCTCGGCAACCCAGCCGCTGGGATCGCTGCCGTCCACGTGCGAGAGCACCATGTTGAAGGACTTGCCCGCGTCGATCGTATACGACATGACGTGGCGCTCTGGCCCGATCCAGACGTTGAGAGCCGGCTCCTTGAGGAGCCAGGCGGTGTCCGGGTCGCACTTCATCTTCTCCACCTCGACGGTCGCCCTGTACACGGCGAAGCCGGTCTGGATCGGGTCTTTGACTTCCCCTCCGAGAATGACTTGGCGGGCGGTTGAGTTGACGCCTATGAAACTGGAGTTAGGACCGTTTGGATTCAGCAGGTTGGGGAAGCCAGAGGGCAAGGATTCCGTCCGCTTACCGTCCGCGGCAACAATCAGATCCGCTCGCATCGTGGTCCCGTCTGAAGTTGTCACAGAAGGAACACTCTCGTCGTACTCGGCCACCCTGTGGTTAAGCTTAATCGTGACACCAAGCTTCACCGCCGTCTCGTGCAAGGCCTCGTGGAGATGAGCCCGGTGTACGACGTAGTAAGGGGCCTGGAACTTCTCGCGGAAGTCTGGCACGAGCTTGGTGTAGGCGATGGGTCTTCCCGTCGCCCATCTCCGGAACGTCATGCCTCGCGGCTCGACGGCTTTGCTCGCTAGTAGTGGCTCCATGCCCCAGGAATGGAGGAGTCTGGAAGAGTTAGGGGGGATTTGGATTCCGGCTCCGACCTGGACATCATAGTTAGTCGGGCGTTGTTCGAGCTGGTTAGGGCCATTGAAGTACGGTACCTCTGCTAGAGCCGGGGCTTGCTCTAGGACCGTCACGGTGTGGCCTCGTCGAGCGAGAGCGACCGAAGTAGCGAGTCCGCCTATGCCGGCTCCGACGACGATGATGTCGAGGAGAAAGCTCGGCGTCTTGGATATCTTCTCGCCATCTAACTTGGGAAGTTTGGACTCTTCGAGCCTTCGGAGGAAGTCGAGACTTCGGGTGGGATATGATGCAGTCTAAGATGTGGTTAACGAGGCGCCCAGTTCAGGGAGCCGAACATGCAGGATCGTGAACCTACCTTGATTGAGGCGACTATAGCCGGAACTTGCTTCTTGGTTGCAGGCACTGCATCCGCAATGGGAGGACGCGCTTCGACTTTACCGGGAGCCATTTCGAGTGTGGGTTGGTGTTACTGGTCGTGGATTCTGAGGTTGGTGTAGTGTTACACAACGTTCAAGACTGGGCTTTATGGCGATGGCCGTAACTTCATGTTTGTGGACGAGGGACATGGGGCTACATCAACAAGATACATAGTCCCAAGCGTTTTTGCATCGAACGAACCATCGCAACAAACAGTCCGGTGAATGCGCTTGCAGGCTTCCCCGGGGCGCTATCCTGTGCTCATGGGTGTGGAACCAGACCTTCTGAGACCGTGTAAGTGGCCGTCCCGATATACCCCCGACCCATCCACACCCCCAATCCCTCCGATGGGGATGTTTCGGCTCAAGGCAAAAGGATGTCTTGGAGTCCAAGGAGACGACAGAAACCCGACTTTCAGGATTCCAAGTAGAAGTTGGCCAGCTCGCATTGTTCATACATGATCCAGGATATAATCCGAAGCCAAGTTCAGCCTCTAGGTGTCTCGATCTGAATCCTCGACGAGCAGCAGAAAAGTTCGCTACCAAGTGTCATCCTACCTTATTCCATACTTCAGTACTCGATCAAGCAATCATGGGTAGCCACAGCGAGACAGTGTCGCTCTCGCGCGAGGAGCAGACAAATCAGCTCCTCTCGGAGCTCCCCGCTTCTCACACTCTGCCTCTATGGGCTCAGATGGCCAAGCTCAACCCGCCCGCTCCCAACCCTACCTGCATCCCTCACATCTGGAAGTACGACGAGATCAGGCCGTATCTCCTGCGAGCGGGTGACCTCATTACGGAGAAGCAGGCCGAACGAAGAGTTCTCATGCTGGTGAACCCTGCCAGAGGTGCGTGCATTTCCGGTCAAGTTTCCGCTTGTCATTGTTCTCGAAGGACAAGCCTTTCTAACCATACGCGTGCGGATATATAGATGCACCCTACACCACGGACACGGTCTACGCCGGCCTCCAGCTCGTCATGCCCAACGAGACGGCGCCGGCCCACCGCCACACGGCCTTCGCCATGCGCTTCATCATCGAGGGCACGGGCGGCTTCACGGCCGTGCACGGCCGCCGCATCAAAATGACCCGCGGCGATGTGATCCTGACGCCCACAATGAACTGGCACGACCACGGCAAGGACGGGTCGGGCCCCATGATCTGGCTCGACGGCCTTGACCTGCCCAACTTCAGGCACTTCCCCGTCCACTTCGTGGAGCACTTCGCGCAGCCGAGGTACCCGGCCGAGGACGTGGACACGAGCAACAGCCCTGTCGTCTTCCCCTGGTCCAGGATGCAGGCGCAGTTGGATGCGGCTGAAGGTGACTGGGTTAGCAAGCCCTATCTCAAGGCGGACGGTCGCGAAGGTTAGTTGGCAGCACTCCGCCCCTTGTTTGGTATCCTGATTAAGCGTCCGTTCACTACTAACGATTGTCGGTTTTTGCAGTCTCCAAGATCCTCGGGGGCTCGGCCGAGAGGCTCAACGGCGGCAAGTCGTCTCCCGCCGTTCGTGAGACGGCGTCTTCGGTATACCATGTTGTCGAGGGTACGGGTCACAGCGTGATCGATGGCAAGACGTTCCAGTGGAAGAGGGGAGACACGTTCTGTATTCCGGCGTGGAACAAGTACCAGCATTTTGCTGATGGGGGGGAGACTGTTTACTTATACCGCTTTGATGACAAGCCGATGCTGAGGGCTTTGGGTTTCTTGAGGACAGAGGGCGTCGATGTTGAGACTCTGGTGTCTGATTGAGTGGACATGCTGATCGGGCGGGAAGGCCTGAGACACATGTAGCTCCGTCATCCAACCGGGGGGTTTAGTAATAGTAAATTGCTAAGAATATCTTACGTATCGATTTATGATGTTCCCTTGAGTTAGGCTTGTAGGCAATTGTAAGGTCGCTCAAATGACGAGTGTCTGAAAAGACGCTCGATATTGTGTAGGAGTGATGGGAAAGTGTGACACGAGAGCGGTTCTCGCTAGCGGAACTTTATCCACAGAGACCCGCCGAGGTCTGGGCATCTGAGACCATGCCTCCCTTGACTTCTCTCCATGTCTAGCACACCAAAAGACCATTGTTCCTATCTGATATCAACTCGATGCGGACGAACTGACTTTACAGGAGAAGTAATGGCTTCTGAGGTCACTAATAATAACGGTGGCGGAAACAACAGGAGGCGATCTGCGCTCTCTGCCGACATGGATGACTCGGCTCACTCGCAGTCGCAGTCGTCCTTCAAGCGCCAGAGGACTGCTTTGGCATGCAACAGCTGCCGGTAGGATGCACTGTCTACACCCCATACCTATATAGATAGAGGCTTACTGACTGCGGGTTGCTCTGTAGGAACCGAAAATCCCGGGTACGCAATGCACAGCACCTTTTCACGCATTCACTCACCTCCTTGAACGTCCGGCTGATCTAGTATTAGTGTAATGGCTTAAGGCCAAAATGTACCATGTGCGTCGAGATGGGCTTGGAGTGTGTCTATCAGCAGCCGGGACACCAGCAAAAGAAAGAGTAAGCCGGAAGAGCGGCAGGCCATATCTCCGCTTGAAACGGATCTCTGGCTGATATAAATCAATCTCGCTATAGTAGTGTGGTAGAAGTCGAAGGAAGACTGAGCTCCATCGAGCGGACCCTGCAGCTCCTCGTTGAGGAGCAGCGGCGACAGAGCAGAGACGCTCCGTCTCGCGATGCTCGTAGCAATTCCACCGCCGTCCGGAACATTGATGTCGAGCATCATGGTGGTGCTGCGTCCATCACGGATGCTCCATCTGAGGACCGCGACACCGTTGATGGCATGGGCGCTATCACATTTGCTGACGAACATGAGTCTGGCTTCTTTGGTGCGTCCCAAGTTCCTGGTATTTTTTCTTGAACATGTACTAACAGCCCGTTGTGGCTATAGGTCCGTCGTCCAACATCGCCTTCATAGGACAGATCGCCACAGCAATAACTGCTGCCGCAGGGCGTGCGGGCTCAGGCCCAGCCGCACCGGCACCACAGACGGAAGACAGATTCGAAGGAGAGCTGACTAGCATCTCCCGCCCAGCATCGCCCTTCACGTACCCGGGTGCGAACGTAAACAACGCCGCTTCCAATGCTGTCGATATCTATGCCCTGCCAGCGGAAGCCGAGATGCTTCACCTCATACAGTTATTCTTCAACGACACCGGCATGCTATTCCCCTACGTCGACGAGAGGTCCCTCCTGGCGGAAGTCCATGCCGTGAAGCAGGGCAATTTTGCATCCGCCCGCCGCTCGTGGCTCTGTCTGCTGAACATGATACTGGCCTTTGCGACTTGTGTCAGCGCCCGTCCAGATCGCCCGGTGGAACAAAACGCCGCCGACTCGAATGTGTATTTCGAGAGGGCCCAGGCGCTGCTGGGTAACATGGCGTTCAAGACGGTGAATGTCGAGATAGGTGAGCTACTACTTTCGGATTCCAGAAAACAGAAAGAGGCCATGAGCTGAACTTCATGCCCATTACACAGTCCAGTGTCTCCTCCTGATGACGCAGTACCTCCAGGGGATCCAGCGCTCCGCCCAGACCTGGAAGCTGCATGGATTGGCAGTGAAGGCTGCCTTTCAGTTGGGGCTTCACACGGCATACATGTCCAACAAGTTCACGCCGCTCGAAAGCGAAGTACGGAAACGGACTTGGTACGGATGCGTATTGCTAGACAGGTCAGTCATGCAAATCACCAGCTCCCCTGTAGATCGGATTCACTGACGTCCATCCTCGTAGAACGTTAAGCATGACCTTTGGTCGCCCTCCAGCGGTGCCGAATGATTACGTGAAGATTGACCCCCCTCTGGATGCTGATCTCAAGGCGTTCGGTCCCAATGGTGCTCTTCCGTCAGAACCTGCAGCGAGTAATTCCACGGTTGCTTTTTTCACCAGTACAATGTGAGGACTTCCAAGTCTCTTCTTGCCCTCTCACGCTCTGGATAGTTCACGATATTGACGCCTTGAAACCTCAGCACACTCTATCAGATCCTGGGCGATGTTATTGCCAATCAATACGGCCAAAACATTGGCGTGCCCTCTCACGCTTCTCTACCGTCCTTGTTCGAGAGCACCATCCGACTCGAGGGACAGCTACTCTCCTGGAAACGCAGCCTGGCCCCACTCCTCCGCCAAAGACCATGGGAGAGCGGCACCTCCGTGAATGCGGGAGATACGATGATGGTCTGGGACAGGCTATCCATTATCCTGACTCTACGGTACCTCAATGTCCGCGCTCTTCTCCATCGACCGGTTCTGGCGAGGTTTCTCGAGCAGACGCATGCTCCGCCCGGAGACGGCGAAGACGCTCGTTTTCTGCAGCGGTTCGGCCATCCGAGCCTGGAGGTCTCTCTTGAGGCGGCTGCTGAGACGATCGACATAATTCACCGCTTTCGGGAAACACCAGTGATACTCGGAGCGTGGTGGTTCTCGGCGTACTATAGTAAGGCACACTCCTAGCTGCTACCCAAGCCTGCCGGATCTGAAAGAGTGTTGTTGTTCATGTCTATTCTAACATTTATCTTTTACTATTCTAGCCTTCAATGCCGCTCTGACTATCTTCTCGGGCCTGCTGATTCAGTCGACGAACAACACCGCCTTCGGGAGCGAGGCAAGAGGTTACGGGGGCCAAAAAGACCTCCAGAACAGTCTTCACCTCGCCGTTGAAGCCCTCCATAGCCTGGGAGACGGTACGCGACTTGTCCGCAGGTGTCGCAAATACCTAGAGATCCTCCTAAGGACGGTTGCACGTCTAGGTGAGTCACCAAATTCCATCATGGTCACGGCAGTAACATATTGTCGCTTGTGATTAACAAGGTCTTCACAATTACAAGGCATCGGCAATCTTCAAGCACGAGCGGGCTGGGTCAATATGCCACAGGAGCAGCCAGGCGGCGCAATCGACGCGCAGTTCGACGGGATGGCCGGCATGTCGGGACACCTATTGGACCTGTCTCCAATGGGGCTGGAACTGGGCGAATTTCTGAACGAGGACCACTTCAACATCCTCAATAGCTTGTTGGGACCAGCACCAGACGCGATAGGCGGCTCGGGCCAAGGGTTCTGAGACATCGCGGACTAAAGTCCAGTCTGTGGGGTGTATGTGGGAGGAATGCGGACAGAGTCCGATGCTCCCCCGAGAATACCACAGGCGGAGTCTTGGTCCCGATATACCCGGACGGACCCTCAACCGGATCGGTGCATCCGATACCTCTCGCCGTCCCTGACAACCATACGAGTGACGACGTACATTATTTTATTTGACGAACACTATTGATTGTATTCCTGTTCAGTCTGCGTCAGGAAGATTTTTACAAGGCAAGTGTTCATCTTTCTCCTCCACAGCCACCAACAAGCAACGCAGTTCAACATGTCACTCGCCTGGAAACGACTCATTCGCTTCGTTGCGACAGATGGCAGAATCCTACGGGGAGAGCCAATTCTACCAACCGCAGACTTCGATGTCGGCACAGTCACCGAGAGCTCTGGCTTGCAAGCCAAGGTAATCACAGGAGAGGACATCTACGACACAACCGGCAAGACCAGGTTGACAGATGAGGTGGTCACGGTCAAGAAGCTCCTCGGTCCCTTGACCAGAAAGGACGTGCCGATTCTGAGATGCGTAGGCCTCAACTACGCTAAACACAGTAAGTTGCAAGCAATGCATAATTGCTACTTACACCCCCTTCCCCCTAATGACCCGACAAAACTAACACATGTCGCGCCAACCAGTCAAAGAAGCAGGCCGCTCCAACCCCCCCTTCCCCTTCATCTTCTTCAAGCCAACGACCTGCCTCATCGGCCACGACGAGCCCGTGCACATCCCCCAGATCGCCCAGGACGACCAGGCCGACTACGAAGGCGAGCTCTGCATCGTCATCGGCCGCGACGCCAAGAACGTGTCCCAGGCCGACGCCCTGTCCTACGTCGCCGCCTACACGTGCGGCAACGACATCTCGGCGCGCAAGCTGCAGCGGGACAAGACGCTGGCCGGTCCCGTACCGCAGTGGGGGTACAGTAAAGGGTTCGACACGTTCGCGCCTCTGGGCCCGTTGCTGGTGTCGGCCGAGGTGATCGGGGACCCGGCGAGGCTGCACCTCCAAACCATTGTGGATGGGGAGGTGAGGCAGGACGAGGGGGTGGCGGATTTGTTGTTTGATTGTGCGAATATTGTTAGTTATCTGAGCCAGGGGACTACGCTCGAGGCCGGGACGGTGATCATGACTGGTACGCCTGGAGGTGTGTGTGAATTTCTTGACTCTCTCCGTGGACTTGCAGAAGCTGACTTGTGTGTGATGTAAACAGGTGTCGGCGCTGGCTTCAATCCGCCCAAGTGGCTGGTTCCTGGGACGGTTATGGAGGTCAAGATATCGGAGATTGGCACGCTGAGGAATACGGTGGTTTTCGATTAGACAGACGATGTTAGGTGAATTTCTACTATATTTGTATCTGCCTGAGATCACCAGATTCGCGCAGCATGAGAGCAATTACATCTCGTGCACATTTGACGGAGGCGTCCGCGTAACACGTTCGCCGTCACTTTTAAGCATGACAACTTCCGCGAAACTTTTATGATCGAAACAGACACAAATTATAGTGACGTCTTATTTCACGATAATCACAAAATAACTTCAAGACTTTGGAAACTGGAATCGTTGAGTGTTCAGTGAGACTTCTGGCGGGAACTCGGTGTCTTAGAGTCTTGGCTCGATCCGATACACCCCCGGCGGCCACTTACACCCGACAGAGCATCCGCGCCGGCACCCCCATACCGGGAAACCACTCCTCATCCACATTCCCAGTAAGTCCGATGATACTTGCGCGCATCCGAGAACGGCGACCGAGGATGAAGCGATCTCCCTGCGGAGGAGTAGCAGGTAAATACTGGCAAAGCCTTCGATATCCAAGGCGAAATGGTGTTGTGACCATGCTTGTAAACCCGGGCTAGAGTCAACGAAAGAGAAGAAGGCAATCAGGTCACGCAGGGCTTTCAGGAAGCCGATGTCGATGAGCTGCCCGGTGGGACAATATTGCAGGTGGCCATGAAGTCGGGTTTAGGTGCGGCCAGTCCTCGTGCGGCTCTACCTCGCGCGTGTGATGGGAAGAAGATAATAGCATTCATAATATCCGTTGCTCAAGTATTACAGAAATCCATTCCGGACACCAGAACTCCATTGTCGTCAACCAGTGAAGGACCTCGAAGCCGACTCGAGTTCACAGCCTTGCCTTTCCCTCAGCCTCTCCTGAAAAAACACATCACCCTCAGTTGGACGAGCCCTAAGCATCACATCGCACCTGATCCAAATCTGCCAGCTCAACCCTCATTCTCACCACCCTCACCCCTCTCAGACCCGCCATTCCCGTTAATACTCCCCACAAACTCCCGATACCTAAACACCTCTCCCCTCTTCCCCATCCCTCCCGAACCTACATTGCTCTTGCTAAACGCCCTCCTCCCCACGAACCCGGCCAGGACCTTATCCACCTCCCCCTCACTCATCGCCCTCTCCCCAACCTCCGGCGCAGTGTGCAGCAGCGCATCCCTCAGCTCCGCCACGTCAATCTGTCCACTGTCATCGTCGTCAAATGCCGAGAGGGCACTCAACAACTCCTCACTAGGCGACAACGCGGCGAGCGACGTAGCCAAGCTGTTGAGGAATACCGCAAGGGACATGGTCTGCGGCGCCGAGGGAGGGAAGAACTGGCTGACGTCCGACTGGGAAGAGGGTAACCCGAGCTGGGTCAGCATGTCACCCACATCGGAGCGGTCGACCACGCCGTCGCTGTCGCGGTCGAGGATCTCGAAGCCCTCGCGCAGGGTGCGGACCTGGGTCGATTGGAGGTGGGAGAGGGCGTTGCCGTTTATGTTGCCAGCGGCGGGCATTGATGTTTTGGGCGTCGAGTGATGATGGGCAGGTTTGTGGGAAGGGGTTGTTGGTTCGGGAAGCCCGCGGGGGGTGCGGCTTTGTGCCGTCGGGGTGGTCATGCTGCTCTCTGTGAAGCGTGGTTGCTGGGCTGGTTTGGAGGGGGAGGAGAGCGGTGTTGTTTGTTGGTGGCGGAGGGGGGAGGGTGATGCGGGCGACTCGGGGCGGCGGAAGGGCGAGCTGCGTGGGGAGCCGTATTGCCCTAGAGGTGAGGGCTTGTATGATGCCGTAGCCTGGAGAGAAAGAGAAGAGTTAGATGTGATGTTGGAGATAGTGGCGGCTGCTGGGATGGTGTTTAGCTTACCATGGTAAGTGGAGAAGAGATCGGTCAAGAGAAACAGGATTGATGGATCGATGACTTCAGCAGAGCTGGGCGGCTTGAGTCGTGTCAAAATCGAAAATTCAGTAGAGCAGAATGTGGGAAATGTAGTGCAGTGTAGAATCACTGCAGTTCTATTGCTGCAATTTGACTGGTGACTTGCTGGATAGGTAGTTGTTGCGCGTTAAGTGGTGCAAGATGACGGAGTCGCGAAAGTAAACAAGCTCACCGGACAACGCTGCACCTGAAGGGTGGAGACTCTTCTGCCGGTGTGCGGGCGGGCCCATCCAGGTGTGGCCCGGGCGCCTTCCATGCCATTGGACGATCTAGACCACCCAAGCCAGTCTCGAGCTAAAGATGGCAGGAACGAGGGGCACAAGCCGGACAAGGAGTTCGCAACCCCACAAGCGCCGACTCACCGACAATGTGAGGGAACTGGACCCCTTTTACCTAAAAGCAACCCCTGTCAGATCATCTCCCCGCTCCAATAGGGGGCACTTTTGTTCTTGGGAGATACCATCCATGGCGTTTCGGATCTCCAGACTGTCGTCTCAAGCATGATGTGCGCATTGTTCCGCACTTTACCAACCTCCGAGCAGAACTTCGCGTGTTTCTTTTTCCTGGAGTAACACAAAACTCGAGATTACGACCAAGAACCACGTTAAACCCTTACGATTGCGCCAGCCAGATTTACCCGCCGCATGCATGTTCTTGCCCACACGACACACCCCAGACACTGCTGCAAAGGTTCGACCCGCAGCTGATCTGAACCTTATCGACCGCACGAGAAGCACCAGCTCCGACGCGGCCAAACTTGGCGAGACTCTACCGCGATCGCGACACGACTTGATGGCCTCGGCCCAGGCGGCGCGGCCATTCTACGCGCAACCCTCGAACAACAACAGCTCTGCGACCTACAGCAATGGCAACGGGACGCTATCATCAGGAGGACAGGGCAGCTACCAGAACCGAAGGACGTCGCTCTCGTCTTTCCCATCCTCGCGATCTGGCTCGGGCATGTCACAGAACTCCAAGTCGCCCCAGCCGCCATTAACACAGAGGACGTCAGATCCGGATCGCACGTCCGATCCGAGCTCCAAGAGCAAGACGCCCTCTACCGGCACGGGACGCACCGGTCTCTCCTCCCAGCACAGCTCCCTGTCGCAACCGGATGTTGGGCCGCGGTATAACCCCCAGGCACATCCTCGTAGGAGGTTGCGCTCGCAGTACCCTCGAAGCGGCACGGAGAACCACGTCGAGTACATCCTGGTCGCATCCTTCGACATCGATCGCGGCCCGGTCATGGAGCATCAATTCCCCGTCGCAATCACAGGGGACGAGCACATGCTCGCGGAGCTGATGTTGCCTGACCAGGCGCACGTGCGCAACCAGGACTGGACCATGTTCTTCCTGCACAAGGACAGCAGTCAAGAAGAGGAAGACGACGAGCGCCAGGCCAAAGAGGAGAGGAGGCGCAGGAGAAGACGGAGGAGGGACCGCGCAAAGGGCATCATACACGAATCTGACGACGAGGATGAAGAGGACAATGACGACGAAGATGACGATGATGATGATGACTGGGACGATGAATCAACCGATAGTGAACCCGAGGGCGGCGAGGGACCGCCTCTGATATACGTGCTTAATCTGGTGAATACGAAGCAGGACAAGACGGTGAAGCGAGGTGCCGTAGTAAAAGCGATGGCGATCTGCACGCGGCACCCCTTTCTGCATATTTACAAGGTACGACTGCTGGACTTCTCAAGACTATACTTTGCCATATCATACAACTGACATTTCATTAGCCCCTTTTACTATTAGCCCTGGAAGAGTACTTCAAGTCACCGGTCCCAGAGACGCTGTCCATGTTATACGACGCCGTCAACCAAATGGACCTTTCACTTATGCCCAAGCTTAGTTTGCTGGAGAGGCATTTGCTACAAGCAAGCGACAACAAAGACCTCTTCGTTGAGAAATTCGAGCAAATGATCCAGATGCGCATCGAGGAAGACAGAGGAGAGGGCATATCAGATCAACCCTTCGACGCGAGCCGGAGCCCGCCTAAACGACCCGGTATCGCGAGAGCCGGAACCAAAGCACATCTGGAAGGACAGTCGGCATACTCCGTACCGAGAGACACCCACGAGTTCGAAACGAAGGTCATGTACAAGGGCATTCCGATTCCGATCAAGGTGCCCGTAGCCGTCATGCCGGAGACGGTGGGCGACTTCTCCCTCCTCAAGCTTATCCAAACCTTCTCAGAACCACACGCCAAATCACCGCAACCTTTCCAACTACACCCCCACCTAACCACCAACGGTCCCAACACTCATCCCATCATCGTTCTAGCCAACGCCCTCCTCACCCAAAAACGCGTCATCTTCCTGGGCTACAACCTTCCCTCAGGAGAAGTAGCTGAGACAGTCCTCGCCGCCTGCGCACTCGCCTCAGGTGGCGTCCTCCGCGGCTTCACCCGCCACGCCTTCCCCTACACCGACCTAACCAAGATCGACGACCTCCTCAAAGTGCCAGGGTTCATCGCCGGCGTGACAAACCCGACCTTCGAACTTCACCCCGAATGGTGGGACGTCCTCTGCGATCTCCCCTCAGGCCGCGTCAAGATCTCGTCCCGCATCGAACCCGTCCCCGTGACGGAGGGGTACATCTACTTCCAGCAGAACTTCGCCTCCTACTCTAACCTAGTCAACCTCTCCGGGCCCGTCCTCGGCGCCCCGCCCTCCTCCTCCACCTCCCGCACCGACCCCGCCAACGCCGACCTCACGGGGGACGCGGCCTTTATGGCCGACATCCAGCGGTCCATCATGCTGCGCCACGGTGAGCGGGTCATCCGCGCCAAGTGGCGCGACTGGGTCATGAAGTTCACACGCATCGCCGCCGCGTTTGAGGAGTCCGTTTATGGAGCGAGCGCCCTGTACGTCGGCAGCGAGGAGTACGACAACGTCCCCTCCGCCGCGGGGGCGGGACAGCTACCGGCCGGGCACGGGTATGTGTGGTGCGACGAGGCGAGTAAGGCGAGGGAGCTGGCGGGCAACGTGACGCGTATTGAGGGCTGGAGAAATACTAGGAGTTACTATAGCTTTATCCAGGTTTGTCTTTTCCTTCCTCAGCCTCCCCCGGCCGCCATTCTTACTAACAGTCGTGTATAGGACGTAGCCCAACTCTACCAAGTCCGTCCCCTAAAGAACCTCGACCTGCACCATATGCACGACCGTCTGCGGACGCAAAAACTCACGGCCCTGCAGAGCAAGGAGATATACCTCGCCCTGTCGAGATTCGTATATTCCTACGACGAGATATGTCTTTTACTCAGCGTAGCGCCGGAGTCGCATGCGGGGCTGTTCTACGTCGCGCTGGGACTGTTTCACAAGGACCGCGAGGTTAGGGTGAAGACCGCCGATCTGTTGGAGCGGGTTGCGGACCACGAGGCTGGCCAACATTGGTGGAAAGCGCTCAGTCGGTTTGAGAAGCTGGCGTACATAAGAACGAGGAGAGAGGTCGACACCGAGATCAACAGGGTTAGGGGCGGAGCCGAGGGGAAGAGGGTTAGTTGAGAAGACGGACTGGGAAATAGAGAAAGGAGAAAAGGAGATAGGAGATGGAAAAGGGAGGTGAGGGCCGGTTGCAGCAGGAGAAGAGAAGGCAGGGAGGGACATTGCGGCATAATATCACGGCGCACGGGACATGACGAAGCTATTTACGACGGTTACGAACGATTCGGAAACGGGCGGTGGGCTATATCTTGCTGCTAGACACATCACCTATCCGGTGGTAAGTTAACACATCTATCTGGCTTTTCACACTCGCGCACCAAATCTCCTCCATTTCCGTCCCTCGTCTGTCTCTTAAAGCAAATACTTGGCCGCATGGTTGACATGATCCTCCGCAAACGACGAGATGAAGTAATACGAATGGTCGTAATCCTCCTGATACCGCACCTCGCACCCCTTCAACCCCTTCTCCTTGACGACCTTCTCAAGGTTCTCGGGCAACAACTGGCCCTGCTTGTAAAAGTTATCCCCCGTCCCCACGTCGATCAGGACCTTCAAGTCCTCCCCCTCCTTCAACCCCTTCAGCAGCTCCGTGGCGTCGTGCTTCTTCCACTCCTCCCTATCCTCCCCGAGGTACCCCGCGAACGCCTTCTCGCCCCACGGACACTGGCTCGGGTTGCTGATGGGCGCGAAGGCGCTGCACGACTTGTACGCGCCCGGGTACTTGAGGTACAAGGTGAGCGCGCCGTGGCCGCCCATGCTGTGGCCCGTGATCGAGACGCGTTCCTTGTCGAGGTACTTGCCGAACTCGGCGTCGCCGAACAGCGTGGCGGGGAGTTCCTTGGCGAGGTACGTCTCCATCTTGTACCCCTTGCTGAAAGGCTCCTTCGTGGCATCGAGGTAGAAAGATGCGGCCTCGCCAAAGTCCCAGCTGTCCTTCTCCCCCGGCAGGTTGAGGCCGCGGGGCGAGGTGTCCGGCCAGACGAGGGCGATGCCGTGCCGGCTCGCGGCGTGCTGGAGGAAGCCCTTGTCTGTGCAGTTCTCGGGCGTGCAGGTTAGGCCCGAGAGGAAGATGAGGACCGGCACTTTGGTGGCAGAGGACTTGAGGGCTTGGGAGGGGAGGAAGAGGTTGAGGTTCATGGGCGTGCCGGTCGAGGTGGAGTCGTGGGTCAGCTTGAGGAGCCGGCCACCGAAGGAGGCGATCTTGGCGTTTGTTTTGAAGGAGGACATTGTTGCGGTGATGGGTGGTTGTGGTGTGATACAGTGTGTGGTGGTGATGAAGTGGGATGGGGGATGAAGCTATCACGATGTGTTTCTCCAGTCGAGAGCTTTGGTGTTTGTGAGTTGAGTTTGTACAGTGGAAGTTTATTTCCCCCCTTCCATAAAGCTAGACGGCTAATATTGTTTGCTCAGTGACGCCAAGTCCTAGCTTACAACTACCGCCAGCTTTCCATGCCCATTAATCGGTGATATCGACCCGGCCTGCCCCTCCGATTGGAGTATTCTTCGAATCCTCGCCATCCAGATGTCATTGCCGGGTGCGTTGCAGTTTGACGGCTTCATTGGCGAACCCCACAACCCCGAAGAAACGCCACTGCCGAGAGGGTAGTCTGGCGTCATTGCATGAGGGGGTAGCCGCCAATTGCCCCGGAGCTCGCTCCTGTACCCACTGTGCTGCTAGTGTCATGCACGATGCCCTGAAAACTCCGAGCTTCCAAAATGCCAATCCCATCCCATCATGAACAAAAACACCCCAACTCCAGCTAACATGCAAAACACAAGACCAGGGCACTTCTCTCTTCACTTCCGCCCAACAACACCGCTCGTAACAGTAGAATTCAAATGACACTCGAAACTCGCAATATAATGATCCCACCCGACGGCGCTCATGTTGAACTTGTGCTCGTAGTCGAAACTGACGGCGCCCATGGTGCACCCCGTCGGGCTCGTGCAGATGCCGCCGCACGGCATTATGTAGGGATAACACAGGAAGGCCTCGCCGTCGGGCGCAAAGGTCGAGGCGTTGTTGGCGAAGCTGCTCGTCATGTTGTGGCACTTGTCCAGCTCGTAGACGTCGTGGGTGCAGTTGCCCGAGGCGTTGGGGCCGTTGCAGATCAGGATCTGTTGATCAACAATCAGCATGTGTAAGTGTTAAATGTTGAGGGAGAGCAACTTACGCCGCCGACTTGTCGCTTCTCGATGGGGCTGGCGAGGGCCAGTGTTGAGAGGGCGAGGAGGGTTGTGAGTGTGGATTTCATTGTGATGTTGGTGTGTCTTGTTCAACTGTATAATTGTATGGTCTCGTCTGCTCGTGTAAGTCTGGTGGTTGGGTTCGAGTCTTCTTATTCTCGAACTTCTAGAGCTGTCTCACTCTCAAACAACTTGACTCGAACAGAAATGCGAAATGATGGCAAGAATGACGACGTCATACGTCAGGATCAGCCGTGGATTAGTCTAGCTCACCCGCCGCACCGAGCTGCCACATTGGCGATAGCCAGGGCAGGGAGGAGGAGAACTGACGTCTCCACCGGTGCCGCGCTCTCCATACTCGCGGCGGGACGCCAGAACCCGTCATCGGTGTGCATCCGTAATAGTGTATGTTAATTGTTTCGTAAATGTCTAGGTAGGTATGGTCAGACAAGGTCAAAAATGGCCCTGTGATTTAGACCTTCCTCAACGATCATCTTTATACTAAGGTACTCAAGACATTGGCCGTTGCGACTCCAGCCCTCGTGTTGTCTGCTGTTGGCGTCGCAGCTGAATCCTCTCCCCAACCTCCCCTATACTATCGGCGTATTGTAACGCTGCACAACAGTATAAGCTTACGATTGGACCGGGGTTTTTTTTTACAGTGGCTGGATGGGCAGATAATGTATGAATGGGATGTTTATACGAACAAATGGTAACTCGGATCCTCCCCAGAAAGTGCTGAAGGAATCAAGACCTTTGGTAGAACGTCGCACTGAAGGGCTGTGCAGTTTGTATGTATGACAGGACCCAAGCCGGATACCACGGGCAGAACAGCTTACTCGACGTCATTTTCAGGGTCCGATTTATAGTGACTGTAGAGATCTACAGTTGAAAGGGATGGCCCGTGACTCTAATACGAGATGATCCGCGTAGGTTGTTCTAATTACGAATACTTGGATATCTGTCACCGGATGGTGCAGTTCGTAGACAAGGTGAGCTGGACCTGGAAAGCCGACATCAAAGCAGAAGAAGGCAAGTGGCCTTGCAAGACGGCACGGAACTCGCAACTACTAGAGATTGGAGAGATGTATACCTGTATACTTAGCCTAAGCACAGAGGACGCCAGCGATGTTGAGTGAGCTATACCGGAGATGGCGATGGTTGACTTAGCGAGTTAAACAACCAGCACGTACGCCATGCCACGCCCTCGGACACTGTCGTACCACATTACACACAAACTGTACAATGCAGAACATTACAGACAAAACCCTACACGTTGCAAGAAACCTCTCCTCTCTCAAGGAGCACAGCTGAAGCCTGTCATATTGCCCAAGTCCCTAGTAGTATATATAGTATACCTCCAGCTCAACACACCCTCAACCCACAAACCTCTACCCCCTTCCCCTCAACCCACGCCCGCCGCGCAAAATACCGCGGCGTCAGATCCCTCACGAACTCGGCATCGCTCTGGCTCCAGACGTCAAGTCCCATGTTAGCCAGCGCGTCGCTGTCGACCCTGATCCATGCACCCTGTCCTTCCTCATCCTCCCCGTCCTCATCTACGCTCAACACTCCCAGCCTCAGCAACCGGTCCCGTTCTCCTTCCCCTCCTGCTCCTGTATCTCCCCGTCCAGCTGCATGTTGCGCCACGTCCATCCCAAGTATATCATCCTCGTCACTCCCATCCACCACGTCCGCCAGGACGCTCAGTATTTGTGTCGTAAGGCGGTGGAAGTACGCTATGATAGCCAGCTCTATCCTCGCCTTGGCGTCTTCGTCGTCCGTCTCTCCACCTGTTTGGCCGAGGCTGCCTAGAGAGCTGTTGGTTGGTAAGCCGGGTGTGCCGCCCAAAGACATAGACATCGTAGGCACGAGAGACCCCAGGTCGGCGAAAAGCGCTGCGTCCTGCGCCCCTTCGTCGATTTCCTCGCCGCGCCGCTGCTCGCCCGCGCTGGCCCACCACATGAACCCGCTGTAGGCGAGGGAGGCCCAGGTGGAGGGTTCGACCAGCTTCTCGGATTCGTAGTCGCTTATATCGAGGGGAGAAGGGCGGTGGGATGGGCCGTGGGTTGCCGAGAGGCGGATGTCGGATGTCGCGGTTTGCGGGGAGGTGGTGCTACTGGATGGTTGGCCGCCTGGGGCAGGGGTAGAGGCGGATACCGTCCGTGAGGGGGTCGGAGAAGTTTTGGTGAGTCGAGCGAGGCTGGATTGGAGGTGCTTGAACCGTCGCAAGTCGCGTTGTGTGGCGCGCACGGGTGTGCCTTTGGGCGATTCGACCGTTGGCCAAGCTCTTTCGGTTGCTGCGCTGGCGTAGGGCGGCGGCATGGTGATTAGCATGTCCCAGAGCTCGCCCTTGACGGCGAGGATGCTGTCTGTCGTGCAGGCTATCCAGCCGCTGCAGGGGTCTTCTGCTACGGCTGAGTCTTGGTCCGAGGTGGAGGGTTTGCGGTCGGCATGGTCGGCTAGCGAGGGGATATCGTGCACGCCAACTGTGAAGAGGGGACGGAGACGTTGGGTCGGAGCGTCGGGGTCGAGGATGTCGGTTATGGAGTGTGGAATGTTGGAGAGAATTGAGATGTCGTACACTGGAAACTGTTAGATTACAGAAGTGGCAGTGAGGAGTTGGAGGTAAAGAGACGAACCAAAGTTGCAGACTTCATGCACCGGGGCGTGGGTTGAGATGAGGATGCGCTTTCGCAGAAGGGCGGCACGGTGTATGGGGAATATTAAGGGGCCGAAGGCTTCGAGGAGCGTGGTCAAGCTCCAGGCTGGGTGGTATGGCGAGAGTCTGTGTCCCGGCGGTATCAGGGCCGTACCATCTGAGGCGGATCTATTTCTAGCATGTCCGCTCTTTGGTTTGGTCACGACTGGTGATGCGAGTGGTGTTTCTCGTTGAGGTTGGGGAGCAGTGGTCTCGCGGACGCCGTGTTCTTTCCAGTATTTCTCAAGGATGTCGGTTTGCTTTCTATCGGCCGTGAGTTGTCTGCCATATATCAGTCAGCTTCTCTAACCTCCAAAGGTAGATATCGTAGCTCACGTCGCCATCTCCTTCAATGCTTCGGCATGTCTCCAAGCTCTCCCCAACCGGCCATAGCTCAGGGGCACCAAGATGCCGACAGCAATCATACGCGCATTCCGTGTCCCTTCATCCTCCGTCCTCGTGTTGATAAAGGCGCTGAGGCCAGCATGTCCGCCGTCGTGGACAAAGTATATGAGGTCGTCGGTAACGGTGTGCAGACCCGAGGGCAAGCTCTTGTACTCGACCACGCCCTCGAGCTCGAGTCCAGGCACGGCGCGCTTCCAGATGATGGTGTAGCCGGCCTTGACGTCGAAGTCGATCAGGAAGAGGGCCGAGATGGGTGGTAGGTCCGGGAGCGATGCTTGTGGCCCGGATGGCTTGGGCAGGCGGACGGAAAGGGGAGGCTGCCCCCGTCGAGAGGCTGCCATTGCGCACGCGATAGCGGTGTGTCAGGGGCTACATGTAGCAGGGATACAGAGCGACACTGCTTCTAGCTCGTCAGACGAGGCGTGCTATAGAGCCAGCAGAGTGATGTTTCGGAGTCGTGCTGGTTGAGATGTGGTGTCCGGGTTGTCGCATGGCGCATGGCGAGGTGGAAAGGGTACGAAGTGACTTTCTTGGCTTAGGCTCCCGGCACATTTGGAAAAAGGACCGGGCTAAGACATCAACGTCACAGGCACGTGATGGCCAAGACAAGGGGAAACAGGGACCTCACAGCATGTTAGAGCTGAGATGAAAACACAAGGCGAGGAATACTATGCCGATGGAGAGGCTAATGACACATATTCAATTGAGTAATGCTGTTGTCCTCGACCGCGAAATGTCCAACAAGGTTCTTAAAAATGGCATTCTTCGAGAGGCAGTTGCTGGCCTGTGCTTTTGAACGTGTCGAGTGCTCTCCCTGCCCTCAACAGATGCAGCCTCGGCAAGTCCCGGTGGGGTGCAAAAGAAGATCGCAGCCAATGAGCGGCATCACATGCCCGCTGTCATCCCACCTTTCTTCAACTCACTCTGACGAGGTTTCTCCACACTGTCTCAACTCTCAACCAGTTCTTTCGGTACATCAAGACCTACCTTAGACGATCGACCTCTCAAGTCTTGGACCTCGTTTTCCTTTTGTCGCCGTCCCATGCGCTGATGCCTATGGCCCTTCCCATGCGATCCCGTACCTAGAGTACCTATATTACCTACATCGTCACCTCCTCAAGCCCCCTAAAACCCACCTCGGTACTTGCGCGACCGGACTGGCGAGGACCAATAAGTGCCGCCTTCGCAACCAGTTACACAGGACACCGGCTTCCAAGAGGCTCGCCATAGCACGAGACACTTCAACAGGTCTCCTTACAATCCCAAGGACCCAACAACATCCCACCCCTCACAACCAGCCATGTTCTACTACCTGTCCTGGTTCCTCGTGGGCTACACCGCCCTGACCATGGCCTTCTTCATGCTCTCCCTCTTCGTACCGAAAGCCGGCTTCCCCGCCCGCCTCCTGGCCTCCTACATCGCCCTGCTCCTCTGCGCCGGCTACGGCGTCTTCATCTCCATCTTCCTCCGCCTCACCACCGGTACCTCCCAGTCCGCCCAGCATGCCGCCGGCCGCGCCTTCGCCAAGCTCATGGAGCTCAGCACCGGCGTGCGCTTCGACGTTATCGACCCCAAGGGCCACCTCGACACCGTGCGCCCCGCCGTGTTCATCGGCAACCACCAGACCGAGCTCGACGTGCTGATGCTGGGCGCCATGTTCCCCAAGAACTGCGGCATCACGGCCAAGAAGTCGCTGAAGAAGATACCCTTCCTGGGCTGGTTCATGGCCCTGAGCGGGGCCGTGTTCATCGACCGCAAGAACACGAAGGATGCGCGCCAGGCCATGGCCGGAGCGGCGGCGCAGATGCAGGAGAATAAGCAGAGCGTCTACATGTTCCCCGAGGGAACGAGGAGTTATTCCAGGGAGCCAATGTTGCTGCCGTTCAAGAAGGGCGCGTTCCACCTCGCGGTCCAGGCGCAGGTACCGATTGTGCCGTGTGTGGTGGCCAATTACAGCCATATTCTGTGGATTAGGGGCATGCACTTCAAGGCTGGGAGGATACCGGTCAAGGGTATGCTGTGCACTCGTGGTACCTTCGTTACGGGGCTGGTTTACTGACATGGCGATAGTTATGGATCCTATCCCGACTAAGGGGCTTACGACGGCCGATGTTGATGAGCTTACTCGGACTACGCGGGAGGCCATGCTCCGCGAGCTGGTGACGCTCACGGCAAAGGCGCGGGGAACGCGGGTGCCAACCGAGGTGGAGCGTGACCAGGCTCTGAAAGCATCCGGCGTCGAAGTGAAGCATACGATATAATACGCCTGAAACAAAAGTCGGGTTGCAATATGATGTGACAGCTTCAGGCTGTGGCATGGATGGAGAGTTGTGGAAGTGACACGCGTGGCAGCTTACCAGCTACACGGATAGCGTGGTGTAGCAGGGACGGAGCAGCGAGCCACCGACGTCCGGTTCGGCGACTCGCGGTTAGGAGACGCCACGGAGAGAAGACGCTTACCAGAGGTTTTCTGGATCACTGCGGCATAAGAGACGGAGACGGGCGGCGTTTGATACCCTTGGTATTTGATAGACCTCATGGGTTGACTCGAGTCATAGCGTGGCTGCCATGAGTTGACAGCATTACAGGTTAGAATTTTAGAATGAAAGGCGGACTGGCTGCATTTCTTAACATAATGTCGCGCAACACGCATCCCTCAACCACCGGGACATTGCTGTCAAGGGTGAACTTCGACCGGTCCTCATGGAGACTTGGTCACCAGCTCTTCCCGGACAAAGAAGAGGCCGAGTACCGTCCATACCTCGTGGCATGTCCGACCGGGATGGGACCAGACGCACAAGACGAGACGTACAAATCGCACGGCTGTCACAAACATCTTTTACGCCCGTTGTGGTATGACACAGGCTTACAGCACAGCGTCCGTCAACGTCACTTCAGCTTGTTCCGATGCTTCAAAGACAACACAAATGCAGTATGTCGATATGCGTCTCTCGAGGTGAGATGCCTGATGCTGGAAGAACCGTCACCTCTATTTCACAGCAAGATGAGTCCTTCGACAGCTTACATTCACCATCATGGAGTGAACAGATTCACCTCCACTTCACCTCCTCATCCACCACCGCATATAACCCACAACATCTCCTTGCTCTCTCACCCAGAAAGGGGGCCGAAATGGTCAAGCGGTTACATGGTGTCGGGTGCGTATCGCACCCAACCAGCCGCCTCCCCCGGGCCTATCTACCCTGAGGCCCGGGGTTCGATTCCACGACAGTACAGACTTCTCTCGACATTATCATTTCGCCATACCAACGAAGTAAACCTAGGGGAGAAATCCCCCGTAATGGTTTCGTAGCCGGGCACCCTGAGGGTTGCCCGGTGAGCTTTTTGCTGAGTTGGGATGCTGGGGTTCGAGTCCTGCGTGTGGCAACCAAGATGTTCGACTTTTATGCTCTGTCTGAGTTGTTTGTTGTTTACAATCATCTGTAGCGTTTGTACCCTTTTTCCAGGTACTTGTAGTTGCTACATGCTATAACTGAGATGGCAGTTCATGGTTTCGCGAGGTTGAATCACTGCAGTTCGCTCAAACGTCGGCTGTGAGCCAAGCGATGGTGATACTGCAAGGTAATACTGCTACGTCCTCTTTGTCCACAAGTGACACTTGTGTTTGATGTTATCTCCCGTCGGCCTTCGGCCTGATAACACTCACCGTTTGTCCATCACAGTATGTGATGAAGTTCTATTTAGCCGCCCACACTATCATCGTGTCTTGGCCTAGTGATGTTTAACCTTATCCCCATTCATCGATTTCCCCCTCACCGTATGATTCACACCCCGAAGGATCCGTCTAGTGCTGGACAGTGCAGTGCTTATTCTTACGACCCAAACCTGGGCATATAAACCGTCAACACCAGCCAAGGTCTATACCCAAACAACCCTTAAAAATCAAGTTACACAGCAAACCAAGCATACCCAAGACCTACCACATCTCAACCCCCAACCTAAACCTTTACCATCCACCTCCCACAACAACCACCCACCATGTCTCCCGAACCAATCCACGCCACCGTCCTAAACGAGAACTGCCTCCTCCACTACTGGACCCTCGGCACCTCCGGCCCCCTCATAACCTTCATCCCAGGCGGCAACGGCCACGGTCGGCAGTTCTTCCCCCTCATGCAAGCCCTGTCCTCGTCATACACGACCCTCACCTTCGACCGCCGCCAGATGTCCGACTCCCAGCTCCCGCCGGGCCAGCCGAACAAGCGCCTCAACCCGCCGCAGCAGGCCCGCGACGTGCGCGCCGTCATTCTCGCCCTCGGCGGGGGGAAGTTCGAGAAGAGCGTCATCTTTGGCAGTTCGAGCGGGGGCATCTTCGCCTTCCAGTTCGCGCACGACTTCCCCGACATGGTTTCTGCTCTGGTGGCGCACGAGGCGCCCACCATCACCCTCCTGCCCGAGGCCGGCGAGGTGGTGGAGTGGTTCTTGCACCTGCTCGACGTGTTCGACGAGCACGGGTGGGAGGCGGCGCAGCGGGAGTTCGGAGAGAAGTTGATCGGTTATGATGACGTGGGGGTGCCGAAGACTGCGTCCCCGGACAGGAGGAACCCGGTGAATTTCTGGGAGAACGAGTTTCCTGTTTTGCTGGGGTATGTGCCTAACTTGTGGAGGGTGAGGGAGCAGGTAGGGGGCAGGATTGGGTTGATGAGGGGGGTGAGGTGCCGGGAGGCGTTCTTCGCGCAGACGACGGTCGAGCAGGGGAAGATATTGGGGGCGCCTGTTGTTACTGCTCCTGGACATCATCAGGGGTTTGAGGTTGAGGTCGAGGAGTTTTTGCCGGTGTTTTTGGGGTTATTGGAGACGTTGAGGGGGGGGGGGGGAGGAAGGGGAGTGCGTAGATAAACAGATAGATAGATAGATGGCGAGAGTGAAAGTCGATTTGGTATGGAGAGTTAGAATGTTCTAGAGCCGGTGTTTGTTATGAAATGCATAGCAGCCATATTTGCCCTTTTCATGCAGACATCGCTACTTGATCAGTCGGGGGTTTGGTGAACGTCGGCACAAGCCGTGCACCAGTGACGGAGGGATCCTTCTGGGGATCGTACTTGTCGATGCCTGCGATGGGAGCATACGTCTCGCACAGATAGCACATGTTGTTATACGCCCTGTCAGGTTAGTGTGCCAGTTCCTCCTGGTCTGAATGTCTGTACAGTAAGGGACTTACGTCTGCCGAACAATGCATCCAGGGTGGCCGGCACTGTAGTTGATCGTTCCTTTCAAACTGTAGAGACGATTACGGTCGTCGAACTCTTCCACTGGCTCTGCGGCAGGGTAGTACCGTAGGTACGCCCGCGTGTAGACTGGCGATCGCAGACTCGAGCAGAAGTCGGCCCTCCCTTTAGTCATCTACAGTCAGTATTATCATCCAGACAGCTTGGGGGAGAGGAGAGGGTTGGCATACACTGGCCAAGGTCCATCTCATTGTGCGCATAGTACGAGCCTACATCGTACATCACCAGCTCGCCAGTTTCCATGTTGGTGCCGAGGTTTGGCTCCCACAGATCGCCGTGTATAATGGTCGGCTTTATCGGTTGGCTGTCGTGGGTCAGATGTCCAAGCAGACGTGGAATGACCTTGTCGACCAACTGCTGGAGGGCGATATCGAACTCCGGCCACTGCCCATTGGTCTCCGCGTCGAGCTGGCACACGCCCCGGAGCAGGAGTCCGAAGAAGACGGCCCATCTGTCCTGCCATCGTGCGAGGCATCTTCCCATCGCAGGTGACGATGTGGAAGCCGAATCTACCGGTAGGCGACAGGCTCTTCTTGTGTAGCTCCGAGAGCTTCGTGCCTAGCTCATCCGGGTCTGGGGCGTGGTGATGTCCATGTTCATGAACTCGGACAGGTAGAAATAGGTGGCCGTGTTGGCCTCCTGGTAGCGGCCGTAGCTGTAGGGCTCGAGGATGAACCCGAGCATCAGTCTGAATATTTCATTCACAGAATCAAACTCGCCCCGGAGCATTACCCCGCCATGCTCGCCATATGCAACCTTTGTTGATGACCCTTGAGGAAGTATGACTTCTCCTCCCATCGGTGTCTACTGCCGTGACTCTCCTGGTGACAGTTCAGGCAATTGTGCCGAAGGGGTCAACTGAAACGTATGTCATCCCAAGGGAAAGTAGGACTTCCTTCACAGCCTCGTCCATGGGAAAGCCCCCATCCTGCTGCTTGAGAACATCTTGGGCGCTGATAGGTCCTCGCTCGTCAACCTCCTCGACAGCGGTTGGCGCCATCATTTCGAGGAAGTTGTCCTTTGAACTACCTGAAGTACCGGAAAACAGTCGACAGGAGGAAGTACGCCCTGATTAATGCCTTGAGGAGCAGGTCGAGAAGCTCCTTGCGAGACGCCTTGTTCGTATGCAGCGCCCCCTCAATGTGCGGGCGCTTAATCGTCTTATCTCATGCGTCGAGGGTTTCTAGCAAAGGCAACGATAGGCCGCCAGCTTCCATTCTGCAGTGGTATAGTACCCGCCTTGTCCAGCATCGGGTAGGATGCACCCTTATCATTCCCGAACATCCGTATGGAACGCGGCTGCAGCTGGGGTAGGAGCGCATCATGTCTCGGACGCGGCTTGCTTCTTTTCGATTTCTTGAGCCTTTTCTTTTTCTCTGTTGCCCAGTGATGTGTTCTTGCCAGCAAGTTGAATCTGCAGAGACCCAGCTTTCACAACAAACAGTCGTTGGACCCAGTTCAGAGTGAAGCGGGGAAAGCATTCCGAAACAGGGGCTGAGGGTTAGGGTTCGCGATGGTCAGTGTTGTTGTCGTTCTTTCCGCTGTTCATCCGCGAACAACCTGAACTCTTCCAACCCCTCAAACTTCACAGAACGCTGACGCTCCTCCAACGGCTCGGTTACAGTTCAAGAAACAGATACCCTTCCTCAAAAGACGCGGTCTGCGACGCGAAGATGCCGAGGAGGATGCCACCGCTGTCCCCCCCGGCCTCGAGGTCCCGTCGACGGAAACTGGGAATGCACCCCGGCCATCCCCCAGCGGGCGCTCCAACAATACCAGCGCCAACTTCATAGTTCGCCAGCTCCCTGACCAACGCCGGCGTAGTTCAGATGCCATACAGATGCACGGCCAGGATCCACTAGGCCTGAAGATCGTCCACCGTCCGGAGCAGGAACCCGATGTCGATATAGTCTTTGTACATGGCCTCGGCGGTAGTAGTCGCGCAACGTGGTCCAAAGATCGAGACCTCGATTACTTCTGGCCTCTGCAGTTTCTCCGGCACGAGCCTGTCATCAAGGACGAGGCGCGGATCCTGACATTCGGCTATAATGCAAACTTCCGGCCCGGCAGCGGCAAGAACAAGATGGCCATTCTCGACTTTGCGAAGGAGCTGCTCTTTGAGCTCAAGTACGCGCAGGATGAGACCGCAGAGCTTCCAGAAGATCTCAGGATGGGGGAGCGGCCAATCATTTTTGTCGTGCACTCGATGGGCGGACTAATCGTGAAGGAAGCCTATATGCAGGGTCAAATCGATCCCACCTTCTCCAACATCGTCAAGTCCGTGTCGGCCATCATCTTCCTCTCCACCCCTCACCGGGGTACCAATCTTGCTGAAACTTTGAACCGAATACTGCAGGTTTCCTTTGTGGCAAACCCGATGCAGTTCATCGCGGAACTGGCCACGGGATCGCAGACCCTGCAAAAGCTCAACGAGCAGTTTCGACATATCGCTCCTAAGCTTGAAATTGTCAGTTTCTACGAGACTCGACCGACGAGCATGTTCAAGAAATCTCAGGTAGTGAAGTTTCCCCCTTGGTAGCGATTCATTGTCGCCTTTCTCCTAACATGGTTGCCAGATGGTCCTCGAGAAAGACTCCTCCGTCCTGGGATACCCTGGTGAGATATCGAGGCCCCTGGATGCTGACCACCATGGCGTCTGCAAGTACGAAAGTCGAGATGATCCCAGCTACATCACGGTGCGAAATGTTTTGAAGTCGCTGGTCAGGAACGCTAAGCCTAAGGGTACTGATATCCCAAGTTGCACTGCCGTGTCGTTTTTGCCAGTACAGATCTGACACTGCTCATCTAGACTTTTCGGGGACAAGCAATAATGAAACGTGGCTGGCAGATCTTGAGCAGCTGCTTGGCGTGTCCCAGTCGCCGGAGACAGACTACAATTTCTTTCGCGACCGTTGGACAGCGGGGACTTGCACATGGATCGAAAATGACCCCAATTTCGTCGACTGGATACAAGACGCGCAAGAAACCCCTCGAGTTCTATGGATTCTGGGAAACGCCGCAAGCGGGAAGTCCATACTCTCATCCTTCATCATCGACTACCTTGTTCAAAGCCACCGGATGTGTCAATACTTCTTCGTGCGGTTCGAGGATACGAAGAAACGGTCACTAAGCACACTGCTTCGATCTTTAGCCTGCCAGCTCGCTCGCAGCCTCCCTGCCTACGCAGCCAGGGTTCGACAGCTTGAGGCTGCGGGTACCGATCTGAAAAGCAGCGACTATCGACGTGTTTGGCAAATGATGTATAAGCAGGGTCTCTTCGATCTGGAGTTCCACAGCCCAATATACTGGGTGCTGGACGGGGTCGAAGAAGCGGACAACCCCCAGCTCTTGGTCAATGTGCTTTCTGAACTACGCGACGTCGCCATTCCCCTCCGCATTCTTCTTGTGAGTCGGCGGACGCACGAAATCACTACTGTAGCTCAGAAGTTGGGAAAGCAGTTGGATGTTCGTCAGATAGGCATCGACGGGAACAAAGAAGACTTCCGTAAATATATCGACAGGGAAATGGATTCCGTCGGCGAGGACTCATACATGGAGGAGGTGAAAGGAAAGATCTTGCAACTATCCCAAGGCAATTTTCTCTGGGTCCATTTGGCTGTCCAGAAGATCAACCAGTGTCAAACTCGGATGGAGGTGCAAGACGCACTAAAAGAGCTGCCCCCAGGTATGGAGGCTCTTTATCACCGAATGGCAGGAAACATCAAGACACAACCTAGCGGCAAAGATCCCACACTCGGCCAGAGGATTCTGATTTGGGCGACTTATGCCCAGCGACCGCTGAGCATTGTAGAACTCAGCGACGCACTTGGTATCGACGGTCTCTTGGATATCCGCCGTACCATTGGCCAATTGTGTGGGGGGTTCGTGCTCGTGGACCATGAGAGCAGAGTAGCCTTGATCCACGAAACAGCGAGGGAATACTTGATTCGAGGAGAAGACGAAGGACCGTCCCTGGGGCTTGACAAGAGAACATCGAACGACAAGCTCTTCAAGAGATGTATCTCCCGACTAATGGATCCGACGCTCCGAAATCTCATCAACCGAGACCGCACCCCGGCGCTGCTAGATTATGCGACCAGTGCCCTGTTCTTCCACCTTAATCACGGTTCGCGCATGAACCGGGAGAAGCTCTCCGATCTACTGAAGTTCTTCGAGAGCCAGCATGTTCTGACCTGGATTCATGTGGCAGCCAAGGCGAAGAATCTCAGGTCTCTTGTTGTAGCATCACGGTACCTGAACGAGATCGTCTCGAAGCTACGCCACATACCAGATGACGAAGAGTCTCTGCTGCATCGCCGCGCTATCGACAGTCTCACGGCATGGGCCGTAGATCTTGTCAAGCTGGTTGGAAAGTATGGCTCTTCTCTGGTCAAAAGGCCTGATGCCATCTACAAGCTGGTTCCGCCTTTCTGCCCCGAGAATTCAATCATCTACCAGCAGTTTGGCAAGAATGAGGCAAAGGCGCTTCGCATATGCGGCATCACTAGGACATCCTGGGATGACTGTCTCGCGCGATTATCTTTGGAGCAAGGTGTCATGGGCAGAGCCGTCCTACACGCTGGAGGACGCATCGTTGTATTGGCGAATCGGCAAAGCTCGGGCTATATCTACATCTACAATTCAACTACCTTCGAGGAGGAACGCCGTATCCTCCATCCCGAAGGCGTTTTCAAGATTCAGACCGACCCGGTCGGAGAGAACATAGTGAGCTATGGTTTCCGGACAACAAGAGTGTGGAGCATGGCAAACGGACAATGCATCAAGACGGTCGACAACCCGAGGAAGAGGCCACGACCTCAGAGCATAGTGTACCTCGACAAGACTAGGAAGGTGTTGGTCGCCGGTGAAGACAGATGCGTCAGGTTCTTCAAAATAGACGGCGAATCCACCGAGTGGGAGACCGTGGTCAAGATCACGGAGCAAAGCCGAGAAGAGACATACACGGTGCTCAATGGCCCTACATGCTCCGCACTCAGCCCTGATGGCGACCTGATTGCCTTCGGCTACAACGGGCACCCAGTAACCGTCTGGGATCTTGGCACAGAGGAGCAGATCGGCCAGTGCAACATGACTCCCAACCAGACCGTCATGACGACACAGACTCGAACGTTGGGTGAGATTACGTGCCTCAAGTGGCATCCCTTCAACTGCGAGGTATTTGGGCTGCACCGTGAGGGGCTCCTGTTCAAGTGGGACCCCTATGATGATGAGGCCAGTGCCACCGTTCACGCACGCGCCCACTTCCTAGCTGTTTCCAAGGACGGCGCGCTGGTTGCCACAGGAGACGCCCAGGGAACGCTGAAGGTCTACACGGCGGCCGACCTGACGCTGCTGTATCAGTTATCGTCCCAGAATCATGTGCTAGACGTTACCTTCAGTGTCGACTCGAAGCGCCTCTATGACATACGCGGAGATTACGGCAACGTCTGGGAACCCAATGCGCTCGTTCGGCTAGCAGAGAGCTCGGAATTCTCCGACCAGAACAGTGATTCCTGGAGCGAGACCGGGAGCATGGCCAAGTTGTCCTTGCAGACAGAGCATCATTTCCCAGGCGTAGACACCATCACGTCGCTCTGCGGACAAGCAGCTGGATCGCTCTACTGTTTCGGCACGGAGAACGGAGTCGCCATACTCGGGGAGGTGGGACAGGGCAGTGTCTGTGAAATAGAGCGGATGGACAACTTCATGTCCTTCGAACATACCGCTTGGAGCGACGACGGCAAGATCCTCGCCATCGGCGACCTGAGCGGGCGAATCTCCATTAAGCGCGTCTCTAGGGAGGCGTCCTCCCAGGAATACCCCTCGTGGAGGTCGCACGACGAGTTCAAGGTTGCATTTCCCGCCACGCTCCGATATATGAGCCATCTTCTGTTCCAGCCGAAAACTCACAGGCTACTGGCCGTCTCTGTAGTCGGAGTGTTCAAGATTGACACAGAAACCCACCAAGCTGAAGAGGCCACCTTCGCAAACGAGATGACCAACATGAGGTGGATATCCCACCCGACGCGGCCGGAGTATCTATTGGCATTCGGAAGCATCAACGTCCGCATCTTCTCGTGGAGTACCCTCGAGGAGCTCGCCGTATATCCCTACTTCCCTCCCCGGCTGGCTCAGGCCACAGCAACATTCGAGAACCATCATAGCCGGGGGAGCTTCCGTACAACCGAAGAGAAACTCGGCAAAATCCTCTCCTGCGCGGATTCGCCCGATGTCATCCTCCAGATCACGTCGCCATCCGACTCGGGCCCGCCAGAGACGCAATATCTGATGTTCACTCTGACCACTCTTGGCGTAGGAGCACTCCCAGACAGCAGCTCAGTGCAATCATCAAACGGGCTACGCTACACGCCAGTACCTCCGGAAATCGCATCTCGCATACGGGAACCCCTCGCTCTCCTGTCCAGAGGCCGACTCGTATTCCTCGATACGGACCGATGGATCTGCACGTGGAGGACGCCCAACGCGCCGAGACGATCCGTGGGGAATGGGAACGGCCGGTCGGGATCGGAGGCGGGCGTCGTCGGTCCCGTGGACGCTCATTATTTTCTTCCCGGCGACTGGGTCACTGCTACGGAGGCGCGGCTGTGCACGGTTGCGCCGGACGGAACGCTGCTTTGTCCTCGCAACGGCGATGTTGCGAGCGTACAGTATGCGAAGCTCCGGAAGTAAAGGGCATGTGGCGGTTTGAACAGCTAGATGGTCCAGAGAGCCCCAGGGTGCGAAGTTTTCGGTTGGCACGATGCGGGTGTATGGTCTGTAGCAAACAGCCATTCCCCCAAAGATGCGTCAACTTTGTGCTTCAGACCTGGTACGTGTAGTGGTGATGTTGAGCCGGCTGAGGGGTAGTTCTTAGATAACCACCGAAGTAGGAGATGGTATAGTCTATCGGAGCTGTTGTCATGACTTCTCGCGGCATGCTTAAGGTTCGGCCCGTAGCGGGTAGGTTCCGCAGCTTCGGATGAGAGCGGGATCAGGGCCTCCCAGACACGTCACATCAAGCCAGACAACTCCCCGTCCTTCAACCCATCAACCCAGGTCGGCTCCGCCCTTAATAGCGGTGAGGCGGTGCCAAACCACCACATCCAGGGTCCTTCTTTCAACCGAGGTTGTGTCGAACCTTGCAGACTCCGGGCTTGATATCTCAATGGAGGTTGCTTCCAATGACAACCTTAATGGAAGGTGGATCGTCTGAAGTCGCGACAGGCACTCACGCGACTTATAAGAGAAGAACTCCGTGGGCAGTGGTATGTGGCTAGTTGGGGTGAGTCTTATGACCCCATTGGTCCACTAGACCTAGTGTGCTATAGTGGGCCACAAATAAATTTAAATAGCGCACCGTCAACGACGTCGGTATCCTCCAGCTCATTGATGCTCCTCGTTGAACTAAGAGCCGATTGTCACTATCAACCATTATGAAAGGCCAGGTGACAGGGTCACGAACCTTAAGGTACGACCTTTCAACATAGGACAGTCGTCTCTATCTCAAGCTAATATCGTGGTGATTAGATGGCTCAATCCGACAACATGGTGGCGTACCCTCGACATGGACTTGGGTTCCCTTCAGATGATGATGAAGGCATCCCTCCCGCCGACAGTTGTTATCGCCATGTACGTCTTGTAATCCTTAGCGTCATCAAGAATGGAGATACCTGTCACTAATAATGACTAGCCATCAAAGCAACAGAGTCGCGGACATAACCCAGACCGTCGGCTACTTAGCAGCCCTCATGTCTGTAACCGCACAGTGTGCAATACCTAGAGCCAAATTCCTTAAAATAATGTTCTTCAACGTTCTAGCAACATGTGTTGCCGCATCTATCTGTTGTTTAGCCTCCTTCACGGCGAACAAAGCCCGGACACACGGTACTAGTGCTAGCGATTCCGCCACGGATCGGATTGATAGCTACAATAGTACTGCTGGCACAATTTGCGCAATTTGGCTCATCGTTATAATATGGTCGGAGTCACCATTACGAAGAATTTAGAACAACTGCTAACTTAGAATACGATAGGATTGCAAATGCTATCCGAGCCTGGCGCCCAGTAGAGCTGCAAGATCCCATGGTCTCTTTCTCTATCTTTTCCGTCGTCACTCTTACACGTGTAGGAACCTTTGTGGACAATACAGAAGGTCTCGATTACATCGTACGCCTCGTTAAGACCTTTCTAGTCGGCTTCGCCATTGCTACTGGTATTTCACTATTTGTATTCCCTCGGACATGCCGCCGGAGTGCTTTTGGATACATTTGCAATTTCATTGACGAAGCGCAAACCGGTCTTGGACTCCTGAACGACCTAGTCCGAACAACATCAAGAACAGACTTCCTGTCGGGGGACGCATTCCGACTACCGCAGGACAATGCGTCTTTGAGTCCCGACAGCGAGACACAGGCTGATTCGGATCTTGCAACGGCTCGAACCAAGCTCCAGGAGGTGACAGAGAAGCTGAATGGAATTGATGCAAAGCTACAGGCGGACCTGCATTACGCCAAGATCGAGGTTGCATGGGGCAAATTATCATCACACGATCTATTCGACATTTCGGGTCTGTTAAGACAGCTGCTTCTTCCCCTCTCTGGAATGTCCCTTTTTCCGGGTATGGTTCAGAACTTGCATGATAACGAAGCCAGTTCTGACCACCAGGCCCTGGCTGGACTACATGGAGCCCCGGACCAACCTTCCATTGGACTTATCATCAGCGATCTGTCGAGCTGCATTACAGAGACACGCGAGCTCGCCTCGGCTGGTCTACAGTTCTTCTTAAGGAAACTCGAGCTGACGGAAAGGCAACCTCTTCCATGCTCTAAGACGTCCGACATAGAAGGGAGGGACGCAGCGAACAGGCCGGATATCCTCTATCCGAATTACCACGATTTCGTTGAAGCATTCGATAAGAAAGATCGAGAGCTCCTCTCCAGGAAAAAGCGCTTGTATGAGCGTTTCTCGCATCTTGATGCTCTAGCGCTTTCAGGGCAGATCAACACCGATGCTGCCATCCCAACGACTTCTACAAACACTTCTGCCGAGATGGCTGTCCCCAAGGAGGTTGTGCTCGTCATCTATCTCATCAAGCTCCAGGAAATGGTGGTGGCGGCGACACGCGATCTGGTTCATTTCGCCGGGAGCAAAGTTGCCGACGGAACCATGAAGCGCAGTCGACTCATTCATCCGAAGGCGTTGAATCCTCGTAACTGGGTGCCCTCGTCCTCAGATGTCACGGATGATGACATGGCGCATGCCAACTCAGATAATCAGTCAGATACCATCCACGGTCTCAAGGTCACAGATCCGGAACACCTCTTCCCGTCAAATCTTTGGGAGCGCAGTACCCGCTACCTCCGCCTTATCTCGGATCTCACCGGGTCGGATCTCAGCAAATTTGGAATGCGCGTTGCAGCTGCCTCGTTCAGCGTTGGCATCCTAGCATTCTTACACCAGACGCAGCAGTTCTTTATCCAACAGCGAGGTGTCTGGGTCATGATTGTCATTGTGATTGGCATGAGTCCAACGAGTGGCCAGTCTCTATTTGGCTTTGTCGCACGCATAGTGGCTACGACGGTAGCGGTGGTCTTGAGCCTTGCCGCCTGGTACATTGCCGTCGGCAAGACCCCTGGTGTCATCGTGTTTCTCTACCTAGCAAATATCATTGCGGTAAGACAGCTACCGTGCGCGTGTTATCCGTTGCTCAACAGATTGCTAACCCTGTATCAGTCTTACCCATATGTGAAAAAGCCGTCCCTTTTTGGACCCTCGGTCATAGCAATTGTCACGCTTAACGTCATTATTGCATACGAGTTGCAGGTTAGTGCCGACTTCCCAGTTTTAACGAGGCTACAGTTAACCTTACTACTTGCTATCGTATAGGTTCGAAAACTTGGCAACGAGGTCTCTGAGTCAAATGGACAGCCGTACTACCCAATCTACATATTTGGGCCGTACAAGCTAGCAGCTGTTGCTGTAGGCTGCGCGGTGTCCTTCTTTTGGGTTATCTTTCCTTATCCCATCACTGCTAGGTCGCGTATTCCTCGTCTTGCCGGTCAAGCTCTGTTCAATCTTGCTAGGTACTACAGCGCTACACATACGACAATCGAGCACCGTATTACGAAGGACAGCCAGAATGAGCAGCAATCTTTGGATAGACTTGCAAAACTCGACAACCTTCGAGCGAGACTTTATAAGCAGGAGCTTCTACTTCTCAGTTCACTTCGTACGCACTGCCATTTCGCAACCTACGAGCCACCTATCGGCGGAAGATTTCCGGTCACGATCTATACTCAGATTATATCCTCTACCCACCAGATTCTGAGCGTTGTGTCATTGATGGCGCATATTAGCCAGGCTTACCCAGCTTCGCCGCAGACCGGAGATCACGGTCAACCTGGCGAGACAGCTAGTTGGGTCTCGAACCTCGCTGCAGCTGTCATGGAGTCTAAGGATTTCCAGTCTCACTCAACCACCTCCTTATTATGTCATCTCGCGTCATCTCTCACAAACGGTCAAGCCTTACCTCCTTTTCTATTTATACCGGCGCCATTCCCACTAGCAAGACAGCTACACCATATCAACTTCAACCTTGTCCGAATACGGAATGTACGCAATCCAGCATTTGCTGCCTTCTTGTCTCTAGAACTCCTTAGGACAACACTCGATTTCGAATTACAGAAGTTACTAAGGTAAGCCGTTTAGGGTAGGTTTGGATTAAAGTAGAGAGCTAACCTGAGGTTATAGGAATACTCGTATGCTCGTCGGCGAAGTTATTTTCGATACATGATTTATGTATACTAGTTATCTTTTTATTAATTCTAGAAAGAGCTTTGAATACTATTAGAAGACTTATACCTATAAGACCCCGAAGACCCAATCCTTAGAGACATGTTCGATGTTTCATACCTTACTTATTGGCTGCACCAGCAAACGAGTTGTAAGGGCGATGTTTTGGGCCGCTATGGGGCAGGCCCTTTTGCTCTGCGTCGTCGTTCTCGCCGACTGTCACGAGTGGCGCAATACCTACAGAGGCAGGGCTACTGTAATGGGTAGAATACGTATAGTGATATTCGAGGTGAGGAAAAAAGAAGGAACTATCTACAAGTTCGCGTTCTTGCAGAAATAGAAGTAGTGGGGTGCGCTCAACCGTTTGCGCACGGGCCACTTACGCGAGCCCCACCTCCAGTGAAGGGCGCAGGTTCAATTCCAGGTGAATGCAAACATGCCAGAATCTGCCAGCCGTAACACCGACGAGGCGAGCTGGCTGCGCTACCTCGTCCGCTTGCTGGATGTGTTCTTCCAATTTGCTGTGTTGACCTTGGCCTTCGTCATGTTCCAAGAAGTTTTTCTCCCCGCACTTTTCCCGTTCACCTCGCGCCACGTCAGCTCGTGGGTCTGGTTTCCCGAGAACGGCGCCATGCGAAATTTCGAGCCTGGCTGGAGCAAGATGCTCGCGGGTTGCGTGCTGGTCATGCCTTTCAAAATGATGCTTTTGATGGGTCTGTGGCAGTTTGCATGTAGTACCATCAGTGCTACGCAGTGGATAAGAGATGGAACTATCAACTGAGGAAGTGGCGGGTACTCGCACGCGGCGGGGCAAGGGACAGCATCATCGGTTAGGCTGAGCTCGGCGGGGAGGAGTGATGGGCGGAGAAGAACTGAGGTTAGGGGCAAGAGACAGAAACATGGCGGAGTCACCTTTCTTAACCCAGTTCACTCAGGAGTGGCTAATTTTCAAGAGTTTTCCATAGAGATAGAAGAACAACGGCTAACAACATGTGGTCGAATTTCGTGAATGATCTCCAAGTGTTTGATGGCGCGGGCCGTCCCGTAAAGTTTCCCCACAAAGCCCGCGCGCCAGACTGGGGAATGAGCTCTGACCCTAACCCTTACACTGAGAAGCCTGGACCCCACCCCCACAGTTACCAGCTACCTTACTTCACGTCGTTACCCCTCAAACGTCTGTTCCTCACCGCCGTTTTCCCAGCCGCAAGCTTCACCAAAGCATTATTCAACGCCATCATTTCCCGGTTTTATCTTCTACATACACGTACACGGCGACCCAGAGCCAAAACATAAACTCGCCATGGTGCGGCGACTGACAAGCGCGCACAAGGCCTCGATCCTCGCCAAGCTCCATACCATCGGCCTCAGCAACGAGCAGATCGCCGCCGCTGAAGGCATCACGGAGCGGTACGTGCGGATGCTGCGGATCAAGGAAGCACGCTTTGGGACCCCCTGGCCGGAGAATATTACGCCTCAGAATTCAACCAAACTGGTCCCAGCCGCGGAGAAGGCTCTCCTCGAACACCTGGCGCAGAACCCGGACCTGGCCCCGAAGGAGCAGCAGGAGTTCTTGTTGCGGGAGTTTGGAATTACTGTCAGCGCCGAGACCATCAGACGACATCTCAGGCAAGCGAATTTCGTAAAGCCACGCGCAGCCGGCGGGCAGCAGAGACCAAGACGTCGCCCCAGTGACCGGCTGCAAGAACTCGGCGGTGGCGCGGGCAGCAACCATCCGCCAGCCCATCCCCAGACACAGCCTCAATCTGCCCCCAGGTCACGACCAGGCCCATCAAATCACCAGAACAACTTCCCAGAGCCGCCTCTAGCGCCCGCCAGAAATCTACACCAGCCACAAACCGCTGTACCCCTAATACCAGGCCAGCAGACCACCCCCCTCCCCCCAGTCTCAATCCACCACGAGCGCCACCTTCACGGTACCCTCTTCCTAGCCTCCAACAACCCCTCCCTCGTCTCCCTCCCCTTCGTCACATCCGCCTACAACGACAAGCAAGGCGGCATGTACTGGACCACGCCGCTAGACGCTGCCCAAACCCGCCTCATGGTGGCAAACTCATCGATAATGGGCGTCTACTACCACATCCCTCCTCCCCGCCATCACACTCTTCAGCCCCACCACCACGACAGTCTCCAGCAGGTGGCCATGGCGCGCTTCGTGACGGACCACGTCACCCACGCCTACCTGACGGACGTGTACGTCGCCCCCGAGTGGAGGGGGAAGGGTCTGGGGACGTGGCTGGTAAAGTGCTGCGACGAGTGGACGAGGCGGATACCGACGCTGAGGAAGGTCATGGTCGCTACTAGCAACCCAAGGGGCAATGCGCGGTGGTATCAACGTCTGTTGGGGGTGGAGGTGCCCGAGCAGGATTGGGAGAGGGGGTTGATTATGGTTCGGAAGGGGCAGGGGGTAGGAGGGGGAGAGAGCAGGTTTGGGACGGGGAGATAGGGGGAGTTGAGGGAGGTGTTGGAGTATAATAATGGGATGGGGTCGGCGTACAATAATGGGATGATGTCAGAAGCTAGGTTTGAGCTTAGGACTCGGTGACTTCCGCGTTGGAGATGGTTTTGAACGGGCGATACGAAACCGGGGTTGAACAGGAGGTAGATACCCGCTGACCCGTGACGAAGCTTGGTCTTCCGTGTACATACCGAGCGGTGCCTTGTGGTCGATGCGGGCTCCGATACTGCGTGTGACGACGAGGCGAAAGGCATAAGGCAGACGGGTAGTCGCAGGTGTGACGTCCGGCTGGGTTGGACCATGTGACTCATCGCCTTTTCCACTCCGTTGTCTTCGTAGGTATACCATGGAGGATTTCGCGGTTGGCATTGACTACTGCTTCGGGCATACAATCTTATGTCTGTTTGTATGCCTCGTGTGACAGACAGGCAATCAGTCACTCATACAGCCTGGTGATTGACGAAGAGCGATGCCGATGGTACAACCTCAGGGAGAGAGGAATGTGACCGCTGTGATTGGTCCAGGTGTTGTGATACCCCGGATCCTCCCCAAGCCATGCTTGACTTGTCTTGTCTTGTCTTTGTCTTGCCGTCCGGTTCGGGCGGCATGGGCCGGCTTACTCGGTGCAATGAATCGAGCGCTACTAGATCACATGGGGCGTACACCGTCCTCACTTGGCGAAGCATGCAGCCCTTCTCTGCTCTCTCTGCTGGTTATTCCCGGCTATGTTCGACTGTGACATGTTGCCAAGTTTTGCACCTCGAACCGAACAAATGTAGGTTTCCAGAAACTTGGTTTTAGGAGCAATACCACCCTCAAAAGGTCATGGTGAGGGGTTGCTGGTGCTTGCAGAGCCTCCCAACGCTTGTCTTGACTGCGCCGTGACGTAGGTACTATATCTGTCTGCACTATATAGTTATAGTAGGTCTGTTGGTACCGAAGTGTGGCTCCAACAAAGCAGATTCCTTTTCAAGCAAATTGGTTTGCAGAAGATGGTGTGGAAGCAATCGTTGAGATACGTGGCAGTCCTGGGCGGATATGGCCTCTGGCTCGTCGTTCGTGTTGAGCAACTGTTCCGATCAGTGTCTAGCTCGTACTTGCGATTGATTGTCTGGGGCGTTTGAGGTTCGTAGCGATCTTCCTTTGATCCACTATAATGACAGCAGTGCCAACTGTTGTCTACTATGTAAAACCTCTATATACAGGAATAATAGATACTACATCCCCCATTACTCTGGCTTTGTGGCCGATCCTATCCGCCATCTTTCGGCTATCCATGTTCCATGTTTCCTCCTTTTTCCGGGATGCCGTCGAATCCAAGCGACTATATATTAGCTTACAGGAGATAGCAAAATGCAGACCTCCGCCCACCGTGCTCCCTATCCAATGCCGCCCATCCGTTAAAGTCTAATGAGTGTGATCATCATTCGGTCGTAAAACCCGTCGTTCGCCCCGTTTGTTACGCCTCATGATATAAATGATCCTGGTCCCTAGTGGAAAAGAGTCTCGCGAGAGACAATAGTTCTGAAGTGAAATAGAGAGAAGGGAATGTTTTTATGTCGTCAACATAGGTTTGGAAGTCGAAGCTCAGAGAAGAGCAACAACACCAAACAGACCCGCCAGCAGCGCACCGGCGGAAGAAGCCTTGTTGTTCGGGTTCGCGGCGGCGGTGCTGATCTGCGGCGGGTTCGTACCGGCCGCGGTGGTGGTGGGGGGAGTCTGCGTGGTGCTGACGGTGGTGGGCAGGACGACGGTCGTCGGCGCCTGGCTGATGGTACTGTACACCGTGCCGTTGATGGTGACGTATCCCGTCGAGTAGGAGGTTACTGTCGATCCCGAACCGACAGTTACGGCCACGGTTGTGTCGACCTCCGACGTGTACGTCACCGGCACGACTTCGGTAACGATGTAGCTCTGCGTCACCTGGATCGTCTTGGTGTTGGTCTTGGTCACCACGGCCGTGGAGCCAGAGATGATGGTCGTGTAAGTGGTCACGGGGTATGTGGTCGTCTCGTACACGTCGGTCGTGGCGTACACCGTCGTGGCCGAGGTGGTGTACACCGGGATGATGGTCTCGACCTTGGTGGTGATAAGCTGGGTGGAGGTCCAGGTCACGTAGACGGTCGAGCCGCCAATGGTCTTGGTCTCGGTCACGGGGCAGAGGGAGGTGATGGTGCTGTAGGCGATGGTCCCGGCCGTCTCGGTCACGGCGGGCCCAGTGACGGTGTCATAGAGGGTTGTTCCTACCTGGGTGTAGACGACGCTGGTGGTGGTGTAGGTCGTTGTGTAGGTCGTTCCCGGGGCCGTGATGGTTTCCGTGACCGGGCAGGTCGTGGTGTAGGTGATTTCCACTTGAGTTGTGGTGCCGGCGATCTGAGTAGGCCCCGGGACCGTGACGGTGGCTGGGCCTCCTCCGCAGCCCACGCAGGAGGTGACGGTTATCGTCGAGGTTGTCAGCTTGGTGACCTCGTATGTTCTACTGGAGTATCAGCATTGCGGCTCTGACAGTTGTATATGGTGCATCCGAGCTCCTCGGCAGGCTGTACTTACGTTCCCTTCTCTGTCGTGGTCTCGGTGACAGGGCAGGTGGTGACGGTCTCATAAGTTGTCATGGTGGTCGTCACCTCTGAATCCCACCTGGGCACAACTTTGTTGGCCAGAGTCGAGGCGGCGAAGGCGAGTAGCGAGAGAGTAGCCTTCATCTTTGCGGTTGACTTGAGGCTTGTGATGGCAGCGATAGTGTCTTGGATGCTAGATTGAGTGTTGACTAAATGTGTTGCCAACGAAACGAAGGGTCTTAAGTAACTGAATGAAGTAGCTACTTAATAATAGGTGGCTGAGGCAACGAAAGAAGTTGGCTGGGTGACAGTGAATCCAGATGGCTGGAGGAGGAGTGAATCACAAGGAGTCAGACCTCACAGCCCAAGAAGGGGATGGCAGGATGTCTTTATATCGACCAAGCCCGCCACACCATCCGTGCGGAACAGCCCTGCAGGTCGGTTGAGGAAACAGGTCGGTGGCTGGATGACATCTTCCTGCTGCCCACGCGTACGAATAGAGAGCCGAATCCCACTTGGGTTGGACAGCAGCACGAACCCCAGTCAGGGCATCATGGACAGCGAGGTTGGGAGAAGTCGGTGGGTGTGGCGGATCGGCCATGTCATGCACATGGCGAGCTCCTCTTGGGTTGTTCTAGCTATGCCAGCGGCCGGAGAACGAAGTAGAGATCGCTGGGCAGGATCTTCTCGACCAGGCAACGGAGCGATGGAGGTGTGGATTTCCGTCGAAGGTCGAGCCAACCACTGGGTAAGGCTGAGACTGTTGTGGAAGTGTGGATGTAAGGGAAGTGAAGATCTCTCCCAGTGCTTCTCCTGGTAACTTGCATTTTCTCGTTGCTCGGCGGGGTTATGGAGAGGTTGTTGACTGTCCCCGGGTAGTGTTCACGCATCCCTGCCACAGACCTGCAGCTAGAGCTGCAGCTGCAGGGCGAATCGATCAATGGGAGCAACGGACGCCAAGCCTGTGGAGAGAGAGGTTGGGCCAACAGTTGTCCGGCCACGATCAGATCACTTCTCAGCCATCTGACCCCTGCTAATGACGTAGTGCACCGCTTCGTGGGCGAAGGCTGTAGGGTGGTTCCACGACCGGAGCAGCGGCAGCGGGATGGTGAAGAGCTCGGTCCATGTATCTTGACATCCGATGAATGCTCCGTGGGTGCTAGACATTGGGTGGGTTAGACAGGACAAACAACGAGTGTCCGACTTCCGAGAGGACTTCTCGGCGAGTTCATGATCAGAGTAACCGCAGCTCACTCGAGCATGCCTGTCAGCCCTTGTAAGCCTGTCTTCCGGGGAGGGTACTTTCGAGGCATCCCTGAGCATGAATCATGGAGAAGTCATCGAGATATGGCACAGCCCTAGCTTCTGCACCTGGGGGCCGACGAGCAATTCGCGAGAGGTTGGACTGCAACAAGACGGCTGTCAGCGATGATCCTTCTGGGGCGGCGGGCATTACCTTCGTTATGGAAGCCAATATTTAGTGGGCGAAGGCAGCCCGCGTCGCAAGACTAGAATATCAGAGGGACGCACCAATCTGCACAGGAGAAAGGGACTGGCACTCCAGGGTCCACAGAACTCCTCGTGTCCGGCGAAGACACTACCAGACTAGCCAGGGTCTTTTGCGCTGAGATGCAACAAGTTCGTGGCGTTTCCTGTGTTGATGGTGGTGTCGACTTGCAGCTCGGCAGGAACACAGAGACGTTGTGTCAACCAACCGCTGTCTGCCGGGCCAGTATCAAAACCTGCTTGCTTCCCCACATCTGGCCAACCCTTGTCGAAGGAATAAACTTTGCGGCTATCCCCTCACCATTCTTCAACCGGAACTAGGAATAGGAAGTACCACAGTCCAGTATACTGAAACGCCAAGCTGTCGGTCTGCCTTTCTAATGGACGACCAAGACGACCATCAAAAGTTCGAGGCTGCCGTCAGTATACAGTAGTGTAGGAGCGAAGGATCATGTTGCGTCCTGACTCGAGCAATGGCTGAGAGGGCTCGCCGGGCCAACTGCTCCTGAACCAAGTCAAGACATCTGTGGTTCTGTGAATCATTGATGTTGAGTTGACTCCAGAGTGCCGAAATGTGGACTGCCGATAACTCGGGCCACTAAGGTTGTGAGTTTTTGATTATCATGTTCCTGGAAAACTGGATGTCGTGTGAAGCTCGTTTCCTCTTTGGCCATAGCTTGCTCGATGGCGCCGTTTCAGCTTTCACAAGTTCCCGTGGTCCGCTCCCGGGAGGTCGACGGTTCGACAGCGTGATCATGACGACAGAACACTGAGAACGGCGCATCGATGATCGCTGATCAGTGATAAGAACAACCTGGAAGGCCGGTAGCGCAGTCTATTTCGGTCCATTCCGGCCCTTGACAATGGATCGCAGGCAGGGGTAGGTGAAGATCCATCGGCGGGTAATCGCCAAGTTGTCCTGCTTGTGAACTCCCATCTGGAGACCCGGCAACGCGTGTTGTGAAGGAGTTGTTGGAGTCATGAAGGTTGATGGTTATTGGATTTCTTGTTGGAGGGGCAATGAGGGGCAGCGGCCAAGAAGCTAACCGACCAATGACGATGCGCGGAGATCATGAAACAGAGAAACGGCTCCGGGGGTTGCCGTAGCCGAGAGGCGCTAGAGCGATAATGCCGGCTGATAAGATAAGTGACGTCGTTTATTCTTTCCATCACTGCCTTTACCCTCATCGTCAGTTCTCATCACAAAGGATGCTCATCATGAACTGTGAGAAGAACAGCATTACACGTGATGCCTAGTCTCGTCTTGTAATGACGCTCGTTTGCTGTGAGTTGCCAGATGTCATCCGGTAAAGGTAGCTAACATCCCGATTCATAGGAAGATGCAATAGTTGCGACGCTTCAAGCCTAGAGTCTGGAGAAGTAGAGAGTCGCAGAGACCGAGTGTTAGAAGTCTTGATCAGCCCGAGAGGATCAGCTGAGGATGTACACATGATCCGAGCAAGCCACGTTGGTAGGCAGTGTAGGGCTGGCTGAGTAAACTCCCCAACCTATCCCCTGCCTTGTTTGCACATATGCAGTAGCTTGATCGGGGCAAAAGGATGCAAAGACGACTTGTCGGGCTTCATGATGGACTCGGATTCTCTTGAGTCCTCAGCCCTCACGTGTCTTGCACTGCTCATTCTCGACTTCGATGCGGTCGGCTTACGGCGGATTGGATCCGCGGCCTGGGCCTGGACGCCAGACGGCCTACTGTGGTAGAGCTCTCTTGTTGACGAGACACTCCAATCACTAGCCGGCTTCATCATGACAGCTCCTGCGACAAGAACTCCCGTTACGTCGAACCGTGGGCAACGGTGGATTTAACTTTGCGTGTCGATGGTCACGTCTTCAACACAATTCGTATGAGCCCCTTCACATCGAGACTTTGTCAGCATTCGCCGAGCGACCGACCGTGCTTTGGTCCGAATGACACCCCTTACCAGCTCTTCCATCTCCATAGGCAAATAAGCTACGGTACTGGCAAAGGCTCACTCGACCTCAGAGGCTCAATATCAAGACATCAGCGTTCGTTGTTCGCACGTGTCCAATGGCCGGGGTCTAGGCTCCAGTCACGAAGACACGATTATATTGGCCACCCTTTCCCGGAGGTCAGTCTCATTGTCAATAGACAAGTTCGGATACACTGAGCATAAGACTGTCGATGTGGATGAGCCTGAATTACAGAGCCGAGAGAACCTCAATATTAGTATTACCGGAAAGTCTGCCCTGGACCTTAGCCCCTGAACCCACTACCCAAGGCAAGGCAGAGCGCCTGCTGAGCCATGCAATCTTGCCCTGATAAAACACAAATAACCCAAACTCCCGTGATCCAATCTGACTATACACTCTCGCCGTGCTGACGGGGGTATCTCATCCCCAATCGCCCTCCACGTTTCAACCGGCCGTCCTTCCGTTCGTCCTGACAGAAATGGTCCAACCGCGTCCTCTCCACAAATCAACATCTCCAGCTCCACCGCCTCCTCAGCCTCCTCCTCTCCTCCCCCTCCCGCAAGCTCTCCTAAAGCCTAACCGCCCTCCCATCAGCAAACTCATAAATATTCGGCTTCCCACTAGCAAGCCTCAACAACTGCCTTTCATACGGCCCCAGGGGCTCCTCCACCAACATCCTCTCCGCCGGCGCGTCTTTCTCTCCCCCGCACCACTCCCACACCCACCTCCCACCTGTATCATCTTTATCCCCTCCCGACAACGGCCTCTGCTCCTCCGCCGCCCTTTCCATAATCTCGATCTGCTTCTTCGGGTTGCCGTGGTGCTCCGGGTCGGCAGCCACGTCATGCGCCTTCACCTCCTTCACCTGCTCCCACGTCTTACGCGTCCTGGGTATGGGGTCGAAGAACGTCCTGTCCGTCCTCCGGGGCGCCCACTTCCCCTTCAGCGCGGGGCAGTCCCACACCCCGCTGTCGTTCAACCCCAGCCCGCCGGCGGCGAGTCTCACCCGGACGGAGGAGTGGATGCGCTCGTTCGTGTCCTCCAGGAAGGCACGCGAGGACGACCCCGTCGAGAGGTTTATCTTCTTGTAGGTTCCGGGCGTGCGCAGGTTGTACCCCGCCAGGGTGTAGAGGAAGCTACTCGCCTTGAGGAGGGCGCCCATACCCCACGGACGGATGGGGTGGTTGGTTTCGTAGATTTGGGCGATGGCCCAGGCGCGGCTGGAGTTGGACTTGGCTTCGGCTTCTGTTACGGCGGAGGAGAGGTCTGCGGAGGTGGTGTCGGGATGCGGGGTGCGCCCCGTGGCGATGGTTTTGTAGTACGACTCGAGGCGAGAGAAGATGCGGGTTATGGTCGCTTCGTCGAATTCCACGCCTACGGAGGCGAGTTGGTCCATCATCCCTTATTTTTTCGCACTGTCAGCATGGCTTACATCAGTGGAAAATGGAAAGGGGAAGAGAGGGGAGGGAGACACACAGGCAAGCGACATGTTAGCGATCCCGGCATCCTGCCACCCCCCGCCCACGTTCCCGTGGTTACCGGGGAACCAGACCTGGCGGAGCTCCGTGGTGTGCCTGTTGGCGGCGCTGCGCTCCCAGACGGCCGGGCTGAAGGGCGGGCGGTGCTCGTCCAAGGCAAGGGCCTGGAAGGCGTGCTCGATGCGGTCCGACAGGTTGGTGTCGTAGAACCGGTACTCCTTGGACGCGGCGCCGATGCTGAGTGTTGGGAGCCACGAGACCTGCGGGATGCCGAGGCTGCCGACCGTGTCCCAGACGCCGACGGCCTTGACCTTGATCAGGGCGCCCGTGCCGCCGTTTTGGTGGACGCGGGTTAGACCTCGCTGCGGGTATGGTTATAACGGGGTAAGATGTGGCGCGAATGGAAGATTTACGTACGTCTAACAGCAATTGGCGGTAGATCTCCTCTGCCCCTTCGCCCTTGGGCTTGTTTGGGAAGGGCACGTTGGGGAAGGGGTCGTTGTATCCCGGTGTCCGCCAGTTCTGCATATCCTTAAAAACGGGGTAGAAGTGCTCCATTCCCTCTCGGGTGAGGAGACCCAGGTCACCGATCATGCCCGCCACGGAACGGGCCGTGAAGGCGCCGCGGGAGAAGCCGACCAGGATGATGTCGTCTCCGTCGTTATAGTTCGCGCATATGAAGGCGTAGGCTTCTCGGACGTTCTGTCTTTGGTTAGGCTATGTTGATATGTGGTATATAGGGTATGTATCGGGTCATGCTCACTTCTGCAATGCCTCGACCAAATGCACCGCCGGTGATGGCGTCGGATATGGTGCTCCCGGTGCCAACGCCGTTCTGGTAGGCGATGATCTGTAGCGTTCCATCGCGGCATACACGTCGCAGCGACCGAGACAGCCTGGTCACGTTGGATGGGACCTGGGCCTTGCCAAGGGGGTGGAAGAGTGTTGGCTTCTCGTAGCCGGTATCGCTGTCCGGGGCAACGAGTGTGAGCTGGGCGTGTCCCGATGGGTTTTGTTTCAAGTGCAGATGCTTACGAGTTCATCCAGGTGCCATCGCAGCACACTATCAGCCTCTTCTTCGGGACGTACAGCGGCTCGTCACCATTCACCGTGGGAGGCGAGGAAGACGATGACGAAGACATAATGGTATATAAATAAGACAGAAAGCGGGCTCGCTAGAACTACTCAAGCGGATGCTAGTATCGGTTCTTGGGTTTGATATCGAGGAAGTCGTATCAAGAATATGATTCTGAGTGGCCGAAAGCCTGAGAACAACAGGCGAAGAGAAGGAAGGAAGAAAAGATATATTATAGCAGCAAGAAGGATGATCCTAGCGATCCACAACCGAGGGGAGCCTCGCCCCCAAGACAGGAAGCGATGGCTTTGTACCGCCTCGTGTCACCCTTGTGTGAAGAAGAGGCGGCGACGATGGAATCAACACCACCCGGGCACAAGAAGGAGGCTTTGTGGTTGACTAGAGGAGCAACCCAATCACAACGTGACATTGGCCCCCGAAAAAGGAGCGAGATCACTCGTCAGCAGTAGCGAGCGAAGGATGCTGTAAAAAGCAATAAAACCTATGTGACAGGGTGAGAAAAGCGGGAGGAAGTGAGATTATGGTGAGAACATGATACCCGGTGCCAACTGCTCAGCCCTGTCGAGGTACTCATCGCGGCGAGACGGTCATTTCAAGGCCAGGCTAGGGGACGGTAGGAGGATCGTTAGTCGCCGTGACGGGCTTACCCACCTAGCCTAGACGCCCCGGATCTGGACGGGAGGCTAATCCGTGGTGTATGGGGGCCAAAAAGAGACGTAGGAAGAGAGACCCCCAAATGTCTGCCTGGCTGTCATCTGAATGTTGCTGATGCTCGGTTACACTCGTGTCGTGATCGTGGACGACCTTGCACGGCAGAGTTGACCGGTTGAAAAGGTTCGACACATAGCCTGGAGGAGATATCCGAGACACAACGTTCTGTCTTGCCTGGGAGATTACTCCTCCAGGGTTCGTGTCCACTGTTGGCGGATGCCTATCAGACGGTAGTGCTGATGAGGCACAGAAGGTGAGCCTTTACCGGCTGCAGACAAAAGTTGTGTCTTCTTGTGCTCACCACATCAGACCATGATGATCGTCGTCGGGCAAGATGCACACTGGTTGTGCCTCGTGACAGCTTGTCTCACTCTCCAAAGCCCAGAAGGGGAAAGTCCAGAGAGAAAAGGAGGCTTGAAGAGGAAGAGGCCAATTCCGAGCATGAAAATAGACCGAAAGGAGCAAAGAGCCACAGTCCCAGTCTGGCCATTCACAGCCCGGATTCAATAGCGTCGACCCACATGATTCGCCTGGCCCGTGCATCCCGCCCGGGTTTGATGCACGTTCCCCCTAATTTTAAGATCTACCTAGACTTACTGTGTCGAGTCTAAGCCCTGTCACTGCCAAGTCACTGCCAGGACCTGCCCACTGACACTGGAAACCGCCAACCGTCAGCAACTGCGACCCTGAACTCCGAACACTCGCTTTCCTCGAATGTGGCTCGTCAGAAACAGTCATCTTTGGGCCATCAGGGAAGTCTTGGAGAAGGTCCAAAGTGAGGAATGGCGCACCTGGCGCCTACGTATGTAGGTGAGGGCATATGCACGGTTCAACCATGTTGATTGGAAAGCCTAAAGCTCTCGTCAATCCTGTCTTTTGTCTCGTGTGCTTTTTCCTACCTCGGCAAGTGTCTGAGAGAATGGATGTCTCACGACATGCTCAACGGCAGGTATCGGTTGCATTGTCCGTTCAGCATTTTTGAAATGGTCTGGTGGAAGTTGGATGTCTTGTTGATCAAGCTTATGGCCGGCAACATGGCGTCGAGAATCGACATGCTGCAACCCCTCATTCATCGGACTGCATCTCTCTTGCATGGGGGTCAACGACGGTGTGATAATGCCAACCCCTCAGGGGTTGCTCCTTTTGCGTCCTTCATCCCATGTCGGCCACGCCTTGGCCGCTGGACGCGGCTGCGCGCTTCATTCCGATTTCTGTTCGGATGATTTGCGTGCAGTACTGCACGTGGAGCTCTCGGTACCTTCGTTGAGGTGCTGCGCTTATTTCTGGACATTGTGTGGTTGTATGCTGCAGCTATCTTCATTAGCCTGCTCAAACGCAACTTGATCACCCCCTTGCTAAACGTGAGCGCGAGAGCAGGGGTCTGTTCACCATGACAGCAGATACGAATAAATCTACCAACATGACAGACATACCTCCGGCCCCGGCATACGCCGCGCCTCCAACTCCGCCTCCGGGACCGTCAGCTCTGGAAGGATCACATGGTCTACCAGAAGCAGCACCGCCAGCACCGCCATCTCTGGACGGACCGGATACTCCAACAGTTGAAACAGGATCAACATCACCGGCATCACTAACTCTGGAAGAGTTGCCCTCGCCCGTAGACTCACTGTCTCTGGAAGAGCTGCCGTCTCTCGAAGACTCGGCCTATCTGGGAGATTCTTCTTCTCTAGGAGATTCAGAGACTCTGTCAGGAGACGCACCACAAGTCCCGGAGCACTGGCCCTTTTTGAATCCTGCACAGCAAATAGTACAGATCCTACCAGCTCCGGAAGGGTCACCCGCTCTCGTCGAGTTAAACATCACATCCTCCGAAACCTCGCAATCCCCGGAGCATTCGCCGTGTCTGGGGCATTCACGCTCTCTGGAAGAAGTGACCTCCTCGGAAGGATTATCATACCGTGGTGACTCGCCGTCTCCGGAGATCCTGCAAGCTCTACCAGTAGAAGCACTGCAAGCAATAGACCTAGATGGATCCGACTATCGAACACCAAAGGCGCCACCGGCGTCGCCGGTCTTGGAGGGCTCAGCAGAAGAAGAAGAAGACATTCTCGAAGAAGAAGACACTCTGACTGAAAGAGAAGGTCCTGCAGAGGCCGGATCCCCGACACCAGGACACCTTGCTCCGGAAGAAGCACCACCAGACACACTACCAGTTCCAACCCGGACAGCACCTGGACCCCCATCAGCAGCGCCAACCCGCTCAGCACCTCCACCACCACCGCCCTACCTAGCCGCCCCTCCAACAACACACGAGGTCGAAGCCTTCTTCACCCGCCACTCGCTCTCCCCAACCGCCCGGCAACTATGCTGGGACTTCGTCGTCGCCCAGTTCCCGCTTACCTCCCCACAAGCAATCCACGAGTGTCACTCCCAAGGGTACTGCTCCTTCACCCTCCTCATATCTCCCCCTTCCACCACCACCTCCGACTCCAACTCCCTGATAATCCAATTCCGTCCCCCAACCCACAAGCTAAACACAACCCTCTCCTCCCTAGCGCACAAGATCCACCCCTCCCACGCGCCCCAAACCCACTCCCTCGGCATCCTCCCCGTCCCCTCCATCACCGACCCCCACACCTCCCTCCCCCTCCTCGTCTACTCCATGTCCCTAACCCCGGGCATCCCCCTCACCACCTTCCGCCGCATACCCCCCCGCTCGGCGGGCGAAGTCCACCTCCGGCGCGCCAACCTCGTACGCGACTTCGCGCGCTTCCTCGCCGTGGGGTGGGAGAACCGCCTGCCCGCGGGCGTCGACGTGTTGTCCGACCTCCCCTTTCGCGGCAAGCTGGGCGCGAGTCTGAGGCAAAGGCTGGAGAAGATGCGCGACGAGCTACCTGCGCGCTTCAAACCCGTGGTGGTAGACGTCCTCCGGTCTCTGCCGGAGATAGAAGCCCTCCCCTGGGTCCTGACGCACGGCGATGTGGTGTCGGATAACATCATGGTCGAACCGCCACCGCCCTCCTCCTCTTCGGAAAGCTACCGCAACCGCAGCACGGGCAACTGGCCCGGCTCCCTCCGGGGGCTAATCGACTGGGCCGAGTCCGAGTACCTGCCGTTCGGCATCTGCCTCTACGGCGTGGAAGAACTCCTGGGGCAGACGATCAGGACATGGAATTCTCGCACGCCGTCAAAAGAAGAAGAGGGCAAGAGCAGGTTCGCGTACTACCCCTCCGCCGGCGACCTGCGCAGGCTGTTCTGGCACGAGATGGAGGTCGCTGTACCGCCGCTCGCGATGGACAAAGAGTTGAGAGGGTTCGTGGAACAGGCTAGGTTGTTGGGGATTTTACTTTGGCATGGGTTCGCGTTTGATGATGGCGCGATAGATAGGGTTGTTGAAGAAGGGAGGGATGAGGCGGAGGTGCAGAGGTTGGATATGTTCCTTTTTGGGACGGATGAGAGGGGGATGACTGAGAGGGTGGTGAGGGGGGAAGAGGGCCAGGGTGGAGAGATGGGGGTAGGGGAGGGGGGGAAGGGGAAGGGGAAGGGGAAGGGGAAGGGGAAGGGGAAGGAAAAGGGAAAAGGGGCTGAAGGCAAGGGGAAGGAGAAGGAGAAGGACAAGGGGGCTGCTGATGTTAGTGTTAACGAGAAGGGGAAGGGGAAGGAGCGAGAAGTCAGTAAAGGACAGAAGTTCCTGAGGAGGATGAGTTCGATGATTAGTCTGTAATTTTGCATGGTGGACATAAACAAGAGGTAATCGTAGAATGTATTGATATTGGCAAACGCAGAACACCTATCATCACCCTGCTATCGAAGGTCATCTTGATAGTACTGGGCAAGCCCATGAAACGCCCCGATCACACCGCCCAACTCCGGTCCCCTCCCTCATTGAACCATTAAACAAGACAAGGACCTGAGCCCTGCCATCGACCACTCAGTCTCCAACTCTCCCATAGCGCCTAGGTCTAGTAATTCCACAGCGCCTTGTGATAAATGACCCTACTCCCCAACCTCTCAAACTCCACGGGCGTGATCCAGCTATCATTCGTCGGCAGCTTGGCGAACACGCTCGCCCCCTTCCACACAACGACCTGCTCGTCCATGTCCCTCGCGCTCCTGCTCACCAGGATCCGATCGAACAAGTCCGGCCTCAGCGCCTTGAGTCTGTCCTCCAGGAACGGCGCGAACTGCGGCGTCTTGGCACCTCCACCTATCACCATGATGCTCCCGAGCAGGTCCCTCACTTTCTTCTCGTCGCCCTTGGCCGCGTTCTGGATGCTCGTCATGATGGCGATGTCCAGGGGCGCGACGGGCAGGACGGCGTCGCGCTCGGCGGCCACGGCTTTAGCGCTGGCGCGGGGCTGCGGGAAGGACGAGTCGGTGAACATGCTGCCCGGCAGCTGGGAGAGGGGGTTGTTGGAGGATGGCCCACCCGTGGGGGCTGGGGTGCCGCCGTTGAGGGCCGATGGGGCTGGGCTGCCGGTTTTGGTCTCGAGGGCGGAGGAGGAGCCGAAGATGTACGGTTGCGGGACCGGGGTGTTGGCGCCTTCAGGGGCGGGGGAGGGGGCGTTGGATGTACCGGGGGTGCCGTTTAGGTCGGGGCGGCTCCCGAGGAAGTTCCAGGGTTGGGACTTCTCTTTGCTGGGGGTCGACATGACGTCGCCTGTTGCGCCGTTGGTGGTTGTCGTGGTAGTGTTCGCCATGACGGAGGGCTGGATGTGCGCTAAGATGGCGAGCTGGGCAGCGGAGGTAGGGTCGTCGGGGACCTCGACGTCGTAGGCGTTGTAGGAGCGATCTATTAGCTTGCGCCGCCCGCGCAGCTTGGCGCTGTTGTCGAAGATGTCCGGGGAGTAGAAGCCCATGGGGGCGAGGATCACTTCGTCGTACGTCTTGAACTGGTACTTGCGCGTTGGCTGGTTTGGTGCGCGCAGGTGGAAGGAGTACAGTTGCACTGAGATGTCCGCTTGCGACAGGGTGCAGTGCTTGATCTTTAGTTCTTCACCTAGCAAAAAGTCGTAACGCCGCTGCAGGTTAATGTCTTGGTAGGGAAAATTGTCGTAGAGCATCATCTTGAGGAAGGTCTCTGTGACATCGTACCCGCCGAACTTGAGGTTGATCCGCGAGTCTTCCAGCACCAGGCCGTCTTCCACGCAAGTAATGGAGGTCTTTTGCGCGCCGACGTCTACCACGCAGGCTTGCGTATAGCCCGCGCCAAAGGTGGCGGCCATGCTCTCCTGCATGAAGCTCACTCTCTTGAACTCGAACCAGTTGAGACACGAGGAGAGGGCTTGCTCGACGTACTTCTTGTCGTACAGGTCGGGAATGACGAAGACGCAGCTGTACTGCCGCCACTGGCTGGTCCGGGTCAGACCCAGCTCTTGCCGGATGGCGCGGTCGAGGAGCGTCTCGAAGTCGTCCAGCAGATGCTCCTGTGTAGTATAATCGTCCTCATTGTACCATCCGTGCCGTATGGGCCACCAGAGTTTGAACTTGGGCTTCGAGTCATCGGGCACCCGCTGGGCTTGATGGCCGATGAAGCACGACGCCGCAGAGTTGGGATCCTCCAGCTTTGTTATGTCGGTCCAGTCAATCTGGAGGGGATCGTTGTGCTGAGGTATGACCTCCGGTTCTGTCCGCCTGTTGTAGTTGATCACCAGCTCCTTGGACGTCGGCAGGACCTTCCGCTTGTTGGCGCGCATGTCGACCTTGAGGTCGTTGCACATCTTCTGATATTTCTTGCTCCACTCCTCGCCGTACTCTTCATCGGTCGAGGCCGCTTCGAACTTCCTCCTCGGTAGCGCCTCGTTCATTTCGGCTTCGGTCTGGGGAAACTTGGTGGCCAAGGTCATGGGTACTGTCTTGGGCAGCGCATCGCTTGCCAGTCCTATCCGCAGATTCTGGCTTCCAGGATGTATGACGATGATCTTTGAGGGGTCTTGGTAGTCATCAGAGGCCGGGATGTCGTCTTGCTGGTCGTCAGGCAGACCAATGGGTACCTCGCCGTTGGCGTTGTTGCTAAGGAAGCGGTCGCGATCCTTGGCGGTCTGCACGAGCCTATCGCGGGCTGCCTCGTTTTGGAGCCGGAGGGATAATATTTGGTCATCGCGCTTCATGTAGTCTCTGGAAGACGACGTGTTAGTGATGCTGATACTACTGCTGCCAGCTGGCGATCAGCTCTGCACGTACGTGTAGTAGTTCTTCTGGTTGATGGGGATGACATCCGGCCAGCTCGTCTGCTTCATGCCATTGTCGGTCCGTTCGAGGCCTGTATAGCGAAGAGGTAATCATCAGCATATTGCCAGATAGATGCGCAGCGCGTGGATGGAGACATCTTGTTACCTTCCCTCGCGAGCACCCGCTCGCTGACCTTTCCCACCATCTCGAACTACTAGAAGAAGGGCTGGAGTTGATGGCCGATTATCCAGAACAGAACGTGGTTGGCGTGGTTATTGAAGGGTCTGGATGGAGGTGTGTCGCATTTCTGTTGAGTCGGAATTCGCGGGACCTGGTTATGTCTCTTTCTGTCACCAATGCGCCGTGAGAAAGTCTGGTCAACTTCGCCTTTGATTGCATCCCCGCCGCGATATCGCGTTGGACTGCGGCCAGCGGTTGGTGATCCCTGCTTCCGAAGATCTGCGCTAAGCCCCATCTGGCCAAGGCTTCAGTGTGCGCAACGGCAAATTCCGCTTAGCATAACATGGAACCTCGAGCCAAAAGGATTCATCGCCTGTGAGGTTGCAGCTACCTTAGGTACCTATCCACGTCGTGATAAAGATATACCTTATCTATTACTCGGATAACTGTCAACAGCTCTTTCCCGGGTTGTATGAACTCTTAAATTCCACCAAGTTTGACAGGTGAGAGCAGCTGGCCAGAAGGCGTGTAAGTCCACGTCACATGACGATGACGTATGCCCGCTTCTCTCAACCTCGCATGCCAGGCAGCCAGAGTCTCAACCTTATCCAAAAGGACAACAAACTCACAAACAACTTTAACCACGTAAACGAATTGTTCCAGTAGCCATCAACTCCTCGACGGAGCTTTACTGCCGTGAGTCCACAAAACAAACATCAACAATCATCATTGTCGCAAGCATCTTACCGCAAACACGCCCTCGTACCTTTTTACAACTCACACGATGCCGCCAATTCCAATCTACACCAAATCCCCCATCAACGCCGCAAAGGCAGATGGCGCAACTCCCCAGACCGTAGAGTCATCGGAGAAAGCCCAGCCACAACCAGCAACAACCACAGCCACCCCAACGGAGAAGCAAGGAGGCTGTCCCCCAGCGCAACCCGGCGCCGTCCCGTCGTTACCTGCTGTAACCCAAGTCCCTTCTCACAACTACACCCCCCTTAACCCAACTCCAACCACCACCCTGCCCTCCGGTGGTCCACCCCCTCCCCAGCCCGGAGCTGTCCCCTCTCTCCCCGGCGCAACAGCCTCCGGAACAGCGTCCGGCCCTCCACCCCCCGCCGTAACGGCACCGGCATATCTCCCAGGCCAAGGACATCCCCCACCGCCGACAACATCAACCTACCCCCACCAAATGCACATCCCGCCCCCCACGGTCCCCCAGCAGCAGCGCGGGACGTCGTCGACTGCGTTTGCCGTTCCTGCGCCGGGCTACAACACCAACCAGGGGCAGGGAGCGGACTTGGGACATCCGCCGGGGTACCAGCAGAACGTGCAGGAAACCAGTAGTGCGAGGGAGGATGGGGGTTATCAGACTGCTGGTGCGCGTCCTGGGGCGCACCACTCGAGTTCCGGGTGGGATGACGGGGGGGATGGAGGGGAAGAGGGGGTCTGGGACGCGGCGAAGAAGTGGGCCATGGCGGCGGGGGATAAGTTGAGTGCTGCTGAGCAGGAGGTTTGGAAGAGGATTAATGGGAAAGAGTAGGAGGGTTCAGGGCCTTGGGGCCTGATGATGAGAGCTAGCGTTTAGTGGTCGGCACGGTGCCGACTGGAGAATATAAGAATTTCCAAGTCTCGCGGTCATGGGGAACGGCAGCAGGTTGAGGTTGGGGAAATGCATGTGACACGTGCTCGGGCGAGTGCTGATTGTCATGTTGGGGATAACAAGGAAAGGTCCGACGCGGCATTCTATCCGAGTATCTAAATGGCGAGACCTCGGTCTCCCAGAAGGGCCCGCGGCGACGGGATAGTGCTCTACATCAAACAAAGATGCCGCTCAATATTAGCTCTTCGGTTATCTGCAATGGGAAGGGTCATCAATATCCATTTCTCTGGTCCTCCTGTCCCCAAAAGCACTTTACGCGTGAAGCTGACACGGGACACGGGAAGAACTCGTCAATCTGTCTTCCGGCCGCGTCTTCCTTCCCCTCGTGACCAACAACATCTTTGGTCCCTGACGTCCAACCTTTCCCTTTCCCTTTCCCTTGGCCAACCCACAACCCGTTGATGGAGAAGGCATCGCGTCATCATTGGGTCCAGGGTGATTTGCATAAGAGCCGAGATATAGACCGCGGTGCAGAAGTGGTGCGCGAAACGGCTAAAGAGGTTGTGCGTTAATTTCCCAATCGGGCGGACGTTGTCATGCACTCGGGACACAGAGAGGCCCTGGATGCCAGGCCGTCCCTTGCAACTTTGCGCTCAGGCACGGGCGCTCCGAAGAAGAGGCACTCCACAGAACACTGATCGAAGCACGATGGAAGCAATCTGCCCAAATGTCTGAGCGTCCGCTCGGAGGGTTGAGTAAGCTGGGCTGGGATGTCCGGCATCACGGGCGCTAGATATTGCTCGTGCGCTTGAGGCGGGGTGAAGATTCAGGTGATGAAATTATATATGAGATCATGGAGGCTAGACTAGTACGTGTAGAGTGCCAGGCACCGATGCTGCGAGGCAGAATGGTCGATGTGTGGTGGACACTGCATGCTTCCTACCATATGCGATGGATGCAGGTACGTACGGCCGGAGCATCGGTCAGGTACAGCGTAGCTAACCAATCATGGTGCTGGCGTGTGGCGGAGGGACTAGACTCTAGGTAGATCTGAGGGGATAACTCCGTCCAGCGCCGCGGCATGGACGGCTTGCCGCTCGCCGGTGATATTTCTTCTCGCTGCCAACGACTGCCAACGCTGCGTCGATCCATAACCCGAGCGTGATATTATAGCAGCCTTGCCCTGTTGCGAGGATGTACCGGCACAGCATACGCGCGGGATAACGCCACAGTCGTCCAACAAGGTCATGGATTTGTGAGCATGCCCACAGATGGTCGTGCCAGGGTTTGACGCCTTATAGACGAGCGCATTAATGCCAATCGGGTGAGCGGGTGGCGGAGTTGGGGGACGAGAGATCCTTTCGAAAGCCATGTTTACTCCGAGTGGGAGCAGAACCAGAGGCGAGGACACTTGTCCTGGCTGTGAGCCGGCGCGAGTGAAGCTTGGAGCAAGAAGTTGGTGATGAGCACCATCAAGGGACTCGCCAGCTCGTCCAGGAACCGAGCTAGAAGCGGAAATAAAATTCCCAGGGCATCTGCTACTGCTGCGGATCATCTGTCAAACACGCCAAGATAGTGAGAACATTTGTCGTCATGACGTGAAGAGGGAATGAAGAAAAGGACTGATGAGATGAAGTGCTGACTGGATCCGTCGTACCATGTCTCTACACGCTTCCAGATGGAGATGTACTGCTACTGCGGTAAATTGAGGACCTGCCGATGGAGAGGCGCAGGCGACCATATGATGGCAACATCACGCCGTTGTTGCAGCAATAATATTTTGAGTGGGAGGTGTGAAGGTTGAGAAAGAAGCGCCATCGTCGTGGAATCAAAAAGCCACCTATCCAACATCCCACCACGGGATGCAAGTCGATTGAAGAGAAGTGGGAGGGGTTAAAACGCCAGACAAGGATCACGTTCTCTAACAGATCTGAGACAGTCGCCGACCCCTGCTCCAGCCCCCTCCACATCCCCACTCTGACATCCTCGGGTCCATCCGAACCCCTGCTCAGCCCTCCAAGTGGCCAGGGCCGTCCAATCGAAGATCTCTCCCGAAGGGAAGTGGGGTATGGTGGGGTTGCAGATTGCCCCTGCAGCCGCTTACCTCTTCGTCGCGAATCAAGACGCGTCGCGACCAACCTAAAAGTCAACCTCAAACGCACTTGCCCCGTGCTGAACCTGACTTCTTCCCAACGACACATTCAACTCCAAATCCTTCCACTTCCCGTCGTTTTTGTGAGTCCCGTCACTGGCCGGTTTCTGTTTCGCTATTCCCTCACCATTCTTTATTATACCCTTCTTCGTTTGTCCGACTTTCGGAAGGCCGGACTTGCTGTGGCTCAGCTTGGTTACTGGTTGGAGAGCCGAAAGTCTGGGCTAGACCTCCTGAATCCGTCTCATCCGTTTTCACCAACATGGTTCCCGACGAACAGGAAGACATTCTTCGATACTTGGCTTCCTCTCAGTCGGCTCGAGATGTTGGACTTACAGATTCACCTGCAGTAGCGGGTGTTTCCAGAGCCGCCGCCTACCTATCATCAACTCATCATCGGCTCCGGCTTGACGGCGCCGGTCAGCTTGGCTCCGGATAAATCGTCGTTTCGTTTGTCCTCCATGTCTGCGATAGAGGGGAACTTCGGTGTGGTGTTTGAGCTGACGCGTGCTTCATTGGCATCCTCGGATGCGACTGGAAGCTGCACTCTTCCGTCTGCACCGTGATATGGGGGTGCCTGGTGCCACACGTTCTCACGTCCATGATCGGTCCCAAAGACATACCACGGCCATGTATCTTGATCTTCTGGCTTTGGTGTCCACCGTTTTGGGGAGATCCCGCATCTTGTTGGCCACAAGGGGCACGGCCATCTGGTCACCGTCGACCAGATCTCGTGCGTCAGACTCCAAACCCCAGATCCCAAACAGAGGCCGATGGGATTGTAAGATGGTCTCGCAACCAAAATATCATCGACCATGATCTTCGTCGAAGGAGCCTCCATTGGCCGTGGGTAAATGTCAAGGTTTACAGTTTCGAATCTTCGTGACAGAGGGCCGCAACTGTAAATAACCTACGACAGAAGATTTACCTTGCAGAACGGCTTGTCCCAGGTTGTCTGGAGGAGCTGACAGACAACTCGTTGGTATCATACGAGCCTGAGGTTCGTCTGTGTGTGAGGGAGAAAGACAAATTTTGGTCTTCTGTTTGGTCTGGCCCAAGATGGACCGTCTACCCATCTGCTGGCTTGATCGCCTCCTTCGGAGAGTTTTCTGGTTGCTTCCTTTGTTAAGTATGTATCTTTTTTCTTCATCGCGTGTGTTAGCGTCATCTCTGAAGCATGGAGTCGAGACAAGCCACCTCCTCGGTATCTCTTCCTGAAGGTCAACTTCACCATCCAACCCCTGCCTAGTCGGCCTGCGGAAGATGCACAGCCTGACAAGGTTCGCGATGGATCTCTTGTTTCTCTTTTAACTCCTGGACTCTGTTTCCAAGAAACACTAGGCCCTGATTTGGATATCGTGGGGAACGAGTGTCCCTGTTCTTTATTTCCAAACATGATATCCCCACTTCCAAACACCTTCATTAGACCAAACCGTAGTTTTCAAAGTGGGCTTACAACACAAACACACGATTTAGAATCATGGTCGACCCCTTGTCATCTCTCTGCCCCGTGTGTTCGTCGTCGAAAAGAGGCTTGCTCCAAAGGAAGCTATCCCGTTTCTGGTCCATCGGCATCTTACTGTACCTTGATCGATCAGGACAAGGAGTGTGTCCAGGACTCCAGACTCCACCATCTCTGCTGCCACACCCGTCCAACGGTCGCCCTCGAGGGAACACGGGAACATGTAACCCTGGGCCTTGTCATTCAACAATCCTTGCAGCCTTCTGCCCTTCCGAGCAGGCCAAGCACCGTTCTCGACACACCACGCTATCCACACTCTACTCCAGGTTCACAGACTTGTCAAGTCACTCTTGTATCAGGGAACGCCGGCTTAGCTCCTACCGACGTTCCGAACTTGACCGTGCTGAACGGTCACACCTCCCCCCCCATGATGCTCCCATGGATGACGCCTCTCCCACCACGGGTACTTTCTTTTATACCCCCAAGGTCCTTTGCACCGCCCCTCCTTCTGGCTCTCTTCCCTCCTCTTTTTGCCTCGTCCCACTCCCTCGTCCACACCACATGCTTGCCTTGCCTTTCGCATTCTTCCACTGCTAGTCACTCCTTATTCCAGACCTGTTAAACTTATTCCAGTTTTCCCCTCCTTCCTGTCCTTCCTTCTGATATCACCCACCGGGCTATAATATACCAAGAGCTGGTTTCTCTTCCCACTTGTTGGACACACCAACCAGCGCCAGGAACGACAAACCGATTCGACGAGTTGTTGGACTTTCACCGACACGACTCACCACACTCCTTTTCTTCTACCCACCAATCGAGGGCTTACCTGACCAACCATTCGCCCCGGTCATCTTTCCATTAATATCCATCCCATCGCCCTCACCCCTCGCAAAACACACCTCTTCCTCGTCTTGCGGCTCCATGGTCCTTGTACGTTTCACAGGCACACTGAGGCTTTCAAGACTATAGCCCACTATCCACACTCCTTTTTATCACCGACCTTCGACAAGGCTCAAAGTGCCTCCTCACTTACACTAAGAACCCACCTGGGAATATCCCACCTCGGCTCCCCTGGCTGGCTACCTGGCCTTTGTGCGTCTTATAGACCCGAGTAAGTTACAAGATCGCCGGAAGCATCCTCGATGATACACTCGTCGATACGATGGGCAAGGGTGGAGCCACCAGCCGGGTGCCACTTAAGCCCATGGGTCACTCCCGTCCGTGTATCAATGCTAACTCCTCGTTGTCGCCGCCCCCCAGCTTCCGGTTAACAATAGATTAACCTTACACTCTTTCTCATACCATCTCATGACCATGGACGTAGGTCAAAGACAGCTGTAGGCCTCCCAGTCATCCTGAACCTGGAACCACAGAGGGCTTTACTGAGATATTATAGACGGCAACAAATACAGGCTCCCTCCTTTCCCTTTCACAGCCCCATCAAGTTCAGAAGGGACGCTCCTCCACGGCCGCCTCCCATCGTCACCATGAACGGAGCCGAGATGCCGGTCAAGACTGAGCCAATGACTGGACCGCAAGGGTCGTGGACGGTACCAAGTACTTCAGGAATGCGACCACGACCGGCAACTATTCACGAGGGGTTCTCTTATTGTGTCGACGAAGGTTTTCCAGGACTACCTTCATGGGACGCGTCGAGTGTGTCGATGCAACAGACACCTATCGAGGCTATGTCCCGTCCAATCTCGGGTCACCAGGACTTCTACCCGGCGACGACAATGGACAATAGTGAGTCTGCTCGAAGCTCGGGGTATGTGGTCGCCGGGCTAACTGTGCCAGTAGACAGCTGGAATCAGAAACCGTGCGAGGACAGCTTGGAGATGCATGGGCTCGACAACGAGATGAACATCGGCCAGGCCTACACCACGGATGAAGCGATTCCTATCCTCGACCTTCGGTATCCTGGACAGCCCTTGGAGGGAGACTCGATGAACTTTGACGGTAGCTTGAACCCTCGCAGGATGTCCGGCTCATCCTTCACCATGTCGACATCAGGCGGTCTCTCGGACATGCCATCCTACGAGGACTTCTCCGCTGCGCTCTCTGATGCGCCGTCATTTAGCTCGGACTACCCGCCGCCCTCGAACAGGAACTCACTGATGTCCTCGACACAGCTATCACCAGTCGCATCACCACGTATGACTCCCCAAAGCAGGTCAGAACTCGTAAGAACGCAGAGCAGAGGTCGCGCATCGCCATCCCCACGCCCCGGAATGCGATCTGCACCCTACAGTGTCGAAAGCGCAAGGAACAAGCGCTGGTCAACCGGCTCCTACGCCCCCGCGCCTAATCGCAGACCATCACCATTCATCTACCACCACCCACACGAAGCCTTCAACCCACACGCGCGCATGTCATCCCGTCACTCCTCCCCAACAATCACGCACAACCAGCTGCCCCTCAACTTCGGCAACCTCCAAGCAGCCCAGCAACATCCCTACCTAATGTCCAACGTCCCCGCCTTCCACCGCAACAGCATGCTCCTCCCAACCCAACTCCCCTCCCACGGCCTCCCCTCCCACGCTCCCTACCTAGACCCGCACCAGTTCGAACCTCCCCCTCCGCTCCTCTCACACGGCCTCTTCCGCATGCTCCAGTCCAACGGCGACCCGCACTCCCTCCACGGGCACCACTACACCGACCTCTCCGACCCGCCGGACCTCTACGCCTCCCTAAACGAGGAGCAGGTCCCGCCCCCGCCGGAGGACATGAACCCTGCCGACGCGGACCTCGTGCCGCACGAGCAGGAGCTCCGGTTCGAGGGCGACCTGTACACGCCCAGGTGGGTCCGGGGCCACGGCAACAAGCGCGAGGGCTGGTGCGGCATCTGCAAGCCGGGCCGGTGGCTGGTGCTCAAGAACAGCGCGTTCTGGTACGACAAGAGCTTCACGCACGGCATCAGCGCGGCGACGGGGAACCCCTTCCAGGAGCCGCAGGAGACGAGGCGCATGGACGGGAACCCGGATGTTTGGGAGGGGCTGTGCAGGAGCTGTAATGACTGGATTGCGCTGGTTAGTAGCAAGAAGAAGGGGACTACTTGGTTTAGGCATGCGTATAAGGTAGGTTTCTTGTTGTTTTTCTCTCGCCAGATGACACATGCTAACAAAACTCAGTGCCACACCCACCCAAAGATCAAGGACGCGCCAAAACGGCGGAGGGAGAGCAGCAATACCCGTGCCCTAGCGGCGTCGACAATGGCCAAGCCAAAGATGGAGCCGCAGCAGCAACAGGAGCACCAACCCCTGACGCCGCAGATGACTCCCGCCAGCATGTCGGTGGTAAACACGCCCACGCCAGCAAAGGCGCATCCCGTTCCGGATCAGCAGGTGAAGCAAGAACAGCAGCAGCAGCAGCAGCAGACGCCTCAACAGGAACCGCACGACCACCACCAGTCTCCACCGCAGCCGCCGATGTTGCATCAGCAACAACAGCTTGAGCAGGAACAGCAGCAGCAACAGCAATTGGAGCAGGAACAACGGCGCCAACAAGAGCAGCAACAACGCCAGGCTGAAGAGCAGCAGCAGTTACAGCGGTACCACGAGCAGCAGGCTCAACACCAGGCAGCCCAGCAGCAGCAGCAGCAACAACAAGCCCAGGCTCAACAACACCAACATCATGCTGCTCAGCAACAACAACAACAACAACAACAACAACACCAGCACCTCCAACCCCCACCAATGCTACACCACCGGTACCAGATGGAATTATCATCATCCCAGGGGCAGCAACAGCAGCAACAACACCTCCATCAACAGCTGAACATCCAGGTCCCGCAGCCTACATACCAGCCTAGAATCGTCAGTCCCAGAAAGCCTGGCGGTGGTGGCGTTTCGCCTTTGGAGCAACTTGGTTTTGGCGGGATGATATGATCTAAGACAACCGACTTTCACTCATTTTCGACAGAACAAACAAAAGCAACAACACATTCCTTATTTTCGCAACGAGTAGTAACGATTCCCACTCCTCTTTTTTTCAATATTTCCTATTTTATCTTTTTACTTTGCCAAGTTATAACGATCTTTTCCATATTTCGAGAAAACTATACGTGCCATGACTCCCGGGCCCCCTTTTGGGCGGATAGGCTTGGGTGGGTGAATACCATAGACGGGGGCAACTGACTGGCTTTGGCTCGCGGGCAACGAGCTGATATCTGGAATTGAGATTCTCTTGTTAATGTCTTTCGTTTGCTGTTACTGAGGGGATGGATTATCTAGCCATGACCGCTGGCAATGGGAGGAAAGGGAAATATTGAAGGGCAACGTGTCTGTGAAATGGGCGGGAACCTTACAACGAGATACCACAGCTTCTTTGCAAAATTCTACTTAGTTTTCTTGACAAACGTGGAACCTTCCCGTCTCCTCTCGGGGCCAAAGATACAAAGATGTTGCAGTGATCACTTGTGTCACCTTGTGTGCTTCTGGTAGCCGTCCAAGGTCGCCAGCCGCAGTCAAGTTGCAGGATAGGGGTACACTATCCGGGAACCACCTCCCCAATACCATAGCCATGTATGCCCCCAATTCATGGAGGGCTAAAACAATTGCGAGAGGCAAACGAAACATCCGCCAGGTCAAGGTCTAAGGGACAGTCCGGATCATCACCAGGGCCCCGCAGGGCAAGGGCAGTGAACGTGGGCATGCTGTCAGGGGTAAATGTTGTCTTTTGTCAGGGGCGGGCTCAACTGCCGGCAGCGTGGAGGACCTAGGTCTAACTCCTACTGTGGTAGCCACAGGATTTTCAAGCCCGCGCGGGGAAACGGGAACATGGATATGAGAATATCTTAGCTGTCACTCTCTCCGTTACTTGTCAACTTGAGGAGATTGTTTGTCTCTGCATTGCTGCTTGTCAACTGAAGATATGTTTACAAGCTAAGTGCACTAGAAATATCGGCTATCGACTCCAACCCAGACTTTGAACCGCCCAACAACTACTCGACCGGGCAGGTGGGAAAGCTTCCCCCTCCTCGGGCCCCGCTGCATATAGGCCTCTAGTAGTGATAAGGAACCGATGTGGGTGTGTGTGTGTGTGGATATATCATCGGCTTCCAGGTCCCCGAGAGTTGTGAACTCCACCAGCTGTATCAAGGCTCGGGGCTTCGTGGGAGGAGTAGGTTTGCCCGGGAATTCCGGCATAATGTTTGATCTAGTCTACTGCAAGGAACCAAAACCGGGGACCGCGTGGCCAAGCCTTGGTTGATACTAAGAGAGCCCAGGTCTTATCTACGACACCGAGAAAGTCTCGAGACATAAATTCCTGGATAGACGAGATACAAATAGTCATATGATATGGCATCCAGCGCATCAAGCCAACCGGGGATGTTCCACAAAGGGATATAGAGTTTGCGCCTATCTTTCGACTGCAGGCGAGGTGATATCTGATATCGAGGGTTTTACGGCCTCAAAGCGCATTATTCTTAGTCCATGGCCAGACATCACACACAACCACCGAGTCTGTTCGGCACCTTCGGCATCACCAGTGTCACACCTCAACCATAACCCACGGCCAGCCAGCCAGCCGTCAGCGAGCTCGCTTGACAATGCGATGGGAGTTGATACCCGGAGGACAGCAGCAGCTGAATGCCGCCGGTCAGTACATCTCACGTGCTGCTGCTGGTTTGTCGTTGGGCATCAATCAACCTCCAAGTCGGTTCAAGATCTAATCTCCGGTATTTCATGCGATGTCGTCAGTTTTGTTGGCGGCACACTGGTTGCTTGCGGGGATGGGCGGACAAGGATCTTAAGTGCTTGCATGTTCAGCCCCTCGACCCCTGATAGCGTCGAAGTTTATTTACCCTTGGCCTGCCTCGTTGCCAGAGCAGAGAATTTCAGTCTTGTGCGGTCCCGAGGAGGACGAGAGCGGATAAGCTTGCTTGATTAAAGATGGGTTTGGTGAGGTTGTCCGTCTTGGAAGTTGGGAGAGGAGGACTGAGAGCTGCATGGCAGCTGGAGTTGAAGTGTTGAAAGTTGACCGGTGAAAGTCGAACAAAGTCAGGTACCTTACCTTACCTAGGTAGTCACGCGAAAGAGACAGCCCTGCCAGGCAGGAGCCAGAAATAGAGACTGGATTGCAGTGTGCAATGGTAATGGGTATGGTATTGTATAGGGTAGCTCCTTCCCGAAATGGTGACTTCAATGGCAGGAGCAGAGGGAAGGAGCGAACTGGTGTTGACTCGCTCGAGCAGCCACGCCCATTTGCCAATTCACTTTTCAACCATCGTGCCAAACGTTAGCATTTCAACATGGTGAATCACTCCTGTCCAGTCGTTCAGCCGTGGCAATGCAGATGTCCAACACCAGGGGCTGCCCTCAGCTTTCCCGTCTTTTACCCCTCTCCCCCTCTGCTGCGTCTAGCATGATGCTTGTTCGACATTCTCGAAGAAACTTGGTTTCTTGAAGCGCAGTGTGAGCTGGTAGAAATACTCGGAGAAAATACTCCATCAACTGCTGCCTCATCATTGATAATCGGCCGCTACGAAGATAGTGTTCTACAGATCCCGTCATCTCCCAAATCCCCGTCCCCAAGTGGATCGTTCTAACGCAGGTACAGGCGAGATTCCCCAGCCAGTCGCATCTTTGGCCGTCATTGGGCTCTTTGATCGCTGAGCTGTCGAGATGGCAGCAGAGATGGAAATGAGGGCGAGCTGCACGGGCTGTTATATCATCCAGGGGAGCTGCAGCAAGCCACTCAGCGACTTTCGAGGCAGCAGCTCGTCTGACTCCACCTTCTTCAGCTCTTGGTGTTCTGTTTCCAGATGACATTTTCGGATGGCTCTCCGTCCAAGATTCCAATGCGCCTCGCATGCGCAGGTACTCGGACTGCAAGAAGTGCAGCAACACTGCATATTCCTATGCGCCAGGTCTACGATGTGGAAATTGTGCCTCAACACAATAGGAGGCATCGCTTCTTCGCTTTGTTGTCTGAAGATGGAGCCAACACAGAGTCTACTGAACAATGCGATCTGGGCCGTGCAAGTAGCGGGCCGCAGCGACCATTACTGCGAGAGCAGGGAGCTTCCCCTCCGCCGGGTTACAAGATTCACTGTCTTTGAGTCATCAAGAGCTTGCAGAACTACAGTAGCGGCCGCAGCCGCCTGCCCACTGAGGGATCAGTCGTGCATGCCCATCTCAAGCTCTTGATCCAATGGATATGGACAATGCAGCTCTCCCGTTACCTCGCATCTCAACAATGACATCGACCGCACTGGTTGGCCAACTCAAAGCTTCAATCTCGGTTGCCCAGCGAGGCTCCTGTAACATGCAAGACGTCAAGCAGCCAGAAGCACATCATCGGACAGCGAGCGAGCATAAGCGGGCAGACACGGCTTTCTCCTCAGTGGAGATTCAGCACTAGCAGCCCGCCAGCGATGCCCTACCTGCCAATGATCTTTGCCAGAACTGCGAGGGAGACGGGAGCCACAACGCTATCTGCTCGGTGCATATTCCGTCACGACTTTGGGGCCATTTCGGGGCATCAACCTGCTAAACTCCAGCCCTCTGACGGTGATCCGTTGCGTCCCTGACATGACGGCCGAATCCCATTCTCCACTGTTGCATGCTTATTACGGGGCAGCCGACGTCGTCGCCGACCCTGTGCCCGCCGCTACGGCTCCAGCCACCGAGGGAGAACATCTCTCGACTTACTCAGTATACATGAAACATACCTGACTTCCACGGCATTGTTGCGCACACAGGCTTGACATCATGTGGCTTGCGCAGAGTTGACCGCCTCGAGACCCTCATGCGCGCTGGCCACAGAGTCTGTCTAGAACTGTTGGTACACCCCTCGTCATCCTCGGGAAAGACAAACGACGCACGATTCGTTACGAGCTCAGCGCTTGCTCGGGTTTAGGCAAACCGCAAACCGCAACCACCATCCATCCCAGTCACTCTAGCACAGACCGCCCTCCGCAAGGGACTTGGTACCAGAAATTTACCGGTGTTCCTACCAACATCAGGTTCCTCCGCCCGGTCGACATCTGCACTTCTGGCACTCTTTTAAGACCACACCGGTCCCAGGATTGGTCCGAATACCCATTTCCTCGTCTGAATCCCTTGTTTGCGAGGCGGATAATAACCCAACTAACCCAACTATTACTATTACTCTTTAATCGGTAACTCGTTCGATTTCGGATTTCCCTTCCGTCTGTTCTTGCGTGCCTTTGCCCCTCTCGGCTCGCTCTGTTCCTGTTCGGTAGTTTGTCTCTCCCTTTCTTCATGTCCCTCCCCAAGTGCCTTGGTCCCTACGCTACGAATATACCAGACTTACATGCCTGCCGCATATTGCTTCCCCCTCGAGCTGTTCCTGATCTTCTCGCACGAGCAAAATGCACACATGCTAACCGCTCTCTCTTTCTTTTGCAGCCAGATTTCTTATTACTTGTTGCATTGTAGCTGCACGAGTCTCGACGAGTTTCCCTGTCGAATCCCTAACGAGGAATGATATACGGCCCTCCGCACTGCTTGACCCTAGACTGCCTATCTAGTTCTCAACTGGACTGAGACATTCCCGAATCTATCACGCCCTGCTTCCCACGGAGAGCCAGGCGGCCCGCTTCGAATATTCCGATCTTTATAGCCACATACTTTCTTGATACACTTTACCAGACACCTCTGTCTGTGTCTTGCCAGACCGTCTGTCTATGGCTTGCGTGGTATGCGTCTGGCTTGCGCTTTTATAATTCTGAATCAGATCTGCTATGAGTGGGGATCAACAACCTCCAAGGCAAGACAAATCTACAATTTCCATCCGATCCCTTGCTTCTGGGCGATCGATCGGACGGGCGAGCTTGTGCACCTGGCACGCATGATCTTACATGGAAAACTAACCCTTCTGTTTTGCTGAACAGCTTTGGCGACACAAACGCTCAACCGCCCACGCCTAAACAGACCACGAACTCTTCGATATTTCCCAGTCCCGTGTTTGAGACCCCCAGGCAGAACCAGGGAGGCCGGTTCGACGAGTCCTCGGGCGGGTGGACGCCACGTTTTGCCGAGGAATATTCCGTCTTCAACTCGACTCCTGGCAACCTCAGGGGAGGCACCGACGGGCCGTTTGGCGACATTGGCGGATCGTTAACGCCATACATACCGCAAACCGAAGGCCAGAAGCGGCCGCTCACCGCTGAGGGCATTGCTGCCGAGATCGCAACCCATGTTAACCACTACATCTCGCCGAATCCGAATCTACCGCTCCCACCCGTCCTGCCGTCGCACCGCCTGCAGTCTTCCCCCGGTCAGCCAGCGTCCGAGTTCAGCCAGCCGAGTGGGAAAGAGGACAGCCAGCAGCGGAGTAGGAGCTCGCAGGGCAAGAAACGTCGCCGGGACACCATAGACGAGGAATCACACGAGGAAGCAGAAGAACAAGGCCAAACGGTGACACCGCCTCCCTCGGCTCGGAAAGGCCATCGCAAACTCGCTCCCAAGCTGGATCTGAACGCCATGCATAATGATCAGGGTTTCAGCCAGCAGGACTTCATCAATGGCTCCGGGCAACAACAGCAGCAGCAGCAGCAGCAGCAGCAGAATATGGGGACGTTCATGACGACCCCCAGCGACATGTTCGGCTACCCCTTGTCGGCTGGACCGATGTCAGCTCCTGTGACCGGACCAGGAGCTTTTGGCAACCAACAGGGATTCTGGGGGCCGAACCCGAACATGGCTGGCATGGATATTGATTACAGTGGTGCTGGGGGTGCGGATGTCTTCCAACAGCAGGCTATGGCCCAGCAGGGGACGATGGAGGCGCTCGAGTGGGCCAGGGCAAACCAGATGTTCCAGCAAGCTGGGGGAATGCATCAGCAGAACCAGGAGAACATGCAGGCACCACCGGTAACCGGCGGGAGACCTCTGGCGTCCAAGGCTGTTATGCCTCCCCTGGACGACGCCCCCTCCAACGGCCAGTCGATGTATAACAACAATTATCCGGCCCAGCTGGACAACCCGTTCGGCATCATGGCCAACACCGGAGGTGTCAACCCCGGGCTCCTCTTTAGTCGACCGCCGTCGTCAAGTCTCACCGCCGAGGCCTTTAACCAGGCCGCAATGCCACCTTCATCCTCTGCACCACTGGCACCACAGCAACAACACGCGCCCCCAGCGGTTCAACCCAGAGGTCCGCCCGTACAACGGGAAGGGCTACGCCGGTCCATGTCCTCAAAGGAACTCGGTCCAAGCGGCCGTCTAGACCGCTCATCCCTGATCTCCCCAACCAAAGCATCCAACCGCCCCGGCCTCTCCCGCAGCTTCTCCGAGAGCAAAGGCAAAAAGCCAATGGCCCGCGCCACCCTCCCAGCCCTCGCCCCGGCACCTCGTCCGCAAACCTCCCTTCCCTCCACCCGGCCCTCCTCCCGCGCCAACGGCAACGGGCGCACCTCCCCACTGAAATCCGACCACCACCACCGCCTCTCCTCCCTCTCCTCCATCCCGGAGTCGGCCTCCCTCCTCCCCCGCACCCGCACCCAAGCCAAGTTCACAATCGACGCCAACGGCCGGGCCAAGGTCGAAACTACCGTCTTCGTCGACCCTTCCTCCCCTCCCCGTCTCCCACCACCCCTATCCTCCTCCCGGAAACGCAACAACTCCCAATCTTCCCTTCGCCAACACCAACACCAACAACCGCAATGGCCCCACCACCGCTCCTCCCGTTCCCCCTCCGACGATGACGACTCAGACGCGTCCTCCACCGACGACGAGCCAATCATCATCCCCAGCCGACCAACCTCTTTCGTCCTCCCCGACCCGATAAAAGCCACCCGCAAGAACCCCTTACATCAGGCCCAGCGCAGCATATCGGATCGCAGCACCGCCAGTTACGCCACCTTCGGCGGGCAGTCGTACGTCGATGACATAGACGAACCGGACAGCGAGGCCGAGACGGTGATGAACGAGCAGACGCAGACGCCCACCGGCGGTCGCGTGGGCGACGCGGTCAGCGAGCTGAAGAGGCTGAGGGAGAGCCGTCGTGCTGCGCACCACCAGGAGGAGCTGCCGTCGCCGACGAAGCATAAGAGGCTTAGCTTTGCCGGTGCCGGTGCGGGCGGCGGGGGTAGTGTCATGGACTTCCCTGGCAGCAATTCGTACCCGAGACACACGGCTCTTTCCCCGGGCACGGAGGCTAGTTTGCCTACACCTGACAGCTCGCGGGCAGGGCAAGGGGTTAGGTGTATATGTAATCGGAGTGAGGTGGATGGGGATTTTATGGTGCAGTGGTAGGTCTTCCCCCCCTTTTTTCTCTCTCTTCCCCGTTCATACCCAGTGGGGTTGTTGAGCTAACATTGGCGGACAGTGAATCGTGCGAGATGTGGCTGCACGGCCGGTGCGTGAACATCTCCAAGCGAACGGTGCCGTCGGTCTACATCTGTCTGTTCTGCGCGAACACGCCCAATATGCGCGGGGGACGGATACGTGCCAACGGCCGCGTGTCGGTCGGGAGCATGGATGGCGGCGGGATGGAGGGTGCTGCTGCACAGAGTCCGTTGGCGCATAAGGGGTTCAAGTCATTCCGATGACATATAGCACCTCCGGGAAGGGAGAGAGATGAGGAGTGATCAGGTGCATTGCGAGATGCCCGTGCGAGACATCAAGGAGTCGACCAGCAAGGGGCTGGAGGGAACTGGAGGACTATATACGATGATAATGTTTTTAACGTCTGTCTAATGATGATATACAAAAGGAAAGGCAGGAATGTTAAAAAGAAGCGAAAGAGAATCGTTGGCTCAAGGCTGCTTCTACATCTGCATAACATTGGGCATGGTGTCTGCTGGGCTTCAATGCATTTGGGTGATGACTTTGAACACGTGCCCAACTCTCACAGGCTGGTGATCACTTCCCGTTTGCATCCTCGGATTCAGTACGCACTTTCCCATGAGGGGTACAGTTACTGATGCTCTCGTGAGACTGGCAATTCTGACGTTTGAGTTCATCCTTCCCGAGATCGACCGTCGTCAAAAGCACGCTCCCTCCGATCGGCCCAACATCGAATGCGACTATCCTCGGAGCCAAGCCCGGGGAAAGAACAACCGGTGCTCTCCGCTCTGTGGAAAGGTGCTCCTTCCCTTCCCTTCAGTACCATCTCGGCGGGAGCAACCGCCGACTTCGGAAGGTGGGGTAGCTTCGTGTCAGTAACAATTGCACCGCTCGCACCAGCTCGCACCAAAATTTCGGTGCCGAACACGGCGGGAAGAGCTACGTAAAGGTACCTGGGTACCTTACTTCTGTACTTTATCATCCAACCCATCCTCCTGACTCCGGACTGCACTTGATTTCAACCTTCACTCCGTCTCTGCTATCTTTTTTACCTGTACCTACCTTAATCTTCACCAACACAGCAGAAGAGAGACACCATGGCCGAACACAACATTGTCATTTTCGGCGGTGACCACTGCGGTCCTGATGTGAGCTCAATTGGTCCGCCGGTACCTCCGTGTTTGCTAATGTAGCTGTTCTACAACAGGTCGTCGCCGAGGCAGTCAAGGTGTGTTTCACGCAACGCCACTACCTTCTAGCACGAGAATGACTACTTATACCTTGTGTGGCAACAGGTTCTCAAGTCAATTGCAGCAAACAGCCCGTCGGCCGGCAAGTTCAACCTCCAAGAACACCTCTTCGGTGGTGTAAGTTCTCCTCTCCGGCATCGCAGTCCACACCACTTTCCCCCATTTCTCTTACCTCCCCTTTCCACCCAATGCTAACCTCTTATTCTCTGTCCAGGCCTCGATCAAAGCCCACAATAACCCCCTAACCGAAGAGGCCCTCTCCGCCGCCAAGTCCGCCGACGCCATCCTCCTAGGCGCCATCGGCGGGCCCGAATGGGGGACCGACTCCCCGGTTCGCCCGGAACAAGGCCTCCTCCGCCTCCGCAAGGAGCTGGGCACCTACGGCAACCTCCGCCCCTGCTCCTTCGCCTCGGACTCCCTCGTCGACTCTTCCCCGCTGAAAGCGTCCGTCTGCCGCGGCACGGACTTCACCGTCGTGCGCGAGCTGACGGGCGGGATCTACTTCGGCGACCGCACGGAGGACGACGGGTCCGGCTTCGCCATGGACACGGAGCCTTACTCGCGGCCCGAGATCGAGCGCATCGCCCGCCTCGGAGGCTTTTTGGCGTTGGCGCAGGACCCGCCTGCCAAGGTCTGGAGTCTGGATAAGGCGAACGTGCTGGCCACGAGCAGGCTGTGGAGGAAGACGGTTACCGAGGTGTTCAAGAAGGAGTTCCCGCAGCTCGAGCTGGGCCACCAGCTGATCGACTCGGCGGCCATGATCATGGTCAAGAACCCCACCGCGCTGAACGGCGTCATCATCACGAGCAACCTGTTCGGCGACATCATCAGCGACGAGGCGAGTGTCATCCCCGGCAGCATTGGCTTGCTGCCCAGTGCGAGCTTGGGGGGTATTCCCGATGGGAAGGGGAAATGTAACGGCATTTACGAGCCTATTCACGGCATGTCCCTCTTTTCCATGACTCTGGTTATTTGGACTGCAATGCTAACAGTGAGAAGGATCCGCCCCCGACATCTCGGGCAAGGGCATCGTCAACCCCACCGGCACCATCCTGTCCGTGGCCATGATGCTGAAGTACTCCCTCAACCTGCCCAAAGAGGCCGCGGCCGTCGAGAAGGCGGTCAAGAACGCCATCGACGGCGGGAACCGGACGAGGGATATCGGCGGTACCACCACCACTACGGAGATGGGCGATGCTATCGTTGCCGAGCTGGAGAAGATCCTCAAGGCTTAGGTTGTGCTGAGGTCTGTCCACCTTGCGGCCAGGAGGGTTGAGTCGAGGATGTGAGGGATGGTTGTCTAGACGTTGGAGGGGATGATGTTTGTTTTACCTTGCGATACGTATCCCGGGCAAAGGGGATGGAAGGGGAGTCGGTTAGAAAAAGGTGTGAGGGGGTATACCCGACTTCTAAAAGCAGTTGCGATGTTTTATTCCATGAGTTAAAGAGTGAACCGGGACAAATTGCCAGTTGTGCTTGTTATACTGTGTTGAAGAGCGAGCTCGGAGCATCGTGACCTTGATGCAACGGAGGTAGTGTCACAGGCACCATAACTTGACCAAAAGAGGTACAATGACATATCGAAGGGGTGTGCCGTAATATGAACGCTAGTTAGAGGGAGTACACGGTTAAGCTACGCAAAGAAATGAATCAAACTAAAGAACCAAAGAGACTTGGATGAAGTGAATAACGAGACCGAAAATATGTCCACCTAGACTTCAAGAATATGCCTGAATGATGTCGTTAAACGGCTTGACGGAATATAAGCAGCAACCCCAAGAACCACGCATGCATCAAGCCGTTCCCTTCGCCCTAATATTCGTAAACCGGCTGTTAGGATAGTCAAGCCAGTTCCCCCCTTGGTCCAAACTCCCCTGCCCCCCGAGCGCGTCGTAACTCGCCTTAATCAAGCTCTTGTCCCCGGGAGCGTCCGCAGAAGCCTCCCAGAAGAAACCCCCGCCCAGCCCCTTGCTCTTCAGGTAGTCGACCTTGGTCCGCACGCTCCGGACAGTGTCGTACGAGATCAGCTCCCGCTTCCCCGCGTCGTAGCTGTACCACGCCTTTGCTACGTCGTCCCAATCCTCCACCGCCCCCGGTCGGGGGAGGGCCTTGTAATCGTACACGCCCCCTTCCCAGGAGCCCGCCGTCTGGTTCGCGAGACTCCCCCCCTTGAGGAAGGGCTTGCCAAGGCCGTCTGTGTCTGTGAAGGCGCGGCCGTAGATGGGCATGCCGAGGATTATTTTGTTGGGCGGGACGCCCTTTGCGATGTACGCCTGCATCGCCGCGTCGGTCGAGAAGGCGGTCGACGCCGGGTTGTCCTTGTTGAGGAACAGGTTGGCCTGGTGCGCGGTGATGGTGCTGAACCGGTCGCCCGAGTAGTCGTAGGCCATGAGGTTGAAGAAGTCGAGCTGCTCGGACATTGCGGCCAGTGGTAGGAGGTCGTAGTGTTCTGCTCCCGCGGATGCTGCGATCGTGAGGAGGAAGTGGTGCCCCGGTGCGTTGTTCGCCTTCGCGGACTCGTCCAGTGCGGTGCGGACTGCGCGGAGGAGCTCGAGGAAATTATCTCCCTGGGTCTGGTCCTCGGGGTATTCCCAGTCAATATCAATGCCGTCGAAACCGTAGTCGTTCATCAGGCCGACCGCAGTCTTGGCGAAGGTGGCACGGCCAGTGGGGGTGTTGGCGGCCGTGGGAAAGTTGTCATTTTGTGAGTATGTCCAGCCGCCGATGCTGAGGAGGACCTTGAGACGAGGATTCGCTTTCTTGAGTGCGTTTAGCTGCCCCACGCAACCGGCGGCGTAGGTAGCGTTGCCGGGCTGCGAACCAGTGTCCAAGATTTTCTCAAAATCGGCGTAGGACTCCTGTGTTTTCCTGAGGGCGAGTCAGTATGATTCCGCTGACAACACATTAGCAGCTGCACTCACACGTTGCCTTGTCCATCGAGGTTAGCAAAACCGTAGAACACATGCGTCAAGTGGTCTACCGGAAGACTAGAAGGGTTGAATTTGCGATCGTAAACGACCCTGTTTAGTCTTGTCAGTCACGTCCTCGTTTATGTCCACCATCCTTCCCGCGGTTGTCATCCTACCAACTGCCGAAGTACACGCCATTGACGTAGCCAGAGGTGTTCGAGCCACGTTTCTCCGGCTGCTGGTGTGTTGAGGTTGCGCCTGTCAACCCTAGATACAAAGACAGTCCAGTCAGGACAAGTTGGGAGAGTGAGATTGGCATTGTCAAGAAGGGGGTATGTAAGAAGTGATAGCACGCTGCGCCGTAGAAGGAAAGAAAGGGCGTAGTAGACCAGGTGCGAACTGTCCGGTTGCTGTCAGTATGATACCAGTAGAGGTGTATCGAGGGTCAACTACCCGGTTATATAGGAGTTTGCGGACGGAGTACAGTGGCAGGTCAAACGCGGCTGCATCCTGGGTCGCGAAAGAGGGAAAGAGAGAGAGAAAGGGGGCGGCACATGCTCGCCGTTGGTCTGATCCAACGTCAACCTCCTTTATCGATCCAAGGCCCTCGAGCTGACCCCAACTGACAGGCCGTGGCGCAGGTTAAGAAGTTCCAGGTAAAGAGAAGCGACATGGCTCTTTTAAAGACCTTGATCGTGCATTGTTGACGGGGCTAGCCTCGTGGATGCCCAATACCGTCCCACGCAAAGCCCTTCGTTTGTAAACCGCTGATAGAGTCGGTGTCACTGGCGAGAAGTACTCCTGCGCCGTTACATGCCGCGCAGGTGCTTCTGACGACGGTGCGGCTGTGATGATGCTGTGCCTGTTGGTTCCTTCCAGCACAAAGACGATGAGATATGCCAACAAAAGAAAAGTCCCAGCTGTGCCTGCGGAGTATCCAGATATCTCCCAACGCTCAACAATGTGACGGCCCCTATTTGAGGCATGATCCAGTCGTAAACAGCAGACGCTGGACTGCTGTCCGGTCCCCGTGGCAAAATGCGGACCCAACCAGTGCTGCTTGACTTCAGGCATGACTGAGCTGCGAGGAAGACACAAGACCACCACATCCATGAATGGAAGACAAATTGCGAAAGGCTGCCCGGGTGAAGGAACACTCTACTGGTTAGGTTCCCATTCAGGCGCTCTCGCCATCAGGTCGCGTGGTTATCCCCAGTAGACGCGCGATGGAATGGTAGAAGTTGTTGAGGGCGTTCGCCGGCAGGAGTACATTTATAGCCGTCGTAAGATGGAAGCCAGATGCAGCGAACCGATCAGAGGGAAGTCCATCCTGAAGTCGTCAGGGCTCGAGGTATGTCGATGATAGGTAGAAGTCTGGGAATAATAAACGAAGTGTGGTGTGGTTCTTGGAGAGACAGTGCCGAGATTCGAGACAGGACACGGTTGAAACAAGTGGGGCCTGAACATTCGCTCGAACCTGGAAGGAGCCCGCTGACGGCCCAGACCGCTTGGTGGACGACAGGGATATCCCACTCTTGGTAGCCTCAAGGGGTCATTGGCCCTGTAAATCAGCGCCAATCCAGCCAAGACTGAGGGGGTGACGACAGAGCAGATAAACACCTGTTGGGCCTCGATTTCTTGTTTATATAAAAGACCGCAAGTTCTCCCCTGTGCTGTCAGCTTTTATCTCAAGTTCTTTCGTGTTTCGATAGCTATTGCTCGGCCTGCGGCTACCTAGTGCTCTGGTGCTTTGCTTATCGTGAATCAACCTTCCTGCTAGTGCCGGACTGTCTCCTCAGCTCATTCCCTGTTTGGCAGTTAACTACGAGGGTGAATGATACCGGGAGAAGCTAAGGTAGCTCTTGCTTCAAATAGAAGCTGTCCCTCAACTTCTACCCTTCTTAGCGGCCGAGTGTAAACACAAATATTCTGGCAACGGCACTATCAACTCCGCCCAAAAAGAGGCCTTCAAACAAAACAAAGCAACATGGCCACTCCAGAACCCAAAATGGACAACCCCAAGACAGATCAGCCCCTCCCGCCACCCCATGACGCTCTCCACCAAGCCGGCGGCGGCGTGAGCGGCGAGCAGCAGACAATCAAGACGCTCCATCCGGTGGTCCTCAAGCACCTCACCAAGCTTTACAACGATCATGCAGACAAGAACGACAAGACATGGCACCCGGACCAAGTCACCACCTTTCTCCACCACGTCCAGCGCGAGCCCGACCCGGCCATTTCCTCCTCCCTCCTCTCTCAGCCAAACCTCTCCCTGGACGACTTCCTGCGCTACATGACCTCCTCCCAAGCCAACATTGCCTCCCCGCCCAAGGAACAAGACCTCTCCTGGCCCCTCTCAAACTACTTCATCTCCTCCAGCCACAACACCTACCTCACCGGCAACCAACTGTACAGCGAGTCCAGCACGAACTCGTACAAAAACGTCCTGCTGCGCGGATGTCGTTGTATCGAAATCGACGTCTGGGACGGCGACGACTCCGACAGCGAGGACGACGGGACCTCGGTGTCCAGCAGCGACGAGGAGGCGGGCGGGGCCGTGTACGAGAAGAGGAAGGAGAGGGTAGAGAAGGTCAAGAGTAAGGTCCCCGAGAAGTTGATCGGGAAGCTGGAGAAGACGAGTCTGGGGAAGAGGCTGGGGAGGTTTGTCGAGAGGAAGACTACGCCGCCCGAGGGCGTGGGTAAGGCTGCTACTGGGAGTGAAGGGAAGGAGCCGGAGGTGGTTGCTGGGCCCAAGTCTCCACCCCCGAGCAAGACGACGACGCCGACGGCGGGGATTGTTGAGCCGCGGGTTCTGCACGGGTACACTCTGACGAAGGAGGTTTCGTTCAGGGGCGTGTGCGAGGTTATCCGCGACAACGCGTTTGTGGCATCCGACCTCCCGCTGATAGTCAGTCTGGAAGTGCACTGCCGCGCCGACCAGCAGGAGATCATGGTGCAAATCATGGAGGACATGTGGAAGGGACTCCTCGTTGCCTCGCCAGAAGAGGACGCCAAATCCCTACCCGCACCAGGCGACCTCCGGCACAAAATCCTAGTCAAGGTCAAGTACGCCCCCAAAGACGCTGCGCCCTCCCCCGACGCCGCCAGCACCCTCGAACCGCAGTCCACCAACGCCTCAGACGGAGCCCAGACACCCCCTGCTGCCGCCACCGGTGGCCAAACCAAAGAGAAGAAAAAGAAGAAGCCCTCCAAAGTCATCCACGCCCTCTCAAATCTAGGCATCTACATCCGCGGCGTTACTTTCAAGTCCCTCACCCAACCCGAGGCCAACATGCCCACGCACATCTTCTCCCTATCCGAAAAGGGCGTGATGGAGGTGCACCAGAAGTCCGCCCGCCAGCTGTTCGACCACAACTGCCACTTCCTCATGCGCACCTACCCGTCCGGCCTGCGCATCCGGTCCTCGAACCTCGACCCGGCCGTCTTCTGGCGCAAGGGGATCCAGATCGTCGCTCTCAACTGGCAGCGCTGGGACCAGGGCATGATGCTGAACGCGGGCATGTTCGCCGGCACGGGGGGCTACGTTCTCAAGCCCGAAGGTATGTATCTTTCCCCCGCTGTTCCCCATTGCCTTCTCACCTCTTTCCACATTTTAACAAACTCTTGTAGGCTACCGCTCCGCCTCCCCAACCTCCAACCCAACCAGCACAACCACCCAATCCACAGCCATCCCCCACCACACCCTCGACCTCACCATCACCGTCCTAGCCGGCCAATCCCTGCCCTTACCCGAGGGCGAGCCCGACCCCACCAAATTTCACCCCTACGTGAAAGTAGAGCTGCACATCGAAGAGCCCGAGGAGCGCGCCCTCCGCCTCGACCCGTCCTCCCCGCCCAACGACCTCACCCAGGCCAAGGAAGGGGAGTACAAAGCCCGCACGCGCACGCGCAAAGGCCAAGACCCGGAGTTCGGCGAGACACTGAGCTTTGGGGAGGTCAGGGGCGTCGTGCCGGAGCTCGCGTTCGTGCGGTTCACGGTCCGGGACGACGATTTTGGGCGGGACGATCTGGCGTCTTGGGCGTGCGTTAGGCTGGATCGGCTGAGGGAGGGGGTGAGGTTCGTGCACCTGCTTGATGCGGCGGGGCAGGAAACGGCGGGCGTGTTACTTGTCAGGGTGGGAAAGAGGGTTGTCTAGGAGACGACTGGTGATCCTGACGTGAAGGTAGAGGAACAGGAAGAGGGGCTTGGAGAGAGACCGGATGGAAAGGGAATGGGATAGTGGAGGGTGGAGACGGACAGGCCGAGGGGAATACAGGCCGACGGACCGTAAAGCACGAGAGGCGGTGGTTCCACGACTTGATGAGGTGCGGCTGTATGTCTCGACGACAAGAGTAGAATATGACAAACAGAAGGTAAATGGTATTGAACAATATCTATAAGGTATTATATGCTCGTAAGAAGTCGTTATTGTCGTAAGCTCGTCATCGACGTAACCGCTGTACCCAGTAATAAAACCCAAGCAGAATGGTTTCGAAGCTTTTCCAACCCAACCAAACAACAACACTCCCATCCTCACCTCCTCCACCACACTCTGTTTATTACCCACTCTACCGCCTCAGCCATGCCGCACACTCCCTCCACCACCTTGTCCCTCCTAACCCCCTACTGCGCCTTCCCCGTATCCCAAGTCCTCACCTTACTCATAGTCCTCTTCCGCATATTACTCATAATCTTGGCCTCCATATTCTCAATGCCCACCTCCAAATCCTCATCCTCGGCCTCATACTTCTTCTCCCTCCTCTTATCCCACACCCTCCACACAACAACAATGATCAGCGTCACGGGTATCGTGATGACGAAGTAGATCCACAGCTGCGGGCTCACCACCGTCCCGCCGTTCGCCTCCCCCAAATCCGTGCCCGAACCACCGTCACCGCCGTTTTGGAAGTTAAAAAACGTCATGCTGAATACCGACGCGAGGTACGTGGCCGGCAAGAAGATGGCGCCCAAGAGTGAAAGCGTCTTCATGCTGTTGCTGTCCCTCTTGCTCGCGTGCGCGAGCCGCCGCTGCTGCCCCGCCATCTCGAGGTTGAGTTTGGATTCTTTCTGCGCGATGATGTTGTACAGCGCTGCGCGCTGGATCGTGAGCCGCTCCAGCGTCACCTGGGCGTAGTTCTCCGTCCCCTTCAGCTTGGCCGAGTAGAACTCGAGCCGGGAGATCATGCTCCTGTGCAGCCTGTCCACCTCCCCTCCCCTCCCGTCGTAGTCTGCCCCCGTTTGCTGCTGCCGTTGACAAGCCATGTCCCAAAACCGGCTCATGGCCAGGCCAATCCCCTCGATGATCTCCTGGTACGCCTGTGGCCGCTTCCACAGGACTTGCGAGTGGCACTCGACGAGGTCGCGGTTGATCTGGTCCAGGTCCATGTAGTCCTGCTTCACGTACCCTTCCGCCTCGACAATCTCGTTCCGCATGCTGACGGCGTGCTCCAGCCTCCGCAGCCAGTCCCGCGCTTCTCTTTGCTTCTGGTCCACCTTCGTCGACAAATCATGAGATAAAATAATAACCGGCAGTAACAAAGGGTGCATGACCTGCGCGGCGCACGCCTTGAGGTGCTTCACGCTCTCGACCATGTCGCTGCTCTCCGTGCCCTTGGCGTACCCCGTCGTGATCCCAGTCCGAAAACTGTGGGACAGCATCAGCTCCCACCCCCTTGTCTTGCCCTTCTTCCGCACGTCGCTCTTGCGAAAGATAATCTGCAGGTGCGGGTCGTTGTCGTCCTGGTCGTAGGCAGACCAGAAGAAGGGTCCCACGACGGACGTCCCCTCGATGGCGCGGAAGGGCAGCCGCAGGGTGCGCACCATGGACTCATAGGCCGACGCCGTGAAGGAGATGTAGTGCGGCGTGAAGGTCTCCGGGTGCTTGGCCTTCTGCTGGAGGACCATCCTGATGCCGTTGAGGAGCCTGACGCTTGGTTTTAGGGGGGGCGGCTCGAATGCGCCCTTGACTGCGGTCAGTTGTCACGGCTCCATCAATGCTGGGCTTAAGATAGACTTCTTTCTCACCCGCCGATGTAAGAAATTCTCAAACTCATCGTCCGTCAGGGGATGTTCCTCCACGCAGTTGTATGAGGGATTCTATACAGTTAGCTTTCTTGGCCCTTCCTCTCTCAGCTCGCTCTCACATCTCGTTCAGTACTCATTCCAAAGTAAAGGGGAAGACAAACAGAATAATTCAGTATCTCCAAGTAACTGGTCGCCTCCACCACGTTCTTGCAGCTCTCCACGTGGCTCTTGAACATGTAGTCGTCCATCGTCGTCGGCTTCATGACGGCATCCAACTGCTTGGCCCGGCCGAAGTCGTGCTCTGCTATAGGAGACATTGGCTCAGGACTGTTCGTATAGCCGTCCATTCCTAGCCTATGTCTAAGTCCAAACCGAGGTTTTTTCAATCGTACATGAACTACGAATAGGGATCTAAACTTTGGACATGGGATGAACGGATTTACGAAGTGAAGCTCAGATGAAAATTCAATCCAAATAGAGAAATGACGGACGCAACATAAGCTGCATGTCGACCTACCCCCAGCACAACGCCTGCCCTGTGCTCCGTGACATGGGAAGGAAAGAGAGATGGCCGGTCGGTCCAGACCTTTCCGCCCAGTCAGCGGCCCGGAAGTCCTGCCGCTGTGGGGGGGGACTGGGCGAGTTAGCTGTGGGGTCATGGCCAGAGCTCCCAATTGGAGGCGGGGTTGGCCCGTGCTTGCCTTATCGATAAGAGCAGCCCCCGCAGGACGCGGGCGGGTTGTAGTCTTAGGGTTACGACTCAGCGGCGTAGGGACTGGTTCCCTCACTGCATGATGAGCTTGGGTCAGTCTCCAGGCAGTGATATCTCGTAGGTTGATGTTGCATAGTGCTACTGCTCTCCCTCGCATACCATAGTAGTGACAATGTCCCCTTTTTCCTTGTTCACATCATGCCCCATCCCATTCCCTAGCACACCATCCAATTGGATCCAGGACAGCGCCCGTCCCAAGTCCTCCTTAACAGCAAACTAAAACCCTAGCGCAAAGACACTCACACCGGTCACCTTCATACAACCTGCGTTGATATTTGATAGACACAAAGAGAATTGGTATGTGTCCCGGAATGCCATCAGCCCTACGGCCCAAGTAGAAGTATCCAAAGGCGCGCGTGTGACATCGAAGAGAGGCGTGACACTTCCGGGACACAGTAACTCGCCGGTTAAAACTCCGTGAAGAGCTGGCCGAATCTGTAACATCGTTAACACAAGCCCTTTGCACTCAGCTGCGCCAAGAGCGGAAAAAGAACTCACTCGTCAGACCCAGGCTGCCCGTATCGTTCCGTCTCCTCCGGATACCGATCAAACTGGCTTGCGTCGCCGGCGCCCGCCTTCACGGGCGGCGTGTACGGCGCGTCGATGTCCTTTCTCGCGAGGCGATCCCACGTCACCTCGGCGAACCACGGGTGGCTCTTGACGTCCTGCGAGCCCCCGTACAGGTTGCCCAGTCGCTTCGTGAGGTCGGCTGTGATGAGCCGCTCGAGGAGGTCCTGCGCGTCAGGGTTGATGTACGCCGGGTACTTGACCTTGCCCTTCATGATGTTTTCGTAGATCTTCATCGGCGATCCGCCATCCCAGAAGGGCGTGTAGCCGCAGAGCATTTCGTAGATTAGGATGCCTAGGGACCACCTACAGCCAATGGTAAGCATATGTGCTACTGTAAAGGGGAGGGTGTGTGGAGGTGCCTACCAGTCCACAGACTTGTTGTATCCCTTGTTGCTAACGACTTCGGGCGCCAGGTAGTCCGGGGTGCCGCAGAGCGTCCACGTCTTGTCCGGGACACGCTTCGCAAATCCAAAGTCTGTTATCTTCAGATGTCCGTGCCTGTCGAGGAGCAGGTTTTCGGGCTTCAGGTCTCGGTATATTATGTTTCGTGTATGGAGATATTCGAGTGCGAGTGTGACTTCGGCAGCGTAGAACTTGGCGACGGGGTTGGGGAATCGCTGTTGGGCAAGGGCATCAGTACAAGCCGGTGATGACCGGGGATGGCTGGGGTTGGGGAGAAGAACTTACACCAGACTTCCTCAGCAGAGAAAACAGCTCGCCGCCCTCGACAAAGTCCATGACCATGTACAGGTTCTTGGCGTCCTGGAAGGTGCCCCAGAGCGTAATGAGGAAGGGGTGCTTGACCTCGCCGAGCATCCTCCGTTCGTCGTTGGTGTGCTCGACCTGCTTCATCTTGACAACCTGCGCCTTTTTGAGCACTTTGACGGCGTAGAATCGCTGGTTATGCCGCGACTGAACCAGATGAACGCGACCAAAACTACCTGTCCCGAGCGTCCTCAGTATCTCGAAATCGGCCAGCGAATATTTGCCCTTGGTCACGCGGGGTTGGTCCTGGACGACCTGCTGCTGTTGCTGGTTCTGCGCCTGCTGTTGAGGCGGTTGCTGCTGCTGCTGTTGTGGTTGCGACATCATGGGGGGATATTGCTGCTGCTGTTGCTGACCAGCGGGAGGGCCGTTGCCTGGTGGTACGGGGAATCCCGACCCTAATTGCTGCTGTTGTTGATAGGACTGCGGGGAGTTATCATGTTGTTGAGGGTTAATGAGGTTGGCAATGCGCGGTTGGTTCTGCGGCTGGGTTCCGGGAGACGGGGTTGGTTGCGGCGGCGTGACATAGGCGTGTTGGAGATGAGCGTTATGCATTGGTGATCCCTCGGGTGGTGCCTGCTGGCTCGGCTGTCCCTGCTGGCTCGGCTGTCCCTGCTGGCTCTGTTGACTTTGGAGGCTCGGGTGCTGGCTGCTCTGGTAGCCTTGGTTGCTCTGGCCTTGTTGGATCGCGGTGCCGAGTGTTGAAGTCGAGGTTGCCGAAGCTGCACTAGGATGCGCTTGCGTGGCGGGAGCTTGGTTGGAGTCGGAGTTGTTGCTGAAGTTCGTCTTGGTGTGGGTAGGCGTGATGGGACTGTTCGGCTGGCTGGAGGTCGAGGGATCAGGATGGTGGTCTCTGGTCCTCTTCTTCTTTAGGAAGCCGAGAGAAGGCATCAAGACGAAGGAGACCTGCGAGGTCTGTTCGACAAGATTTGGAAGAGCGGGGGTGAGCCGCTCCAATGGGATAATCTGGGGAGCCGCAAAAGCGAATAACAACCAGTCGCAAATGACTGATCAGAAGAATTGCAGATTGCCCTCGTGTATAAGAGCCGACCTGGCAGTTATTATTATTATTATTACTTATACGCCGATGTGCCCGGAGGGCATTCGGTACCTCTACCTGTCTATTTACATAGGAAACCTTACCGAAGTTGGACTAAAACCTACGTACAACGCTCTGGCCGCAATCTGGGGCGACTGCACGTTCTCGGCCTTGCTATACTGGGGTCTCACCACCGCCAGCTTAGTGATCCCATGGCCAACCCCCAATCACCATCCACCCCTGTACACCCGGCGCTCCTACCCCGCCGCCCCCTCCTGGGCCATCTCGTCCTCCCTCGCGATCTCTTCTGCGAGCCTGAACTCCGGGAACCTCCGGAGGCTGAGGAGCCACTTGACGACGGCCCCTGCCGTGGCCGGGCCCGCCGTTAGCGCCGCGAAGTCTCTGCTCGTACGGAGTGCCCTAGGGCTTACGGCTCGCTCCAGTGCGCGTCTCTCGTTCCGCAGCTCGTCACAGAACACCGTCAGATGGAGAGGCGTCTCCCTCGCTTGGCCGCACTGGCAGAGCGGCGTCCATACGTCCGGAACCCGTCGCCCGAAGAGGAACGCCCGTAGGCCTACCTTCCCGGTCCGTATCTGGACCAGGAGCGAGCTCTCGTGCTTCCGCAGCGTTCTGTGCTTCCGGAGCGCGCCGTCGAAGTCCGGGCTGTCAGCCGGCTGCGTTATGCGTCCCGGTCGTCTCGTCGTCGCCCTAGCGAGTTCCAGGTTCCATCGCGTCTCCCAGTCCCGTCGGAGAGCATCTCTAGTCTCGAGCTCGTTGCACCACGCTTCGGCCCATGCCCCGGATCTCTCGCCTCCCCATCCAGTCCGCGGTTCGTCCCTGTCGCCCGTCGTTCGCCGGCGCCGCCGGGAACGAAGTCTCGACGCTATCGCTGCGCACGCGTCACGGATTTGCGCGGCCCTACCTGAACTGTGGAGTCGGGCCTCGAAGTCGGCTAGTCGCTTGTTGAGGTAGAGGTCGATAGGCGGTACCGCCGTCTCGACTTCTAGGCTTCTAATGGGTGTGGCCTTGTAGGCCCCAGCCACGATCCTGAGGCTCTTTGACTGCGCCCCGTGGAGTTTCTTCGCGATTCCCTGCTGCTTGTCTGTCGTCGGCAGGTGCCACGCGGAAGCTCCGTACGAGATGGCGCTCCGGATCACCTTAGTGTAGATCTCCCTCGCTCGCGTGAGGCTGCATCCCCAAGCCGACTTTGCGAGCTTGCTGAGGGCCAGCTGCTGTGTCGCTAGCTTCCTGTTGATCTGCTTCAGGTGGGCTCGCCATCGGAGCTTCCGGTCTAGCCAAACTCCCAAGAACCGCGCGGATGCGACTGGCGTAATCTCGGTTGTCCCCAAGCGGATTCGTCGTTGCGGGGCTGCGTGGGCGCGGCTGAAGTGGAGGAGCTCGCTCTTTTCGGGAGCGAACTCCATCCCCCTAGTCACCGCCCACCGCTGGCACGTCTCCCACGCCTCCTGAAGTTGGTGGCAGTTGTCCGCTTCGTTACGGCTGAACGCCATCAGGTTTGTGTCGTCTGCAAATCCTACGACTAGGAGGTTAGGGCTCCGTGCGAGTGCCTGGTATAACGACGCGATGTAGAGAAGAAACAGGATCGGTGAGAGGGGCGAGCCCTGAGGGACTCCGGCCCGGAGGTCGATCGGCGCTGACGTTTCTCCGTCAAAGTGTAGTTGGACTGTCCTGTCCGTCAGGTAGCTCCGGACCCACGATGCGACCCAGCGCGGGTAGCCGAGGCCGCGGAGCGTATCCACCATTCTGGTGTGGTTGACCGTGTCGAACGCGCCCTTGATGTCTAGCTGGAGTAGCGAAGCGACTCCTCCTTCCCGCCACGCGGTTCGTACGGCGTCTGTGACAAATCGTATCGCTACCTCCGTTGATCGTCCGGGGCGGTTGCCCATCTGTCCGTCCGGCAAGAGCCCGTTCTCTTCCGCAGCTCGCGCCACGCGGCGTCCCATCAGTGCCTCGATGACCTTCCCGATCGTGCTGAGGAGTGCGATCGGGCGGTATCCGCCTGCCGTCTGGTACTGGTCGGTCGTCTTTCCGGGTTTGCGGAGTACTACTACCCCCGCTTTGCGGAACCGTCGAGGGAAGTAGGCGAGCGCGAAACTCGCGTCGGCGAGCCGTGCGATCGCCTCTGCTACCGGTTCACCGCAGGCTTTGAGGTATCCGACTGGGAGGTTGTCATCTGTTCCAGGCGCTCTCCACGCGCCCGTGTCCCGTAGTATCTCCGCGACGTCTTCAGCGCTCGCTGTCCTTTCGATCCGTACGGACTCGCTATAGGGAGCGTCCTCTGCAATATCCGACAGGTCCGCGCCCCGGTTAGGGAAGAATCTCTCGGCTAAGACCCGGGTCTTCTCCGCATGTGTTGTCGCCGGGTGGGCCTCGGGTGCGTCTCTCCGAAGTGGCGGAATCGTCGATGCTTCTGGTGTGACGTGGCTCCTCAGCCGCGCCCATCTCTCAAGTCTCCAAATCGCTGAGTTGTCGGAAGAGGCCTCGGCAACTAGGCGTCGCCAGTATTTCGCTTGCGCCTGCTTGATCACCCTCCTCTGTCGGCAGCATGCCCCTTGGAGGTTTTCCCACGTGTATCTGGACGGTGTCGTGCGATACCGTCGTCTCGCCGCCTTGGCTTCCGTTACGGTTACTTCGACCGCTTCGCTCCACCATCCTGCCCTGCGTCCCGTACCCGTCTTCTTTCTCGGTGCCGCGAGTTCCGCGATCCTCGTGAGCTGTTCTACCAGTGAGTCCGCCGCGGCGTCGATCTGCTCCTCCGTATGGATGTCCAGGGGAAGTCGCACGTTTACGGCCTCCGCCCTAACAAGTCCCTTGTCGAGCTTCTTCCAGTTCCATCCTTTGGCCTTGCCACGGCTTGGGCGCGGCCCGTCGTCGTAGTACTTGACAAGCTGTGCGTGATGATCGGATCCCGCATAACCCAGATCCCCTAGAAATTCCACGCGAGTCCCTTCTGTTGCCCACGCCAGGTCTATTGTCGAGTCGCGGTCACCTCTCTTCGTTCGAGTTGGTTCTCCCCACGGTGTAGCGAGGTAGAGTCTCCATTGTTCGGCCAACAGTAAGAGGTCCCCCACCCCTCTGGACTCCCTACCCTCCTTGTCCCAGAAGGGGTGATGAAGGTTGAAGTCCCCGACAAGGATGTTCCGACCTTGCGGCTCTATTGCTCTCAGCTGGTGGATCGGGCTGGCCCACTGTTGGTTCGTCCGGATCGGTGAGTATATTGACCAGACCGTTACCGCCGTGTCCCCTCGTCCGAATGTGACGCTACACCAGTCCTGTCCCGTCCGCTGTTCCCACGCCGTTACCGCATGACGCTTGTGCACATATAGCGCCGCTCTCCCACTTCCGTACACTCTGTGGTATCGACCCCCGCTCGGGCAGTATGTCGTCCGGAGCTGCGGATTGATCCACGGCTCCTGTATCGCGATAACGTCGTGCTCTTCCCTATCTTCGAGCGCCACCGCCGTCGGCGCCTTACTTCCTGCCGTATTCCAGTAGACGATACTTAGTATCATTACTGGGTACTAGCCGGCTGCTGCGTCTGGGCCGCTCCGCTGCCTTGCCGCTGTAGAAGCTGCGAGATGGGCGTGACTCCGGGGGCTGGCTGCATCGGGAGTTGATCCGCCCGCGGTCTACCCCTCGTACGAGGGGGCGGCGGCGGCGTTCCCGGTGCCCGCCTCTTGCGCTGCCGTGGTACCTGCCAGCCTCCTTCCTCGCTCGGCGTGGTCTCGTCGCCGTAACTGCTCGCTGTGCCAGACGACGGGACTGTCGACCCGCTTCCAGTCACCGCGAACTGCCTCGGCCGGTGCTGGTACGACTCCTCGATCTTCGTACGGTACGCCTTCGCCATTGGGCAACTTCGTTCCCACGACCCGTGCCTACCTCCGCAGTTGACGCACTGCTTCCTTCCGTTGGGCCCCTTCTGGGGGCAGCTCGCCTCGCCGTCCCGATGCGCCGCTCCAGCACAGCAGCCGCAACGCGCCTGTTTCGAACAGTACCGCGCAATGTGGCCAAGGCCGTAGCACTTGTAGCACTGGCGGAACTGTAGTTCCGTCGCGTACGGCTCGCAGTAGAAGATCTGGGCCTCCCAGATCAGTCCCTCGTTACAGAGGACCTTGGCTGCTTCCACATCATTCAGGTGTACAACCAACGATGCACGAGGGTTGCCCGTGTTCTTGCGGAACATCGGTTTAGCCCTCGTGATCGCTTTGCCATTCTTATCCTGCAGCTCCTGGAGGAGGTTCTGGGCTGCTTTTAGCGGTCCTGTCGGCACTCCCTTCACGAGCACAGCGTACTCGCGCCGGGTTACCTGGGCTGCCGGTCCAAACGCGTCCTGCACCCATTGTCCCTTCGTGTGTTTGTCTGCCGCGTCGCGGAAGGTAACGACCATATCGCCGCTCGGCATCCTCCGCGCGGCAACTGCCGCGTCGCTCCCGATCGCCTTATTGATCGCTTCGAGTGTATCCTTTGCTGCCCGGTTGCGAATATCGGGCGTAGCGTCCTTCGCTCGGACAATCACTTCCCGACCTGGCAGTTGCTTGACCAAAAAGACCGGGTTGATTGGGTAAGTGGAAGTGGTTAAGGTTCGGATGATGCACAGTTGCGGCTCCTATGATCAAATGCGATCAGATGGATGGATCTTGCCTGCTGAGCGCCCCTCCGGGGATGGATGAAAAGGCAGTTGCTTGATGTTTCCGTCGGTTTGCACAAGTGGAAGCCTTTTCTCTTTCTTTTCCTTCGTCTGATGCAGCTGGAGAGTCTCAAATGTTGAATCTGGAGAAGTAGAGACGGGGATGCAGCACCTGGGTCGGAAATTGCACACCAAAACAAAGAGAGGAGGGAGAAAGCGAAGACGGCGCTTTGTGTGTGAGTCCTGTCCTGTCCTTTCTGGCCTCTGGAATGGAATGTAAAGCCGGTCTTGGACAAGCCGACAAATCCGTTCTTCTGGATCCTCTTGCAAAGCTGTGTCTTGCTTTTCTCCTCGTGGCTTCAGTCCACCGTCTTCTCCTTTGGTTGAGGGTCTGATTGGCCTCTGGTACGAAGGCTTGTGTAGTCGTTGTAGCTGTTTCGGAGTTGTAGCTATATGGGACAGGTATATCCAAGATCACGATCTGCCCTATTCTCTGAGAGATAGTTACAGATCAGAGCCTAGATAGCAAGACAGTAGATTCAGGTTTGTACGTCGCCAGGTAACAGAAGGTAGGTAGTATAGATACAGTCACTGGTGTCTCCGGAGGGTAGTGACTAAGGGCGCGGTGGTGATAGCGGCACGGTTGCGTCAATAACCACACTCAGATCGCGGGGCCCACGTAGGACAGCTGGAAGGCGGAGGGGAGGGCGATAGGGTGCTATAGGGGAATGACAAGCTGCACGGGGTGTCTATTCCATCGTGGAGAGAAAAGTAGCCAGTTTAAGAGACAGACAATTGATGCAAGGGATCGCAATTGCTTCAACAAATGCTTGGAGAAGCTGAATTCGTCGGATGAGCACGCGAAGAGAGCTCATCAGATGGAAACCCACACTGCTCAACTGCAAAAAGAGGGGCGCCTTGAATTGGCGGGGAAGAGGAAGATCTACTTTGCAGCCGAATCCGGCCTAGCGCCGTCTGCTACACATCGTCATTCCTTGTCGCTCATTGTTTGGCGGGGTGTTTGCACCTTTGCCAATTCAAAGAAGTTCCAAAAGACCCGCGATTTCAATAAACACCTCATTCCAGACATGTGCCCTGTGTCCTGTCCGGGAGGTTGAAGCCGTCTAGACCATCTGGATGAACGGGCATTCAGCCTCTAACACGTGGCGGCATCCTGCGTTTCCGCGATGCATTTCAGAGGTACTATATCAGATTTCCAAGCTACAAGACTGAGGCCAACTTGACCACTGTCCTCCATTCAGCCTCCAGGGCGACATGGAGAAGCTTCTTACGCAAAGAGCAGCCAAAAGCTGTAACAAGTGCTTCGCCTCGAGCAAGAATCATTCCCTTCTTTGTCCAGGATGGAGACTTACAGGCTTTGGTTCTGACAGATCTAAAAACAGCCACCACTGATACCGTTTGCTTTGTCTTCCTCACCGACGAAGATATTCGAGTCCACCATCTTCGCATTCTCAGCACGGAGCCTCAAGCATCCCTTCGAGGCTCTGGCTGGAGCTCAAAGTTCTTCTGATTTGCAGCAGATCCAACACGTCGCAGCGGTTCCTCGTTTAGAAGCGCACTTAGCGGCTCCGACATACATCCGATCCAACCGATCCCCGTGTTCTGATTCGACCAAATGGGTCGTTTAGCTCAGTGGTTAGAGCGTCTGCTTTACATCCGTCCTCCAGGACGGAAGAAATCGCAGAAGGTCGCAGGTTCGACCCCTGCAACGATCATATTTTTGCTTTTGTCGCCTCCAGCGCAGAGGGCTCTCCTCCCCTTGGACAAGAGTGCACTCGGGGGCTTATCCTTTTCCATCTTTATCAAACCACTTGCTGCACCCATTCACTCCCGAATAGGGTTCGGAGGCAAAGCTGCAACATCTTCGACATTAGCAACGTTCGAGAGGAGTTCGAAGCCAGCGATACTCAGTCCCTGCTCTGCTCGGAAAAGTTTACGTACATCTCCCCAGGGCAGAGCTTCCAAAGCAAGTTGCAAAGGAATACCGTCGGTCTCATGAGTCCAGGATGCCGTGAGGTCTTCGATACCTCCCGTCCGGCTACCAGGCTTGACAGACTTGGAACGATGTCTTCCAGACTCAATAATCCCATCATCTCCGAACGCAGCCACAAACAAAAAAGCATATGCACCCTGAAATAGGATTCATATTTCTGTCGTTCGAAGGAAACGGCAAAATTTTACGACAAAGACAGGATTCGAACCTGCGCGACCGAAGCCATTAGCTTTCGAGGCTAACCTATTAACCACTCTGGCACTTTGCCCGTTGTTGTTCGTGATGGATCGGCTCGCAATCCCGGATCGAGTTCGACTAGTGCTTTCGGGCTGGCAATTTTGTCTTTGAGCGAGTCATGCTGGATGGATCGCGACGGGTCAGTTTCAGGTCACAACAGTTTACGCGGGCAGGGGAAAGGCGGAGTGACCGGCGGTGAGTGTGGAATTGCTTCGAGCTGGGAGATCGCTTAACAAACCAACCGGGAGTCGGCCACGATACCTCGACTACCAGGGTTGAGGCGCGAGTTGATAAGGTCAACAGATCCTGTACCCTGATGGGCTCAGTATCGCCCAGCAATGACCCAACGGCGAGATTCCGATGGGTTAAGGGCTAATGAAGAGTGGCTGGGATCAAGATCTGGCACGGAAGCCAGAAAGCAGCCCGTGGCGTGATGGATGATGGACTATTCCGAACGTCAGCCCGACTTCTTCTTGCCTTTTGCGCCCGAGGCGCACCCGTTGCTGCATCCCACTCCAACTTCAGAGCCATCCATGGTTGAAAACGCCAAAAGCAAGACAACCATTCTTGCTCACCTCACCGAGCAGCTATGGCGGTGTGTCGGGACACTGTGTTGGCGAGGCCATCTACACTCACCCAACGAGAAGTCATTCTTCGGGAAAAGAGCTACTCCCGGGACCGAGTAGGCGGGGGCCGTGGACTTCGTTCCCAACGCCAGGCTGAGCTCCAGTATCACCTCTAACGGCGGCTGCTCCAGCTCGATCTAAAGGCTGAGGGCCACAGACGGCACGGAGTGGATGGATACGATGCCGTTCGCCCATCAGCTCGACGTGAGGAAAGCATCATGTTTCGCTTCCGACTCGAAAGCTCCATATCGGACCTGGATAGCTATTTCTCGACCTGGATCGACTTCCCACTGCCATCACTGTACTTCCACGACCGAAATCCTGCTGTGTTGCAGCACGATACGAAGAACCGACGTTTGGTTTCGATCAGGTGCCAGGAGCTTGTCGCTCTCTGGGGTGATCTGAACTGATGGTAAAGAGGCGATGGAGAAGAGACACGGTAGGCGGAAACGGACTCCATCACATGCATTCAGGTCCTGTCCCATGGTGCTATCTGTCTTGTCTTCTTGCCCGAAGCGTCCAAGTTCGCCAGACGCCAGACGAAGCATCTTACACAGCGACCGGCAACCAGGAGGAGCCAATGACCTGAATAAAGCGGTGGCGGACGATGACATGGAGCGCGGACGCACGGCCTCACCAAGATATCCCACGACGGGGCTACCAGCTGCCTACCTTGCTGCTGCCGCGAGGCACTCGCATTGAAGGACCTCTGGGGTCCTGGACCGCCGCTGTCAGAAGCGCCCGGGGTGTGGGTGAGAGACGGGCTGAGAAACCAGCAAACGGGGACGGAGCGGCATCACTCCGAGTAATCAGTGGACTACCAGCGTGCCTCGCGGGCGACATCCTTCAGCGTGCAGCCAGGGACTAGGCGAAGCCAAAGCATTGCTCAAGACCAAGCCGCCGATTGCAAGAAAAGAGTCGACGTTGGAGCAATTAGGGAGACTGTTGTCGTCCACCGTATGCGCGTATCGTTTGGTAACGATTAACGGATGTCAGAAGCGTGCGATCGGCTGATACAACAAGGAGGTGCTTACTCCTCGAGAAGGGTATGGATGATGAGGCACCCTGGACGACTGCCCGCACGTATCTCAGGGCTCAAGCTTCCTCAAAGCTGGACATGGCACTTTGTTGACGGCAGATCCAAGTCTCAACATCTCAACACGCAATATCACCGTCCGAATTCTCGAGCACGTCCCCGTTGGCGCCGGCTACGACACTTCGGTCAGATCGGCCTAAGGTCGTTTCGTGGTGAACGTTGCCGGAGTGCCACGGAAGCTTCGACCAACAGACTCCAAACGTCTCCGATTTTTGTTCTACAGGATATGTCAAAATCTCGGCGAAAATGTTCACGGAGGACTGCCAGCATATATATATATATAGCACGCGTTCCAATTTCTGTTGCCTGCAGCACTCACCTCCTGCGGGCTAACGAAGATCCCCTGAATTGGATAGTTCTGATGGCAGTGTTGTCGATGAGCGTTTCGGCCCCAGCACTCGTAAGCGACAGGCACAACAGACACACTCGGCCGGCCAAGCCCAGCAGGCCGCCATGGCCCCGAACTTGTCCAGGTCTAGGGTCCTGACACCTGCTCACTCTAGGCTGGGTTATCTCTCGACATCGAGTTGGCCTTACTAGGAGCCGGTAAGCTTCCCATTGGGAAGTGGTGTGGAGAGGAAAACTGCTCCAACAACGACAGGCATGCTTGAAGTGGTTCGCTGGAGTGAGGCTTGCCGGCTACGCTGGCTTCATTCGGGTTGGGACTTGCGTGTCGGCTGGCTTCTGTGCCAACAGTGTTGCCCTGTTTGCCTTCCTCGTTCCCCGAGACAGATGACTCGGAGACCTGTCTGCCAGACCTGATGGATGCTGTTCTGGGCCGGAGTTCACCGGACTACCACACTACGCGGTGGCGACTACAGGCGACGTCACGATATACTAGCTACATGTGTTCAGGAGAGGGCAGGTCTTCAATCCTCCGAGGGCCCAGACCCAAGCATCCCATCGCTACCTCAAGACCACCAGGGGGTGGTTGAGCAGTCGTTGGCGGCTTGCCATTTGAGGGATGGGATTGCATGACGCCATATCCACGCATGTCAGCAAGGTTGGCACATATCCTGTCAATGAGGCTCTCGTTCCCGCAACACAAAATTGCGTGACCACTAACAATGACAAGTTTGGATCCTCAATCCAGGTAAAAGAGCGCTCGCTAGGCTATTGAACCTGACTACTTGCCAGGAACAGCCCTCCTCAGGCTCCCCGTCCTGACGCTTGCCTTCGACGCCCACCACAAACGAAATCGTTCCAAAGATGCAAAAACGTACAACATCAGTGATTCCCCGGTGGTCACCCACCCGAGTACTGGTCTGACGATTACTGACTTGTCTATGGGAGAGCGGACGGGATCCCGAATTCTTCAGTATCTATGGTCGTACGTGGAAGTTCGTTCCCGAGAATCTGACTATAGTCTCCGTCTTCGGCACCTATCGTTGCACGGAACGCCGTTTGGATCTTCACTCGTTGCACAAGCGAATCCTGAGACCTTACCTGGCGCTATACTAGGGGGCACTGGGGCAACGTTCAGCGCCGGTATGACGGACGATGGGACGAGACTCATGTTCTCGGCGTCTAGGGGACGTCCCCGGCGCTACACACAAAGACCCTGAGATCACATCGTGGCACGCTCGGTACGGTGGTTACGGCCAACCGTCGATCTTGTGTCTCCCTGTCCGAGACACTCTGTATCCCATTTCCAACGGCGGTGGCTGCCTCGAGGTCGAGCAGGCGGGTGGGTGAACTTGTTGCAAAGTCGGAATGACGAGGAGCCGCCTCTGATATCACGTTGAGTGATGTATTAGACCACTGCATACTCTCAAGAAGAGCATATAGGGACTTTGCTCTTTGGCGGTAACAAGCTTGCAAGCTTGCAACCTGTACTATTGTCTGCCGAGTTGTGCGTTGCTTCGAAGCAGCAACCGCCTACCCCTATTTGTCATCGCCAGATGCACGACGACCACAACACGAGCTTCACAAAAAGATCACAGCATACGCTACGGAGATCCCCTAACCATCTCTACAACATCAACTACGAACCACGGAACCAGTTCGCTCAAATGGGAGCATCTCGTTTGCCAATTCCCCAACCCGACTACGTCAGCCCGCCTTAGGCAGATGTTGAAGCGTTTCTTCAACGAAGGTCGTCGAAATCTCTCGGCGCCTCTCCATCACGAATTGCATACCTCATACATAAAATGCCAAGTTTTAGGGGACCGCTCTGCTTGGGCCGAAGGACCCTGATCGACGAGCAGCCTTTTAAGAACCATTCGCCACAAACGTCTCATTTAACCTGCTGGTGAGGGTGTAGCTTAAACGATGCCGTTTCCGATTTACCGCATGGCCCATAACCCTGTTTCTTTGCACAGACAGACTGCTTGATGGTGGTGGTGGTGGTGTGAAAAGACGTGCGATGGCGACTGCGCGACGGTGCTCCACACGCAACACACCATCTTTTGAAGCGAAGGGTGGATGCCTTCGTTTCATAGCCCCTATTCTGCCTGCGACTTCAACACAAGGGCTTGTCGACGAAATCACTGAAGAGAGTCTCCCAATGGTGCTTAATGTTCGCCATGTCTTCCGCCGACGTCAACTCCCGAAGCTAGAGGATGGGGCTCTGACGTCGCAGCGTCGCCATATATGACATGTCAGTCAGTTGCTTCCGTCGAGCGGCCGGCCAACTGAACCATGAGGCAGAGCCTCTCAACGTCCGACTTCCGGACAGCCAGGTTGGCGATGATAAGCCGGAGGCGTCCCGGAGAGGCGTGTGAAAATACTACATACATCTTATTATGCGCCGGCGTCAGTGGCGAGGCCCAGTCTCTCGGCCGATAACAAGCGTATACGAGGTCCCAAGATGAACCATTTAATAACGAAATATGCAGCGACCGTTACCTACCATGCCCACCACACAATTTTATACACCTCGCAATCCGCCGGCGGAGAATTTGCGGTAGAGCTATGGAGCCTTCCGGATAGCCAATGTAACTGTGCAAGCGCTGTTTTGGCTCTGCATGGCGCAACATGGTCGTTCGCCGCATCTCTCGCTGACGAGATGCTCGAGGTGTTGCTTTAAAGGGCCTGGTCCAATCCACTTTTGTCTCCGCCCGGATCACACTCCCTCTCAGCTATCACGAAAGAAACGCCATTGACAGATCTGTTGCATTATCTCGTCAAGCCCTTGCCGCTCTAGTGGAGGTTTGCAGTAGTCTGGCGTTGGCAAGGCTTGTCAATTGCAGCTTTCAGGGGGCAAGGTTGACAGTATTTACGGGGCAGAGGGGTGCCCCATTGTCAGCCAACAGGCATGGTTAAAGTCAACTGCATGATGGAGAACAATGTCGACGATGCGAGGAGCTCTGATGGTGCATGGCCAAGCATCGCCCTCGACTCAACCTGCCTCTTCCTGTTGGATGAGAGTGGAAGATTCCGGCTTCAGTGTGCCGGATCGAAAGCCACGAGACGCGTTTACTGACGGCAATCGACGGATGGATTTCACTCATATGAGGTCGTTATATATCTTGTTGAGACCGCCGTGGTTGCGGACGGTTGCAATAGCAAGTGAGTAACCCTCCTGAACGGATATTGCACGGCCAACTGTAGATAGGAGTCGAAGTCAAGAGGCCTTTCGCGGGACGACTGGTGACACGGGGGAGGGGACCGGTGTAGAAGAACCTAATATCGCGAAAACACCAAGGGCATCACGACGGCCGCTTCTTGTGCACTTGGCGGCATATCGTCTTCCACATCGCGATATCTCTGCATGGCAGCAGCCACCGCCAGATGTATGCAGCAAGCAGTCTGCACCCCGTACGCCATCTCTCCAGTTGCCTGAGAGCAACAAGATTCGACATTGCGTTTCCAAGGCGGCTCCTTATCAAGCGAAGAGCTCCAAAGGAGATGATGGAGGGGTTCTTCCAGCCACACCTACCACAGTAGTCACATGTAGGTCTGCCTGTCTGAATCCGATGGCCCCAACAAAGATAGCCACGTTGAGCCTCCTCCACCGTGATTCGTCCGCAGAAGAACCCCCCTACTTTACTTCGACATGATCGAAAAACTGGCAAAACCCCCCATCAAGTTTTGTTGCTATTGCTAGCACACTGCAATACCACTGTGGACGTGCATTGCATGTTGCTTGCAGGACGCAGCAAGAAGATGAGGAAGAGGAGGGGGCTTCCTCGTCGCTGATATACCCACACCGAACAACAGCCCTCGACGCACTCGGCATGCCGTATCAGGGGGATGAACTCTGCTGTGTAGACCCCTCCTGCTGGCCTGACATTGCACACCGTATATGCGCTCCCCGGATTCGACAGAAGGGGTCAAGCCATGGACTGCTTCTCCTGGGGGGTTTGATTCGGTGATACGCTTCTATCGAACGGCAATTGCATCTGCTGCTGCTGTGCTTGATATTCTCACAGATATCTCGGGATATGGGATCGTTCAGGGTCGTGACCTCTCGGCACCGACCGAACCTTATCGTCTCCCGGGGTGGCAGAGTAGTATGACAATGAGGACAAAACTAATAGATCGCAAGATACTCGTCTTCTGTTTTGCTTGTTGCTCGCTCTTGTCCTCAGCTGAGCTACGTCGAAAGGATCAGACCTTCTCCCACAGGAAGGATCACATGAAGAACAGCTCACTGGAGCTGCAATGATGACATACATACAGTATGCCCTCCTCCCCCCCACCAACAACCGCTTAAAGTTTCATCGTCAGTCCCAGGACTGGTGCAGACAGACGCCCATCATCCTCGGTGGCGTCCGTCGTGTAACGTCCATCATGTGTTGTTTCTTCGGCTCCAGTCAGCGAACGTCTGGAACCGTCGACGTGCATCAAGCAGTATCAACCACTCTGGGTTCAAGCTTTTGCTGTACAGCATAACTCGTGGTAACTACTCTCGATTACCTTTCGAACCCTCGGGTTGCGTTGCACGCCTAAAGTGAGGCCAAGACACCACAACTGCTGTAGCATGATGTTAAGTTTGATATTGTTGGGTGAATCGCCACTGCGGAGGCAGTATTCGCACCAGTCGCATGTCGTGAAGCTGCTGTATGTGAGTCTAGTTCGAGAATAGCGAGCACTTCAGCTCGACCGCCTAACCCCGTCTCTCTGCGCTTGGATGGCTATAGTAACTCCAATATTCTGACGAGCTGGAGCATCCCCTCATCTTGAAACATTGGCGACATGATCCTCCAGGGTTGCTATAAGCACTGTAGAGCAGGAGGAGTGTAAACACTCCGGCTGTAGCAGACCTATCACAGCTAACAGATCCAGGAGCTCTCGTCCCTTCCCCGCTTTCTCAACGTCCAGCCTCTGCGCAGTACTGCTCAAGGGGGTTAGTACCCCCTTCTGGAGGTCAGATAAACTTTCTCCTTCCCCCTCATTATGTCCACACAATATGCCGGTCGGCTTACTTCCAGGTCGTCTTGCAGCTCTGGCCCCGGGGGCGTTCCTGTACTATGCCCTTAATGACTTAGACCAGCCAGCACACCTATTCCAGGTCCCACACACCGGGGTTCCATAATGGTGCATCAAACCCCCCTTCAGCGGGCAATCTGGACCATCACAGTGGCTGCATGCCTTGGCCCACACATACCTGTCAGACGCGCCCTAGTAAACCTTAGATCGAGGCTCAAGGTGCGGACGGTGGAAAGGTTATGGGAGAGGGGAAAGGGTCGTCTCTTTTGTTGGTTCTCCGGGGTATGATTGACATTGGCTGGTGCGGAGAAGACAACGAAATATGTCTTGGCGGTACATTGCGTTAAACGTCCACGGACAGCTCGGGACCAGCGAGAACAGGCAACGAGGAACGACGACGACCCCTCGGCCCTGCGCAAGATTGGCTTCAGGCTGTCTGGGCATGGTCCATCTTTTTTGTTCAACCATGGTCGTGGATGTGTTCCCCCTCTCGATTAGTGCTCAGCCCGAGCCCCGGGTGTGACAGGTCCTCTTATCCGCGGTCTGTTTTCATACCGCACACAATGTCAGACCACATCTATCCTTCCGGGAAGAGAGGTGCCCGACGAAAGGGGCGGGCCGGTCGTTGATGGCGCTCGCGAGAAACCACCCAACCCGGGAGGAGGAAGACGACTTCCGTCGAGGAGGACTGCACGCCGAGGAGCGAGCGAGCTCCTTTTCCGTTGACTGAAGTTGCCGAGCTGTAAGCTTGCGTAATTCCACAGTGGATATCACGGGTGTTGCGTATGTCTAGACCTGAATGTCTGTGTTGATCTGGACCGCCCGGATGTCGCCATGGTTGGTGGTTATGACCGCTCATACCTATCCGCCTCCCGGTGAGAACCCCAGATTTCCTGCTGCCTTTCCCCAGATTCCCTCTCGATATCGACACTCCACCACCACCACTTTCACGCAGGCCCTGCGCCACACATTTCGAGAAGGTGACGGAGAGATCGCTGTTGCTGTGGAACCTCCCCAAGGGTGCGTCCCTTGACGCACCCAGGGTCTGGGCCGCGAGCTGGCAGCGAGATAAACTCCGCAGAGCCAGCGGTTTGGGTGTTGTATCTGATAGCGACGAGAGAGTGTTGCTCAATGCTGTGACACATTACACAGATTGCGGGGTTGGCCACTGATATGAAGCCCTCGAGATGATCCAAGATGATCACCGATGTGGTGTTTTGGTGATTAGTTCCCATCCGAGCACCATCACAATCGCCATTGGCACATTAGCCAACGAGGGACAGTAACACCATGGCTTGGCAGCATACGGCCGGTCAAGGGTTGAGCATCGTGGGATCGCCGTCGTGTATAGCGATCTTGATTTATGGCCCGCTTGGTAATGCTCTCGGCTCCGCTGATGACGGCAGAGGCCACCACATCCGATGCGGCAGCTTCACCGACACGGAAGAGCTCGTAGAGAGGTGGTGGAAGCAAATGCCGAAAGGAGCGCCTCGCAGTGCACGAGCAGGGTGTGCTGATCGCGGCAGCTGAAGTGTGTCCTGTATGTGAGATTACTAGAGCTGTTATGCTGAATGAGGGTGAGTGCCAAAGTAAACAATGTGACGAAAAGGGGTAAAGGGGTCTGCGACAGCCGGGCACGCTCTGCCATCTTCACCAGCGGAGCAGGACTTCAGGCCGACTCTCGTGACATCGCCTACCCGTTGCTGCCCACGTCACTCGAGACCCTTGGATCCCTGAACCCTTTTTCGAGGCCACCTCGATCGTCAGTTTGCTCGAGCGAACCGCAACGATATTTCACACCACCCTTGTTTGAGGAGGTTCCTTTAGTTTCGCCACGTCAACCCGCCTACCCGTAGCCTCCAACGCAACTGCAGACCCTTGATCGGCGAGCAGCGCGAATCTCCGGCTCCGCCATTGTCAAGGAGCCCTTTGAGGTCACCAACAAGTCAACAACAACACCGCCCTCCTGTTCAAGCAGACCCAGGAAGATCTGACGGCTGTTGAGACGGCATGGAGTCGCTCCCAGCTGGCAAACGAGATTTCCTTCTCCAGTCACCTCCCCGCGGAGAACCCCAGCAATCCCCCAGAGTCCTCACGAGTCATGCATCATGCAAAAGAGCAGACCTCTCCATGATATTTCTTCCCCCCTTAGATTGGACAGCAACCCCAGTCACTTGAGATGGGGCGTGATATCTCTCGCCAAAATAGTCAGAGAAGAGATCCAACACAGAGAGCAGTCATCGGCAGTGATGCCGAGTGTGCCATCGCCGTCTTCGGCATCCCTTCGCCATGGCACTTGTGCTCCGATCTCGTCTGGACCCTCGGGGTCGATACACCGGTCATACAGCTTCTTTTGTCTCGGGCACACACTCGGTCGCTCTCCGGACGCGGTATATACCCTCAAGGCCGCGTTAGTATTTTTTCCCTTCTTCTGTCGAGCTTGTGTCCCGCTCCGCAGCGACCCCTTTCCTCGGCTGATCAACTCTCTGCGTTGGGAACACACTTGTGTCCACATCCCGCTGTGGCATCTCGTAGCTGAACTCTCCCCATCTGTTACGCAATAAATTGGGGGAAGAACCACCGATAATAAAGTCTTGTGTGCTTACCGTTGCTCTCTCCTTCGGGTTGCAACATTTTCTTTACTATGCTGCGAGATTTCGTTGCATCGGATCGTTGATCGTAAGCTGATGGCCAGTAAGAGGGATCCATGATCGTCAAAGCCTAGACCCGGCGAGAGGCCGTCTGACCCGCACGGGTAGTCCTCCGCGAGTTGGTGCTCCCGGGCTCCGTGGACCGGCGCTAGGTGTGCGCTTGGCGTGGTGGGTATCTCCCTACCAAGCAGCGGCTAGGGAAGCGTTGGTGTGCCCTCCTGAAGTGATGATTGGCTGTTGTTGAGAAGGAAAGCTGGTAGAGCACTGCGAAAGAAAAATTTCTTCACCGCTATTCACCAACCACTATTCAGCCCAGCAGATGGCGTGCAGCTAGAAAGCTATTTCGCGTCGTTAGCGGTGGCTTGCCTTCCAGGACTTCGTTCGTAGCGGCCATGCTAGGCCGAATATAGTGGGACGATCCCCTGAGTACCGGATCCGTATTTCCACGGTCTCTGGACAATGCGATGATATTGTTTTGCGGTGGCCATTGACTCCTGCGAAGATGCATTCGATTGAGTAATCGAGTAGTACTGTGGTACGACTCTTTGGGCGCATCTCAACACCAGTATTCATACAGGTAGAAGGATGAAGATACGAAAGGTACTGCGGTAGGGCTCCTCAGCCCTTATCATTGCATCCCACTCCTTCAACAAGTTTACGATCTGACATCCCACAAGGCTGTCTGACTGTGCCCGGGTGTGCTGTAAGCCGGAATGAGGGGAGTCCGAGGTCTCCGGTCCCTGGGGGATTGAGCGTAACACATTTTGAAGCTCGACGCTGCCGCTTGTGCATATCTGACCCTTCGTTCCCAAAAAGAACCTCTGTTGCATAGACTTAGACGTCGTCCAACAGAGCTCCTGGCAGGTATTCCGGGTGTTCAAAGCGACTCTCTGGCGTCTTTGAAAGCAACGGTTTCGTATTGCTCCCCAGCATACCGGTGTATCAAAGGAGGCACGCCGTTGCTGAGCTGCCATTGGCCGTCACCAACTCAATTCTCCCCAAACTTGGCACACTCCCTGCTCTCACTCACAGGCAGCCCCACGTTTAACAAGCGTAGCGAGCGGGGAGCTGGAACGTGCGCTTGCATCTCGCAGTGGATATCTCCGTGCACGCTAGCACAGGCGAAAGCGGAGAGCTGGGCGGTAGTTGGATGTTCAAGAGAAACACTTTGGCTGCCACGTCTTCTCGAGTCTCATCCTGCCGTACTGGTTTGGAAGGTCAACGGCGTTAGAAAGCTCAACAACGATGGTAGATGAGGGGCAACAAGACATCGCCGTTAAATGACACCCGGAGAATTGTTGTTGGCGGAATCGTTTGTGAGCGGACATAAGGCGATGATGTGACTGTAGTGCTGACAGCGCGGACGGTTGGCAAGCTCTCCCGCTGCGAGACAGAAAGATAGCCAACTTTCTTGGACAGACTGCCGCGCCGGAGGCTTTGTTCCTCGCAGCAAAAACGATGGGTATCGCAGGAATCCCCCTACCGACTCCGCAGAGAATGCCATGCTGTTTCTCGCTCCCCGCATCGATCTCGATGCAGCAGCAGTGCAAATAGTCAACGGTCTGGTCTCGGGATTCAAGGTCATTTCCCCATTCCCCTTTCCCCTTGTCGATCAATCATGATAGATGTTGCAACTTTGCGGGAGTCCCTGAATCTTAATCACCGTACGGAAAGAGACCCCTTTTGTGGCTTCTTCGCTGCAACCACTACCGAATACCGACGTGCGGTTCGGGAGGCTTGCGACGTGAGGGTTGCGACAACTGCCGTGTCGCTACCAAAGAATTGCAAAGGGACTAATATTTCCGGAGCTTGTTGTTGACCAGAGTGGCAGAGTGGTAGCAGAGCAAACAGTGGTTGGACTAGCAGTGGCGGGAAAACCTCGCTGTCGTTTGGCCAGTCATACTCGACCAGAGTCATCGCGAAGCCAGCAAAGCTCGGGACTGACTCATGTTGTGACTCTGGCAGTGCCATTGGCAGGTGAAACTTGAGAATTGAGTGTTGCGTGGCGAGGATTCTCTTGTGAGGATTCTTTCGACTAGATGGCGAACATCTTTTGACGAGCGAGAAAAAAGAAATATTGTGGTAAAGTCAGTCTCGGTTTAGCTCAACCAGCCAATAAAAGTCCTTGCCGTCTCCGAGAAAGTTGAAATTCAAAAACCGACACAAGCCCAGCTCAAATCCATGGCCCCACCTTATTTTCTGATTGGTCAATTGCAGTCAAACAACAGGTGGGGGTATGCTTCCGAGATCTCGAGAGCGCATTGGCCACTTGAAGAGCACAGACCATTTTCAGCTACGACCGAAGAGGTTAATGAGTGCACGAAAGTCGAGACATTCTCAGACATCACGACATAACAACCAGATATGCAACGCACGCTATCACCAGTTTTAGCCCATCAGACCCATGCCGTCGCCCAGCTAGAAATTCTCTTTTCCATCAACCAACCCTCCTAACCTAGAGCCAGTGTAGATAGAGCCAAGTGCTGCATTGAAACAGCCCATTGTTTCTCGATGCAGCTTTTTTCGCATTACATTTTTATCAAAAAACCCGATATCTGCGGCGCACGTAAGATCAGATCATCAATCCCCAATGACAACCTGGAACTCTCTTGGCTGCCAGGTCTCTGCACGCCAAGCTCCTATCAAAAATCTGGGCCCGAGGAGGCGTTTCGTTCCAGACTTCTGATTGGCTTGACGACGCAACCCGGCGGGGCAACGAACACTTTTGGGAGGTGCAGTGGCGTGCTCTTATCAAAACTTCCCGCCAGGCTCCATGATAAGGCGGGCAGGGACAAAACAGCATCAGCCCATAAAATAAACATTCGGTTGTTGATGGATGGAGTTTATTCGTGAATCCACCTGCCCTAAGGGGTCTTGGATTGAGGGCATTGGCAGATTGGCGCAATGCTGAGATCTGCAACTGATCTGATATCGGGCATTCGACAATTCTAGCTCGTTTGGCCGTTGGAGATATCCTTCGAAGTTGGGGGCGATCTTGAAAATCTTGAAAAGGGCTTGCAGCCTCAAAATGATAACTGACAGAGCTGCGAAAACGAAACATGGCAGGCTCATTGGCGCCAAGAGAAGAACCTGGAAAGGAAACAAGCCATGTTGGAGCTGTGATTGGTCGACCGGAGTCTTAACCCGTGCCGCTGGCGGCTGGGCTCCGATTTCCGGGCCAAGGTGAAGGTTTTCGGTGAAGGTTGGCGCTGGTCAGGGGTCAATCCATTGCTCTTTAACAATCGGAATCTTCTTTTCTCCAATCCAACGAGATTGATCAACCGTTGCTTCAACATTATCGCAAAGTGGCAGATGAAACACCCATCGTACGCAATCTGCAGCACCATTTTCTCGTGTGCATCTCTTCTCATCCAATGAGGTCGATTATCAAAGCCATGCATTACATCCCCCAAGACTACATGTACATGAACAGTCAGTCGCTGTAATCCTGAGGTTGAGGGGCGGGTAACGGCGTCTTTTAATATCGGGCGTCTACCTGACTCGGCATAACGACCTAAAATAGGTTGTGCTCGACCGAAGACTGGAGTGTTTGAGCGGGCGGGAGGGCGGCAGGGAGTGTTCAGGGTGAGCCTCGGATGATGGAATCAAAATGTGCGACGGCGGCATACTTTTTGACCTCGTGGCTGACACAAGAGTCAGCAACACAATTGGTAATAAGAGCATGCGAAGCTGAAGACCCTTGCATCTTTTGACAGTTCCGGGCCATTTAGAAAAGACGTCAGTAGTAAACATTTGCGTTCAGTTTTCTAAAGCTTGTCATGAAGCAGAGCTATCTGTGCAAGCTGTGCCCGCCGTGGGGGGGCTCGGCGTGGAAGTTGTGGAGGACTGCATCAACAGTGACGCTGATCTGATTCCCTGGTGATAGCATCGCGCATGATACACTGTTTTCTATGTACTGTGGTAAAGAGTCTTGACTTTTTGAGTTCAGTGCCCACCACTCTGGCCTCTGGGTCGATTCCCACCCAAGATTTCAAACAGACGTGATTCAGGGTGATGTGCAGCAAGCGTCAGATCCCAGGCGATCGATGGCAGCTGCCGTCGCCGGATGGACCCTTGGGAGCGAGAGGGACCCTTGGGAGTGAGAGACCCTTGTCAGGGAAATGTTGCCGTATGCGTCGAACCCTGCATGACATGGAGGGCTTGATAAAAGGCTAATCATGAACCAACACTATGGAGGTGATAGGGAATGAGGGGTTTGGCAATGGCACCGCACACGTGTAACTAGTGTTGGGTGATTGTCGGACAAGTATCATGAACTTCGAGTTATAGTCCGTTTGACTGGAGCAATATGAATCGTCTCGTATAGCCCATCTGATAGAGAAGTCCCCCCCTGTGTGCTGCACCTCGTGGCATCCGGCGATGCGCTATTTACCTAAAGGTGAACCCAACGGGTGTCGGAGAGCCTGTCTGTAGTCATAAGCTGGGACCGTGACCTCGATGGCTTTTCTCTATGCTGAAACTGGAGAGCATCCCGGAATGGTCGGAGGAGAGATCTCACCAGATTCTCGAGTCCGGGGAACCATGTTGCTCGCGGAGTCGTGGAGAGCGGTGAGTCGATATACATATCTGAAAATGTGGACAATAAAGTCCATTGATATCGCCTCATGATGCCGCCCAGCCGGATGGCACCATAAGACGTCGAGGCCGATATCAGATCATGTATGCCGTGGCCGAGCTTCTCTCTCTCGAGATTATCTCGGTCTCGCATCGCTGTTCGGCCTGTGTCCGAGTCGAACCTGTACCACAGCAAGTCCATTGTGCGATGGGAATATCAGTGTGAGCATTGGCACAGTGAAGATGATTTCCACAGTCAGCAGAAGTTACACGGGTAGGGTATGAGTCTCTTGATGTTCGTTATCATGGCAATGACTCGCAAAGTTGTGAGGTGCTCAGCTTATCTCGGCCCCTGACTCTACCAAGCTGTCCAAATTCGACTTCCATTCAAGCAGTCCTGCTTAAATGGCGACAGCGGTGAAGTGTCATCCAATGCGAGCGAGCCCACCAGTTCCGGCGCACTTCGTCTCATCGAAAAGATAATACCTCCTGTACCTCTGCCACAGTAGACAGACACGGGTGTGATAGATACTATAATAACAACTGCAGTCATCATCTCCGGCTCCCGGCGGTCTCGCACTTGCTGCTGCATTCGTAATGAGCATGGAACCATGAGGAATCAATATTCTACCTATGTGATCAATCACCAGCCGCTGCGATTAACTGCATATAACTGATAACTGGAATCACTGTGCAGATAGCTATGTCTCTCTCAGTTGAGTGACAACGTACGTCGTTGTTGGGTATTTCGTAGAGCCTCGAGTCTTCCCAGACTCGCTGAAGAGAATGGAAGTGGTGAGAGAGCAGGCGCTGTGGCTTGTGTTCAGTGTGGTGGTACAACGTACAGAAGGCCGACGACGTCATTCTCCCACCACGGCCAAGGAGGTACAAGGGAACCCCAGCAGATGCAAGTACCTGCAAGCGAACTGCGTGGTTATGATCCGCATCATTTTGAGGCTGCAGGGGACTAGTTAGTCAAAGTACCACCTTCAAATCCTCTCCAGGTCCACTTCCATGCCTCTTCGCACTGCCACTTCTCTACTGCGGTACTGCTGCAATTCCTTAAACTCTGCTGCTGTGACGATAAGCTGAGGCGTCGACAGCTACTGTGTCTAAGGTTATAGCTAGTAGAGTCTAGTAGCTAACGGAATGTCAAACCGCCCCCTTTAAATCTTGGGTTGTTTCTTAGTCAAACCAATGGCGATACCAAGCTTGCTACTGCTCTTGGCGGCTGTAAAAAGGCATGATCCAGCTCTTCCCCTCAAGTGGCATCATCGTCTGCTTCCATGAGGATACTACACGTGTAGTTATACTCATAACGTAAATATCGAGGGAATTGCATGACAATGCCGTGAATGTCTTATGTCTGTGTACCGTACCTCATTATGACTACCACAGTAGTGTTGCGTTGCTGCAGTGCGATATCGCCATTCCTGCCTTGGCTTCTCTCATTCCATGCTCTGAATGAAAGTGATTGATGAGTGAGAAAGGAGTGCTTGTTGTTGCCACGCAGCAAAGTCGCTCGGAACATTCGGTTTTCGTGCCACCCACAGAGCATGTAACGTCCACGTTCCCTTGGCGAAGTCAGTCACACACACAACACACTTTCTTGATGATCCTTTTTCATGTAAAACTATGGAGGACATTGGAAATAACGACGTCGATGTGCTCTGTTCTCAACAAAGTTGCACCTTCCTCAAGTCTTGAGTGGATCCTAGTCTGGGCTGCTCTTTCTCCTGGGCTGTCCTGGCTGTCAAGGACGACCTAGCCCACGTAACCCCAAAACCGTGACTCCTTGTGTGCCCCACCATGCGCGCGAGCAAAGTTGACTTTCTGATCCCTGTTCTTTCTGCGTATCGGTGTACAGGGAACCTCCCTGTCCTGGTACGTACCTATCTGCAAAGTTGAATCCACCCCCCCCGGTCCATCCGCTCCGTGCACTCCCTCCACCAACTCTCTGGACTCTTGCACCAAGATTTCTCTGCGGTTTTGCGACTCCTAGTCTTACGCCTCCTCCCCCTTCACCACGCTTCTCCCACAGCTTCAAATCTCTTTCCCTCCCTCCTTCCTCCTCACACCACCTCTAGGCTGATTCGCGACTCCCCCTTTTGGCCATCCGAAGAGCAACGACGACATCATCTTGGATTGTTACCCGGCTTCTTCTTCTTCCTCGTTATACATTTGGTCTTGCCTTCTCGCCTCTCACTTTACGCGGTCTGACCTGATTGTTGCTTTCGATTTGCGTCCTGTCCCGGTTTGGTTTGGACATTACGAGACCACAGACAAAGCTCCCCTCAAAAAGGTGTGTAACTACCACTGCTGAAACCAACCTACTATGTTCTAGAGCATCGACTTCCCGTCATCGCAACAATTCTCTCAACAACCCTCGATCCCTGACCGTACCTGGTCGTCCCTGGTCGTTACTTCCACCCTTCCCCTTTCCCATTATCCCATCATTATACCTTACACTGTGGTCCTTACTACCTTGCCTTCCTTGCCCCCAACCCACAATTCAAATTCCAGTCATTCAAAACCATCTCGACTGCCACTTACCTCCGTCCCATACCGCGTCCCTTTCTATCTCTACTTGCCCGGTGCCCTCTCCCTGTGGTTGCTATCTCCTATACCCGACTAACATCGAGGGACTTCACAGCTGAGCCTCCGGATATCGGATTGTCATTCGAGATACCCATACCCACCTACTCCCAGGTCCATCAGTTTATGACGCGGACCTGTCGACATAAACGAGCATTCATCTAGACGGTCGACTTGAGCAACTCCCGCTCGTCACCTCTGATCCTGCCGTGAGCCCATCGGTTGTTTGTGGATTTGTCACCAGCACTTCTACTATCTGCCAGCTCCTTCCCACCTCCCAACCATCTTTTCGACAAGAGCGAGCTCTGTTGCTGGAATATTGCCGTTGCAACTCTTTGTCATCCTCTCCTCCTCCTCCTCCTCAGCTTCCTCTTTGACAGGTTAGTTGCAAACCGAAGATTTCATCCCCCCTCCCAGACAACAACACAACAAGAATGATTGCCCCGTCCCCTGTTTCTCAACTTTCTATTCCGTCACTTTCTGGCACCTAATGTCCTTCGCTCTCAACCTCACTGACCCATCCATCCTGTCCTCCAACTTGCATCTCTACTAACGACGAACTGTTTCACTGACTTATTCTGGTGGTTACTCTCAGCTTCTTCGAAAGAGACACGGTCGCTATCTTCGACCATCGCTCCAGAGACATCAATGCATCAGCGCTAGACCCGACCGCCTCCTGACTTTCTGCTTGCCCTTCCTCAAGCAACAGTTCTTTATCAATCCCCCCCAAGATATACTGCGCCAGTATCACAAGAGCTACATCCAACCGGGGGAATGCCGTACACACCACCTTCCCACCGATCACCAGCTTCCTCGGCTCCGGTCTCCCCAGACGTGAGTCGAAGACCGTCCTTCCATCATCGCCAGACGAATACCAGTCCACGACCGGCGCTTCCTCGCTCGACCTCGTATCTGACAAGACACCGGCGGACCCAGTCTGCAGTTAGGCCAGATGCCAAAGCAGACCAACCAACGCCGGAGGCAACGTCGGAGGATTTGAAGGGCATGGTCACAGGCCTTAGCGTCCGGCAGTCACCGCCGCCTGTTACTGACGAGCGGAGGATGCCCACCGGCGCTATACTCTCACCGCCCGTCTCCCCACCCGAATCCTCGAGCGATGACGAACTTTCCGAGGCCCGTGGCCGACAAATCGAGAACCTGAAGGCTCTGCACGATGCCATCAGCCAAATACCACAATACCGGTCGAGCTCGCCGACCAAGACCGACGCCAAGCCAGATGCCGGGGATCTGCTCGTGCTACCAGCACAAGCCAGTGCAATCGCAGAAGGTATGCACCAGAGTTTCAGCACCGGCTCTTTGGATGGCCTCGCGACTGGCTCCAGGAGGTTCAGCCACACGCGGTCGGCTACCGAGCCGAATCTCGTTATCAGCAAATCTGCAGGAAACTCATTGACTGAATCTGAAGAGGAATCCGATGAGGAATTTTTGCGGAAGCCCCAAATGGTCCGCAAGAAGTCGGGCGAGCTTGTCCGTCCCGCCCTTCGACCATCGTCTCGACGACGACCTTCGAGCATGCCCGGTACCCCCACATTCTCCAAGGCCGTTCACTTCGACTCGCATCTGGAGCATGTACGCCATTTCTTGCAGGTTGACCGTCCGTTGGCAGTCAGTGCTGGGTCGTCGCCGGTCGATAACTACGACAGTGACACCGAGTACCCCTTCCCGGGGGACCGCTCTACAGGACGGACACCGCCCTTTGAGTGGGAGATCGTCGTTACGAACTTCCCAGCCGAGACGCCTGCGCGCAAGTTGCTTGCCGTCAGGTTGGAACGCGTGTGGCTATCGACCGACCAGAAGTGCCTGATAGGATCGGTGGTTGTGGCCAACCTAGCCTTCCAGAAGCTTGTGACCTGCAGATTTACTCTCGACTACTGGAAGACGACGTCCGAGGTTACCGCTGAGTATATGTCTGAGGTTCGGCCTAGGGAGACTCCCGAAGGCCATGATCGGTTCAATTTCACCATCAAGCTGTCTGACCTGGCCAACCTCGAGGCAAAGACTCTGTACTTCTGCATTCGATATTACGTTAACGGCCAAGAGTACTGGGATAACAACGGTGGCACAAACTTCCAGATCGATTTCCGGAAGAAGATGCTCCAGCAGAATGGCAAGAAGGGTGTGATTGGTGCCGCATCTCGTCCCCTCAATGGCCTGCCCAAGAGCAACCGCAGAAGCAACACGGCCGTCTCTGGTCGGCCCAAGTCTCTGGGCATCGGTATGGATGAGTTCGGCGAGAATGCCAACATCAATTTCGACCAGTCCATCCACGACTACCTCGGCGAGTCTGGGCCGACTGCTATCCGGTTGAAGAGCACCAAGTCGTCGGGTAGTTTGCCTAGCGACAATCTCTCCAGCCGACTATCGTCTCCCAGTGGACAGGCATTTGCCAACCGCTACGACTTCGGTGCTTCTCTCACGGCTACCATCCGGACCACAAAGCCCGATGGTCTATACATGAAGTCTCACCGCCGTCCAACAGGGGCCACACTGAACCTCCCCATACCCGCTCCCAAAAACGATAGTGTTCCTGCCCCCAACCCGGCAGTGACAGCTGCCGCCAAGTCCTCGGCCCGGCCCCCGGTTGCGCCCGAACAACCCGGTAGCCCCAGCATCTCGTCGTCATACGAGGAATTGGTCAACAAATACTGCTTTGTACGTACTCAACACTCCCAGGGTTTCTCGAGCTCCGATTATCACGGTGTGGAATGGGTCGACTAACGAGACATCTTTAATAGTTCGGCACAAAGTCTCAGCGGTTCGATGGCGGTGATGATGGGTTCGGTACGAACAGCACCACTTCCAGCCATGGATCGCCCATTCAGAGCAGCAGCTCTCACCACCATCACGGAGCTCAACATCACACTCTGCATCCCCGGGACCCGAATCCTTACTTCCAGTATTCCTCTGCGGCCTTGACTGCCACCGACTCCCCAACACAGTCGCCGAACAGGACTGTTCCAGGAAGCAGAACCGCCAGCACTCTGGGCCAGCCGAGAGTGCCGTCCGCGTCGAGCCAAGTAACCGGCGACTCGGTGTCTCCTGCCTCGATGGCCGGCGGACTTCCTCCTTTTGCTGGTACGTCTCCGAATGACTTTCCGTACCAGCATCTTTACGATCGCTTCCCATTTTCTGGTGCGGAGACTCATTCTGCGACAGCGATTCGAGGCTAGTTCCCCGACCGAGGTACGCATCGGAGATCCCTCTGAAGCCGGACGATATATCACATCGAACATTACTACGTCCACATGAACCGAAAAAAAACCCGACCAAGCTCGTGCTTACGACTACCACCCATTGTCGACCAGATTGTACCACCATTCCTCGCATCGCCCTCCGCGAGGTATCAGTTTGCCTCATCCTTGTTATTTCGCTCTCCGAATTCGTCTCGTCAGATTGGTTGCTTGCACGGCGTTCAGGTCATATTCAAAAAGTGTGATAAGGATCCCACCACACGGTAGGGACCGCGTCTCGAAAACTTGCGGTTTTATCACGGCAGCGGCGTTTTCCTCATCACCTCGTCTGCACGTCGTGCTCAATGCTCCGGACCCCTCGTACATACTTCGCAGGCCCGCGAACAAACATGACCGCCAACCGAGCGATCTCCTGTTTATAATGCATAATTTGCCCTCCGTTTCGTCAGGTGGCTCCTCAACAGCAACGGCCTACAACATTCTTCTCATGCTTGCTCAGCTTGGAGTTATACTGCATTTTGCTCTTGCGCTGGAACTCAGAAAGAAAGGGACTTCGATGATTGGTCTCGCTTCCCGCACACGACAGGGGCGAGGACTTTGCGAGCAACAGGAGTTCTCAGAAGGAAAAGAAGGAAGGATTCAACAACCGTTCGACATGTTTGCATTTCTTGCAGCCTTCGAAAGTCAGCATGCGAGCGGTAGAGTGCGGGGCGGAGACGACGTTTACCGCGAGGGGGCAGAATGGTCGGCCGCATATCACCCGGCCGCGTCTCTCGGTACATTGCGTTTTAAGCGTGCTTCGATCTGCTGCTGCCGGGGTGGGAAACAACGAGCAAGGCAGGCGGGGAATGGTGTTCCATCTCCGGGCCTAGCTCTGTTTGCCGTTATGATTCATTGCCCTTGAGTCTGCGAGAAAGCTATTGGAAGAGACAAGACAGGAAACCAAGGGGGAAAGCGGTGCGGCAGACGGATAGTTTTTCTGCTAATGAGCAGACATCCCCCCCACGCTCCCCTTTGAACGACTAGATTTGTTGCGTCACGGAGCGTTACAGATGCAATTGGAGCAAGGGCAGGATAGGGTTAGGAAAAAGATAACATTTGAATTGAAGCATGACTTTTTCACCTTCATGTTTGTTTTGTCTGGGTGATTTCAAGCCCCTAACTGGCAACACCACGGCCACTTCCTCACTTGTGACAAACAAGTGTTCTACCAACGGCGAGTCTTTCCCCACCATCCACCCTCTACGATAGATTTGCTGGACTTGACACGCATGCCACTGAGGGTATACCACTTCGGCCGGGCATTCGTCTTCATCTTCAATCTCTTAGCTACAGCTGCCACGGTACACTGGCACATGTCTCATCCAGTTGTCTCCTTCACCCTTGTCTGGAACCTCCCGTCCATCGATCAGTCACCCAACTGCCCGCCGCCCACGCCACAGACCAGACAACCAAATACTCAGTGGCACCTACCCAACCAAGACACCCAGACTCGTGTACACTTACATCTATCTGTCCTCGTTGTCGCCTCAGCTCCTTCTCTTCCATCACGTCGCAAAAGCTGCACACCACCGTCCAGCCAACCCTCCGGTTTGGCTGGCTAACTAGGTACCTTGCTTGATATCGATCTGTCGGATGGGTCGTCTTGGTAGAGCGGGGGGTGGGGGGACAGGAGGGGCGGGGTGTTGCTTGATAATCGGCCGGTTTGGATGGGAGCCTTTTGGTAGATACAAGGATAGGAGTAGAGGCGGGGCGGGGGATGGGAGAGGTTTGCTTGATATCGGCCGCGTGGATGGAAGCTCTTTTGGTTAAAGAGAGGGATGAGAGTAGAAAGGGGGAGGGGGTTGTTTGATGGTGTTGGGGTTGGATTGGAAGCCTCTTAAGGTAGTGGGACGATGGGAGGAGGAGGAACAGGACGGGGTTGCTTTTCATCGTTTGGCTGGCGAGTTATGAGGGGGGGGAAGGGAGGGGGGGAGGAAGGGCCACTTTATATCGGTCTTCTGGAACAACATGGCCATTGCGTGACCTGGGGGGTGGAGGTGAAGGGAAGGTTTCTTGATATTTGATATCGTCCGGTTGGGAAGGATGGCCATTTCGTGACCGGGGGAGATAACGGAGAGTTGCTTGATATTTATATCGTCCGGCGGACGGAAGCGTGGCAGGGGAATGACGATGGGACGGCATGATTGACACCGATGTGGACGGGCAACTCTGGGTATGAGGAATGGGAAGTCGGGCTGCTTGATATCGGCCGGTTGTAAGGCGGATGCCATTCTTGTGAGGTGAAGACCAGGAGGGTTGCTTTCCAGGTCGTTATTGATATCGTCTGGTTGGATGGAAGCGTGGAGTGATGATGGGGACGGGTTACTTGATAGAAGGCAAGTGTTCCCTCTTCTTCTAGTAGGAGTCCGGATCTCTCAGCGACGGGTCCCTAAGCGTGGCGAGGTGAACTTGCACATGGCAGGGTATGACCATATCGAAGTCGACGGCGTATTCCGCCAGGGGCGCGCCAAGGGCTTTCTCCAGGCCCATCTTGGAACCGACGCAACTATCGAGCACGTGTCAACTCAAGCCGGCTAGGGCAACGATAGTGGTTGGGGATGTTGCCTCGACTTACTATTGCGTGACAAAGGTAATGGCATGTCTGTCATGGCATCCAACATTGCTGACCCGCTGATTGTACGTCTCGGGCTTCATCTTCCACCCGACGAGGCTGAAGTTGATGATGCGGTCGACCTTGGGCATGGGAATCGTGGGATTAAGGGCGGCTGCGACGTCCGTCGCCACGATGGCGTGGCACTCCCTGCGGCGGAGCTTGTCCAGAGCAGCCGCTCGTGCGGATGGGGTGAGATCGGCTTCGAGCGAGACGACGCCTATATAGAGGGTATCGAGCAGACGGGAGAGCCGGCGTGTCTCGGAAACGGAGTTGGTGAAGATGGCTGTTGTCTGGCCGGCCTTCTGCGCTTCGGAGCACAGGTGGACGAGGTAGGCGTCCTTGAGCCAGTGGGCGAGGAAGATGTAGGAGTGGTGCACCATCATGGGGATGATGAGCTGGTTAGACATTGTCCGCGTAGAGGGTCTCGCCCTTAATTTTGCTTGGAGATCCGTGTATATGGCTGTTGGGTCACGTAGAGTCCGTCGCGGTCGATGGTTTTGTTATATGTCAGGTAGAGAAATAAATGTTCAGGGAAAATGAGTTTGTGGGCATCCAACAAGGTTGGGGAGTGCATGGCATGTGCTGTTCCAACTCAAGCTTGTTCGTCTGAACCGTTAGATAGGAGATACACAAGTGGGCACGGTGTTTATGTTCTGTTGATACCAATATCGCCGTGTTAGTCTAGTGCATGGGGGGAAAGTGTTGGTCCTCTTCGAAGACAAGGCTTTTTCTCTCCAATTGTGCAGTCGGTGACATAGCTGCCAAGCATCGTGTTGATTGAGGGAAGCGGTGCTGTTGAAGTTGTGAGGGAGGAGAGCAGAAGTGGTGATTGGCTGATGTGGTAACAGGTTCGCACCTCGAGGCTTTGCCCGAGTTGGGCTTCCTCGAGGGCGGCCTGCGCTGCCTAACACTCGATATTCTCTACCTCAGCCCTCAGATGGATTACTCGTTCCTGCCACCATACATCGATTCTGCCTTTTGAAGCTTCCATTGTGTCCCTGACTTCGACGATTACATCCCTCGGTAACGGTTACTAAAAAGTTCTTGCTTCGATGTAATGAACCCATTTGTTGTCATCCCTGGATAAACATTTGGGCCGAACCAGAAGATCGATTCCTCAGACCAGTAACTCTCCCCCTGGACTCCTCTTTGCCGCCCCCAACCCTGACCCAACCTAGGGCATCAACAATGCGTCTACTTAACGTCCGAACCCTCAAGCTCGAAGAACACTTCGACGTATCCATTCCTCATTACTCAATCCTCTCGCATACATGGGGCGCACAAGAGGTGGTATACAGCCACATCCGGCAAGACGGCTACAAAGCCGGGTCATCATCAAAAGTTGACGGCTGCATCGCCCAAGCAATCAAAGACGGACTTGATTACGTGTGGATCGATACCTGCTGCATCGACAAGAGTAGCAGTGCCGAGCTGTCGGAGGCTATCAACTCCATCTTTGCTTGGTACTGGGGATGCGTGGTCTGCTATGCTTGTCTTGTTGATGTGCCAGACGATGTCGAGGAATGGGATGTAGACAACGATGAAGACGGCGCCGATATCAACTCTGCGTTCGCGAAGAGTCGGTGGTTTACCCGCGGCTGGACGCTCCAAGAGTTGCTGGCGCCGGATAATGTCGTTTTCTTTTCGGTTGGCTGGCTACCTATCGGACGAAAGCTAGAGAGGTTACATACTCGTCGCTACACCGATGGCATGGTAGACAATAGCGATAGGGTGATAGGTACCCTCCCCGCCATCACCGGCATCGCTCCTGGGTGCCTGGATGCGAAAGGGCTCTCCATTGTCAGTGCCGCCCAAAAGATGAGCTGGGCAGCGGGGAGGAAGACGACAAGACGAGAGGACCGGGCCTACTCGCTACTGGGAATATTCGGCGTCAACATGCCGATGCTCTACGGCGAGGGCGACAGCGCCTTCGCCCGGCTGCAGGAGGAGATACTGCGCGTCTCGGACGACGAGAGCTTGCTGGCATGGGGCTACGGCCTGCCTCCTCCGGGGGACTCGCGTCTTCTTGCGCGGACTACGGACGAATTCTCCGCCTGTGGACATGTCTGTCGCTTTGGTTTGTCCCCCCAGCATTACACCATGACAAACAAGGGCCTTCAGATCTCGTGGCTTATTTCGGACGTGCTCCAGCCTCAATCTTGTTCCCTTGCGCTGCTACATTGCGGCGTCTTGAAAGCAGACAATGGGGGGATGGCGTACGAGTATATAGTCCTCCCTCTCCGTTTCGACCAACGACGGAACCACTACAGGGACCCAAACCGCAGTCCCATGCTCGACACGTTCGGTTTCGTGGCCTGGCCGTACCTCTCCCCCAAGCCAACGGCCACCTACCTGTCGAGGGAGATCCAGCCGCCTGAAATGTCAGGATGGGATTATATGGGGAGGTTCTCGCTCGCCTGCGACGACTTTGATCTGACAGGGGGCATCACGGAGTGCTACCCGCAGGTGTGGGAGCCAGCGCTCAAACAGGGCCGTTTGGCGACCGCCTATATCGAATATCCCCTGCGAGATACCATGCTGTTTCTCTACACGGGAAGAGCGGTTCCTCCTTTCGTCGCGGATGTGAGACCCGGAGTCTCGTCGAGAATGGACGGCATGTCCTGCAATATCGCTTGGATGCCTTCTTCCGCGAAGACTCTGGCCGAGTTGATACTCCAGGCAATGGCCAGGAAGGAAGGCGTGGCCACAGGAAAATCGAGTTGGTACGAAGCATTGAATTTTCTTGAATATGTCCACTGGGGGAGTCTATTTGTGACGCAAGATGGGACGAGCTTGTCTGCACGGGTAGCGGAGGACAACAAAACGGGGAAGAGCGTCATCAGGTTCGAAAAGCGGGCAATCGAGGCTCAAATTGAGGCCGTGCCGTGTCAGCCCGCTCGACGTTCTGTCTTAAGAAGAGAGCTGGAGACTGATAGGTGGACCTGTCATGGCCTCGGTGCCGGACCCCTCGAGCAACTCGAGGTGCTGGACCATCGGCGGTGTGAACCCATTCGAGCTGCTAACATCGAAGACACGACCTAGTTTCCCATGCCATTCTCCATTCTCCAACAAACCCTGTGTTCTGCTACACCAGAATAGTTGACAGGGTCAAGGTCAATTCACTCGTGCAGGCGTTTATCGATCTCGGACCTGACGTTCGGCAGCTCGCGCTTGGAGATCTCCAAAAGAAGGCTCGACCCCGTATGTAAGCCATCGCGGCCGCCATCCAGACCGAGGACTCAACCACGGGATAAGCCACTACGAGTTGATCCCAAGACATAACAGGCACTACCCACATTCCAAGTCTAGCGTTGATGGCTGTTTTGGGGCGACTCAAGCGCCAAGCATCTACTGAGCTTGTGCCCAAGACATTTCCTGCCTTTCGAATCGGCCATGCTGGGCTTTGGAATGTCGGAGCACATATTGTCAGTACAGCCGAGAGTCTGTACCGAATTGCAAAATGGGGACGGGAATCTTGTTCGCCCCATCATAGGTCAAGATGAATACTCGAACACACGTTGGCTTCAGCCCCTGTCTCCCAACCTCGGAAGCGAAGCAAATTGACGAGCATGAAGCCCTCGGCTGCGTGTCAGCGACTCTAAAATGACCGACAAAACCATTGGCCATATGGACTTCGAGGCAGACGAAGGGCCAAAGACGTCGATCACGATCTGGGCGCTGATTGGAGCGTCCGGCGCCTTCCTCATCGCCAGACTCTACTGCAAATTGACGAGGAAGCGCAGGCTGTGGTGGGACGACTACGTGCTGGTGATATCATGGGTACCCAACAACTCGTCTACTGTTCTCCCTGGTAACCCCCATTTAACCAGCAGCAGATATTCCTCCTAGCCTCAGGCTGCACAGTACAATGGTGCCTCACCCGCGGGACGGGGAAGCACATCTATGCCGTGCCGCCGTCGGACCTGTCCGGGGTGGCACTGATGCTCAACGTCACGGGTACGCTATCCATCCTGGCAGCCGTATGGAGCAAGACTTCGTTCGCCCTGACCTTGCTGCGGCTGCTGCAGGGCCGGATGAGGGTCTTCGTATGGTTCGTGATTGTCTCGTGCAACGTGGTCATGGGGCTGAACGCGCTGTTCGGGTGGGTTCGGTGTAGTCCTCCCTCGAAATCGTGGAACATCAATGAGCCGGGGAAGTGTTGGGAGCCGCATGTGTATGTCAATTTCGGGATGTTTGCGGCTGGTGAGCGATTTTCTTTCTTTCTGGATGTGTACGTTCTGGGGTAGAAGTGGGAGGCGCTGACACACATGACTTGTGTCATAGGATACTCGGCTGCAATGGACTTCGTACTGGCCATGTTGCCGTGGAGGATCATCTGGAAAATGCGGATGAACCGCAGGGAAAAGTTCGGCGTTACGGTAGCCATGAGCATGGGTGTAGTGTGAGCAGCGATACTCGACTACCTTTGGGTGTGTGCTGAGAGCTAACATCGCCATCAGTGCCGGCGTCACAGCAGTGGTCAAGGTGACCACGATCCCGACAATGGCCTCGGCCGACTTCACCTGTCAGTGCTCCTTAACTTCCGGGCGCATATTGGCACCAGAACCACCTAACCTGTGACAGACTACGTGACAGGCCTCATGATCTGGGGAACGGCGGAGTCGGCAGTGACCATCATGGCCGCCTCCATCCCCGTGCTGCGGACTCTGTTTCTGGGATGCACCATCATGAGCGGGAAGGCGAACACGCCGGTGACGGTGGATGACTTGTCAATGCCCGTACATGCCGGGGAAGGGACGCCTGTGGGAGTCACCGAGTCGGATCCAGTTCCTGTCAGGAAACTGGAACCGTCGCATGGATGAAAATGCGGTCGTGAACGGCAAAGAGATCGGAATATACACTTGTTGTTCTCGTTCTCTATGCCAATCTCCATTCTCCAACAAACCCTGTGTTCTGTTACTGACAAACCATCGTTGTCGACTTACATATCGAGTTGAGGAGCAACAACGCCCACGTGCCAAGGGCATTGGCAGAGCTTCGAGGACCACGTGCTCGATCGACCAATCAGAGGCAAGCCATTGTCAACGCTACCTGCCTCATCAAGCTCCTCTGCAGGACCACAACTCCACGGATCATGGGTGTCAAGGCCCATAATGCTAGGAGAGGGTGCTGGCGATGGATTCGGCGATCTTGAAGCCAAGGACAGCCAATTGGTGGCCGGTTTCAGGGCACGCATGGCGCCCGCACTAGCTGCCATTGAGGACTACCTTAAATTGTGGTGAAGGAACCGACGAAGGTCAATGGCACTCGCGAAGCTCTGACGTCTGGAAAAGTTTATCTCTTGGAAGCTTCCCCTTCCCATTCATAAGTGAGGAAGAAGTCTGTGAAGTTGTGAGGGGTTTACCTAACACAAAATGCTCGATCTCTCATGAGCTGGAGGCATCACCATACTTTTCTTCGCAAGACAACGGAACAACCTCCACAAGCACAGTGGCATGGACAGCACTGGTACAATAGACCAACCATCACAATGCCCGTACCGCCGACTTCTAGCATCTTCAGCTCCTCATCGGCACGAGACGCCTCCAGACTACCGCTCTACTCCATCCTCTTAACAAGTAACTCTTCAGTCGACGAACCTTCATTAGTTAACGGCAACAAACCTAGCAAAACCCGACCACAATTGCCACCGTGTCCCTACTCTTTCTCTCCCAAAATGCCCACAAAAGCCCGCTTCCTAGCCGACTTCACCCTCGGCTTCGCCGACGGACTGACCGTGCCCTTCGCCCTGACGGCGGGCCTATCATCCCTCGGAAGGACGGACACGGTCGTCTACGCCGGCGTGGCGGAGATATGCGCCGGTAGTATCAGCATGGGGATAAGCGGGTATCTATCTGCCCGGGGTGACGGAGCGGCTGCTGCCGAAGGCAGGACCGACGATGACGAGGGCCCCCCGGAGGAAGACGCAGAAAAGGGGGTCCCGTCTCTCCTCACGGCGGGAGTGGTCGATTACCTCCGTCCGTTGGAGTTGCCGCCCGCGTTGTTTGACGTGGTGGTCGACCACGTCCGGGGCCGGCCACATGTAACGGAAACGCTGGCTGATATATCGGAGAGGGAGGAGGGGGATTCTTGCTCGCCTGTCGTGGTGGGATTGTCTGTTTCGCTTGGGTATATGCTTGGGGGGATACTGCCGCTATTTCCATACTTTGTCGTCGAGCGGGTTGGTGACGGGCTGTTTTGGAGTTTTGGGATTTGTTTGGTTGCGCTGTTCGCTTTTGGCTTTATCAAGGACTTTGTGTTGAGTTATCAGAGAAGGGAGAATGATGTAAGGCAAAGAACGTTTGGGAAGAAACAGGGTGTACAATGGGCGGACGTCCGACGCAGCTCGTGGGAGGGGCTACAGATGGTACTGCTGGGAGGAGTGGCTGCGCTGGCGGCTGTGCTGTGTGTCAGGGCATTCGAGGGCTTGCGGGAAGCCTCGGGTGATGGCACAGCATAGCTTCGTTACGAAATAGACGAAGTCACGAATGCAATGAATGGAGATCGTTGCTCATGCTATAGTCATTATCATCAACGTCGTATCAAAACCTCCCCGACCTAGATCGAGTGCCTATGATGCTCAGCATCAATCCCCAACTTGTACATCCACGTGCCCCTCTTCTTGTTCGCCTCGATCGTCGTGGAAATAGACAGCTTGACGCTGTACTCGGTGAAAATCCTCTTCTTCCCCGGCACATACGGCGCGACGATGGTGTGAGTCGCCGCGGCGGGCGAGGCAGGGCTGTTCGTCCCCGTCTGCGCCTTGACGAAGGCTCCGACCTGCTCCAGCACGTGGCCAATGCCGTACCCGGCTTCTTGTTCCATGAAATTCGTCAGGTCCTTGGCTGTTTCGCGGTCGTATATCACCGCCCACGGCTGGTGTTGCTGGAAGTCTCCACAGCCGTTGGACATGCCACCGGGTGTGGCGGCATCGCGCTCCTGCTTCTTCAGGCCGAAGACGAGCCATAGCGACGGCCACCAGAAGTTGTTTGGCCCGCCCTCCTGGTCTACGGGTGGGAACTCGGGGTTGTGGTGTTCGACCGGCTCGCTGACGTACCCGCCCTGAAACCGTAAATGCAAAATCCCGATGAACCGTTCGTTCCCGTCCGTCATGAAGGCGCGGTTGTGCGATTCCCAAAGGTGCATGGGGTATTGCCGCGTATACTGGATGACGAACCCCGTCTTGTTGTTGATATCCACGTGGAAGCGCTGGGAGAGACGCATCAGCAGCTCGTCGGAGTCGGTAGGGGTGATCATCTTGGGCACGTAGATGGTCTTTGGTGTGCTCGGCTTAACGGAGCTGGCGGATACCAGCACAGGCAGACCGGCCCAGTGCCGTACGAACCCGTGGGGTGTGCGGACGAGGCGGATGAAGACGATGCTGTGCATGCCGTCTGGCTGTTGTCGGCTGCTGTCGAGACAGTCGAGGTTGAGGAGGAAGTCCTTCTCTCCGTTGGGACTTTCTCCCTCGTTCATGCGTGCTGTTAGGCGGATGCCCTTGTTCGTGATGGCGTACTCCTCTGTAGGTGTGACTGGACTAAGAATTCGTAGCAGCTTGTCGCAGTTGATGAAGTCCACAGGCGACCTGGCGAAGAGGCCGTGGTAGTTCTGCCGCTTGTACTTTGTATCCAATGACGTCCACGCGAACAGCGAGAGGTCGACGTTGTCCTGCGCAATGGCCTCCTGCAACCTGATAAAGGCCTTGTCTCCCTCCCCATAGATCAACGGCATATGGATGTCGAATATGCCGAACAGCGAGTACGCCACGTCCTCGATCCTCGTGCACTGCCTTTTCGAAGCCCAGGACATCCTTCGGGCGATAGGAATATCCGGCAGCAGACTGCTGTCCTGCAACACATCCTCATCAATCCTGGTGATGCCCGACACAAGCTCGCAGAGCTCATCCTTATCCCCCCTCAGGTTCCACGCCTCGTCGTAAAACTCCACATTCTTAGGGGCGACCAGCTCCTGCAGCGTCCAGCCACGGCTGAACCAGTGGCAGAGGGACAGCGTCTGATGGAGATCCTTTTTCGTACCCACGGGTAAGTCGGAGAGGAATGCGAAGCAGACCGTCGCGTTCTGGTACCACCGGAACATGGAGTTGATGGCCTCGGTCAGCTCGGCGCTGCTGCTCTTGTCGATGCAGACATTGTCGATCCAGCAGTAGGGGATGTTCCTTGCGCGGGCGAGACGACATGTCTCGCGTACTTTGAAGAACCGCTCGTCCCTGACGATGCGTCCGGCATTTCCTGCTCGACGGGCGCTGGGCGGCGGCATGCCCACGGGAGGACTAAGGAAGTCCTGGAATGTGGGCTCGCCTTCCCGCCGCCAGGTGTGAGAGAGGATGGCATAGCGGTGGAGTTCCGGGTCCGCGACGAACTGGATCTTTTCTGTCTTGGTGTTGATGAGCCACATATCCGGCTTTAGAACGGTGTTTCGATATGGATTTCTCAGGAAGCTGTGGTTGTTGGTGGACAGAAAGGAAAGAAGGGCCAGCCTTATCCTCTTTGCTTCAAGTAGAGGGCAAGTCGAGCTCGACTGTAGGCAATGGTTGGGCACTTGCCCAGAGCCTCGTGGTACCTATTTCACTCAAGGATTCGGGTCGGACTGTGCCGCCGGCCTTGGCCTCACAGGGCTTGTTCTATGGCGTCCTGCGCGTTATGCGCTGGCGCCTTTTTGGTGATCGGCGGCCTTTCCGGACAAAGTAATTGCATGGGGTGGCTCTAAATACCACCTTCGAGGTAAACGGCGTATCTGCCTTCCGTTTTGTTACCTAATCCGGGGTAATCAGGCTCCCGAGTCACCACCATGGATACTGAACCCAGATAGATACTGGATGATGCTGTGAAAGTGCTGTCTTCATGACTGTGCTCTGTTCAGCGATACGCTTCCTGTTTTGGGGCAGTGAAAAAGTCATGTCGGGATCCCTGGACTAGACCCTGGAGCGTTCATCCGTCCTCCGCCGATGCCAAAAGTGATTGTATGTCTGATTTCGACTTAACTATCCGCGGGCCCTTTTGTCGCGGTCTCTTCAATCACACACTTGAAACACATGGTTCGGAGAATGGACTTGCTTTAAAAAGGGAACTACTAAATCAGAGCATCCTTTCCGCAATGTCAGTGCTAGAACATAGCAGTTTCGGTGTGTTTCCAGTGGGTGTCCAGCGCTTGGACACTGCATTGGCAGTATCGCTGGACGCCATCATTCTCGAGTGTCACAGGTACACAATGAAGCAGGTACGCTAAAAAGAATGAATGCCTTTCTGCATTTGATTTCCCTCGGGGAATGTTGCCTGTGCCATGGCTGGTCAGCGACGCTGCACCTACACAGCCAGTCATATAACGACACCTACTCATCCCACGTTTCTCTCCACCACCTCTCCGCAATCACCACAACCTTCGCCCCAGTCGCCTTCTCGATCCTCCCCTTCCACTCCTTCGGCACCCGCCCGTGCAGCGTCACGGTCCGCAACTCCCTCAGCCCCTCCACAATTGCCAAAAACTCGGCCTCCTTCTTCTCATACTGCCGTCTCCGCCACCCGACCTTCCTGGCCTCGATCTCGGAATCCCACGGCGCCCAGTCGACGACCAGGTGCTCGAGCCCCGCCGCCCTCTCCGCAAGACCAAAGAGAAAGGGAACCCACAGGTTCCAGCTCGCGTGCTCCATCTGCACCACCACGATGAGCCGGCGCAGTCGCTCGAACCGGAGGATGCCGTGGAAGGCGACGCCGATGCGCCGCTCCTCGTACGCGCCGCGGGGGCGGATGCGCACGGCGGCGAGACCGTGGGCGAGCGGGTCCAGCTCCGTGTAGGCGCGGCGGCAGGTGAGCATCAGTGACGGGAGGGGCCGGGTGTGGCCTACGCCGCTGTCGGGGGAATTGTTGTTGTCCTCCTGGGGGTCCAGGTACATGTGCGTCGGCCTGACGGTCTCGCCGATGGTGAAGTCGGAGTAGGTGAAGCTGAGGTAGTAGTCGTAGATGCGCTCTCGGATCTCGAATGGCAGCGAGAAGAGCGGGCTGCTGTACTGTTGTTGATTCTCGCCCGCGTGAGACAGGGCCGTTGGTGGAAGGGAGGATGACATGATGATCGTCTCCGGACAATGGATGTACACGCCAGGACTTGGCTTTCTGGAACAGTGCTATCTACAACGGACCATCAGGTTTGATTGGAATATCGACTCGCAAGTGACGGCTTTGCAGAAAGTAAGGCAGGTAAAAAGTAAACAAACCGAAGTGTTGAGAGCTGTCGCAAGATATGCGGGGTCGGCCCACAACGGTTCGGAATGATGCTGCCAGGCACCAACAATTGCTTTTTGAGACACCACTCTTTCATTGTTGCCTGAAACCAGCAATAGATCCATTCTCTTCCAAATGTCGCAATATCTTGCTTGACGGAGAGATATCTACAAGAATTACGCGCAGCTAAATTCGCGCAGCTACCTCAGCGGTCGCGCACACACTGTCGGTCCTGCTGTGACCTTCCGGCATCGAATACCTAAGACATCCATACAAGCTAAGCAGCTGTGGTGACTTCCTGAACCCTCCTCCTGTAACACATGGGCACTCCTCACTAACCCGTCCATCAGATATCCGTGTCCAGGTCGTCGTCCTCGCTGATGGTGCTCGTGCCACCAGCATTGCTCTCAGCAATGACCTGCGTCCGCGTGACCTTGCCGGCCGTGTTCATGTATATCCAGCAGATGGCCTCGATGCCGGGGAACGGGTTGTAGACGTACTGCAGCTCGTACAGCGTCGTCTGCCCGTCGATGGCGATGGACCGGTTGTGGCCGTTGAACGTCATGTCGTCCTTGTAGTACCCGACCAGCTGCTTGCCCGTCTCGTCGCCGTCGTTGTTGAGGAAGATGTCGTACATGGACCCGTTCTGCGCCAGCACGCGGTTGGTGTGCGCCTGGCCCTGGTAGTTGTTGACGCTGTACAGCACGTTGTGCTGGAGGTTGTAGTCGTACGACAGGTCGGCGCTGCGCTTGCTGGCCGCCGTGCTCCCCGTGGGGTTGCCGCTGCCGTCGACGGGCTGCGTGATGACGCCGACGGTGTTGTTGATGATCTTGGTCACGTCCTGGCCGAGCGTCGCGATGATGGGGTTCAGGTCGATGCTGTTCAGCACGTCGCTGACCATCTGCACCACGTTCTCCAGCCGCGCCTCCAGCTCGACCTTGGCCGTGATGTTCTGGATCGTCAGCTTGACGCGGTCGATGCTCGCGTCCACGCCCGCGCTGAAGTGCAGCAGCTTCAGCACCTGCGCGTCCAGGTTGATCTTGGCCGTGATGTTGTCCACCTCGATGTCGATCTCGCCGACGTGTAGCGATGCGTTGAGGTACACGTCCGGCTCCTGCGCTAGGACGACGCCGCCGGTGTCTGGGTCTGTGTTCGCCGTCTCGTATACTGCCGACTCGGGGTCTCCGCGGTGTTCGAGCTTGTATCCGACATAGCCGTCCTGTCCTTCCCCGCCTTGCGCAAGCGCCGTGCTGGCTACCGAGAGTACTAACAGGCACACTCTGCTTATGGGGCCCATCATGGTTGTGGGTGGGCTGTCTGGTTGGCCCGAAGAATAGGGAGTAAATGAGAGCAGCGAAGGAAGAGGCAAAAGGTCAACTCGACAAACAAGTCAATTCAACCAAAAAGGAGAGACTGGATGGAAGTTGGCTGACGGCGACGACAAGCAGAGGAGAAGCAACAGCCAACAAGCAGGTCATCAACAGAGGAGGGAGTTTTCGCGAGGAGGGTAGGGAAGTGTACAAGTAACCATCGAGATCAAGCGGCATCACGTCCAGGGGTCTCACATTAACTTCCGGCGGTTTGAAGAAGAGCGTCAGGGGGGTCGTCACCAGAACTGGCGGCATGGAGGCGCAAACTCGCTTGGCTCGCTTCGAGCTACACTAGCCGCTACCAAAGAAGCTTTTATCGCGGCACATATCGACAAGGCATCTTCCAAGGAAGTTGGCGAGTCTAAATCCCATGCCAATTACGGGAGTCGGGGCATTGGGATTTTGGTGTGAGATCCGCGTCGCCGCGATGGGTTCTTACTCCGCATAACGACTGCAAACGTGGGCTTCCCCCTGTCCAGGAGGTTACAGGGTAGCAGTCGCTACCAAGGAAAATCTCCGACTGGACAATGGACCATGGTTCCGCACCCTTGTTCAATGCAACGGCCAGGGGGCTACCGCGTGAAAGCTCCGGCGCGGCGGCGCATGAGCAGCGCAATCTCTCTGGAACTTGAATCGCGCTGACGGCGGGAATCAAGGTTTTTGAAACGAAGTGACAGCCTCTATTCCATAGCGTACCGAACTAAGCAAGATTAGAGAGAACGCCATCAAATCCACATCGAGGCAGGGGATGGAACCAGTGTTCCGGACCAAGTTTATGGATGGACAGCTGCCCGCGAGGAAGAACAGGAGAACTCTCGATCGCGCTCCTTGATGCTTCCCTGCCTTATATCCCCCACACGACTCAAGAAGGTGTCTGTGAGCTCTCCCTTCGCGTCGCAGTAGGAGATCGTTGCCGTGTTTCTTCCTTGTCCTACTGTTGAGGTTGTCGCTGAAAATACATACTGTCCTCAGTTGACAGTCACTCTCCTTCACTCCTTTTTCCAGCTTCTATTCGCTCACTCATACCCCCGTTCATCCGTCACCATGAGGAACTTCGCCAACCTCTCGGTGCTCTTCAGCCTGCTGCTGATGCTCGTCGGCCTCGCAACCGCACAGACAGACGCGAGCTCAACCGCAGCAGCAACCAGCACAGCAGCAGATACGCCCACGAGCGCGCCTTCGTCTGCGCCGACTTCAGCCCCGTCAGGAGGATCCTCGGCAAGCGGCTCCTCGACCGGCACCCCCTCCACCCCCTCAACCACCACCCGTGGCAGCGGCTCCAGCACCACCAACCCGCCCGACGTGCTCCTCCGCGTGCCCCAGCTCTCGGTCGGCCGCATCGAGCTGATCGTCGACAACCTCCAGGCCGAGGTCAACCTCGCCGCCGAGATCGCCAACCTCGTCTCCATCAACGCGGGCGTGCAGATCGGCGTGCAGAAGGTCAACATTACTATCGCCGACGTCGAGGCCGAGCTCGAGCTCATTATCCGCTTGGGGCACCTCGTCGACATTGTCAACCGCACCCTCGCCTCGCTCGACCTCAATCCGCTGCTAATCAACCTGCTGAATGAAGTGACGGACGTGGTTGACGCCGTCGTCGGCGCGGTCGACGGCCTGCTGGGCTCCATCGTGCAGGGCAACACGAAGCTGAACTTCATCATCGACAACCTCGGCAACATCGTCCAGGAGGTGGTGGGAGACGCGGGCAGCATCCTCAGCAGCATTGTCGGCAACTACAACCAGAACATGACCTTCACGGGCGTGCAGAAGGATCTGGGCAACGGCCTGACGCAGAAGACGTACAAGTACGACGCGCTCGGCAGTATCGTGAACATCATCTTCAACACGCTGGGGCAGGTCGTCCAGGCCGTGGTCGTGGGCGGCGGCAATGGCGGAGGAGGCGGCGGTTCGAGCAGCTCGACGACCATCAAGCCCAGCTCTACGGCCGCACCGTCGGGGAGTTCCAGCGCTGCGCCAACATCGGCGCCGGCTTCGACGACGGCATCTGCGTAAAGCAGAGAAGTGTGCGAGGGACTGGCGATTGGTGGGTGTGCGTGGAGGCTCGTCGTTGCCTTGGCTAGAGAGGCCTTATTGGGCTTTAAGCGATATGCTATCGCCCTCCTAATCATTACGGTACATGGAACCTTCTATGTAAAAGGGCTCATGCTCTCACTGCAAAGCCCCTGTTGGATATCATGGACTCCGAGAGGGGCGGTATATAGTGGCGCCGGCAATGATATTGTACCTTCTATATGCCACTTATACGGTGTGTTGGTTGATCCCTATCAGGTCATCGATCTCTAATCCAGTCATTGCTCAACCTAAGGGGGTGTGCATGTCTTCCTGTTACGTCGGTCAGTCACATTACCGCTCAAACGATTGGGGGTGTATACCCACATCTCCTTAGCACCCAGTCCCGATTTTCAGTCACTTACTTCACCTTTAAACATTCCCTGCCACTCAGTCCACCACGATTCCATCACTTTCCCCAAAGATAGGGTAGCTCACGGGTACCTCCTAACCCCCCGAATCTGCGGATTCCTCGTCTGCCGATAGGGCGTATACCGCGGCGTAGGCGGGAACCTCGGCGGCGGCGGCACGACGCTGATCACCTCCGGTCCTCTCGTTCCTATCCCTCCCCTTCCGCCACCACCACTTACCCACGGCCCCCCCGTGCCCATCCACCCCATACCGCCCATCCTCCTCGTACCTCCTCCTCCTCCTCCTCCTTCCCGCACCCTAACCTCCGCCGTCTCCTCGCTCGTCTCGCTCTCCCCGCTCAAAACGTACCGGAAACGCGCTTCCTCTTCTTCTGCCTCCCGCCGTCGCCGCGACTGGGAGACGCAGTACCAGATTAGAATCACGAGGAGGATGGAGCCGAAAATGGCACCTAGGATGGCGCCTAGTTGGGCGTGGGTGAGGGTTGTGGAGGAGGCGGGCGGGGTACCGGGGATCGTGACGGGGGAAGAGGTGGTGGAGGAAGGCGAGGAGGTTGAGGTTGAGATGATGGTGGTTGTTGCCTGGGGCGGTGGAGAGCTGGTCGACCCCGGTCCGAGAGTGACGACGGCTGTTATAGTTGTGTAGGGCCGGGTTATGGTCTGTGTTACCACCGGGTTCTGGCGTGCTGTGATGAGGAGGCGTTCGGAGGCGGCGCCACGGAAGTGGAGGACGGTTTGGGGGTTGAGAACTGCCATTTTGATTTGATATGATCGGCAGGGGTATGGGCTATCGTACAACAAACTTGCTAAACATACAGGAGGAAGACTTGAACAATATAATTTAACAGGCCCGGAACTTGACAACAGCAAGGGGGAGAAAACCATCATCGCCGTTAAACACGGGGAGTCACACATCCTTATGAACAGATCCCCTCTGGGCCCGATAGTACAATTTTCCTTAAGATGCCGAGCGAGAAAAGACGGTTCGGTTCGCGCAAACTGACCTATCGATGCGTTGGCCGATTTTGTCTCGGCCTGCATTGTTAAAGAGAACTTAAATCCCACCCTTGCTGCATCTCCCGCACCTTCTGTCGAGAGGAAGCCCGGTACTGGAACAGCTCTGTTACTTGGATACCAGCTGCCCCCTCATAACACCAATAGCGAACACCCTCCGAGACATCGGGGCCATCAGATGACGGCTCCCGACCACCCACCCCTCCCGAGTCTAGGCTACCAAGGCAAAGAAGCCAAGCTAGTCGACAGCCCTAACCCAGCGGATATGGTGGCCTGCGGACGAATAGGAGCGGCATCGCGGCCGCGGTAGATAGGTAGGTGTCATGCATGTGCATGTGCATGTGGGAATTCTTCCTGTTTGTGTGGGCTCGTCATCGGGTCATGACAGTGGCCCAGTCTAGGCAGAAACCGCTGCCTTTCGCTCAACCTTGCTGCAGACACGGGTCTTGGAACCCGGTAACTTGGAGGACTGGGATGGACGCTGGTTCGAGATGCGGTCTTGGAGCGGGAAGGAGTAGACCAATAGGGGGTTGTCGTTATGTTGGATTCATGTTAGCTTCGAGATTGGACCAATGGTGTTGTCGGCGATGAACTGTTGCTGCATGAGTTATTGAAAGACGTCGTTGGTGGGTTGCTGGAGAAGTTGGAGAGGACCTCCAAGAGGGAAGAAGTTCGGGTGCGGAGAACACCGGAACAGATCGGTGTTGAGAGGCCGAATAGTCTCGTATGAGTTCGAGAGAGGGCAAATGCAATTATGCTGTGACGGTTATCAAGTCGAAAGCTCAATTCGTGGGAATCAATCAAATATACACATCGTCAAACCCATCCCTCATACCAATCATTACACTAATAAGCAACCATAGTATTCAGCCCATCCAGCTCACGGGCCCAGTTCCTGTGCTGAGCACTCGAGTAGAAGAACTGCTCCAAGAACCCCTTCGCGCCCTGCGCAATGTCAATCGCCTCCTTGAAGCTCTCGGGCTTGATGTTCCGCTGAGTAACAACACCGTACGACTCCACCGCCTCCTCGCCGCTCGACAGCTGGATGCCGGGCAACTGGAATGCGATCTGGAGCAGGTCTACGCCCTCGCCGGTAGCGGCGATGGTCTTCAAGTGACCGAAGGCCTCGCGCAGCCAGTGGACGGCCCGACCGTTCTTGGAGAGCGTCTCGATGGACTTCTTACCGCCCGGGACAAAGACGGCGTCGACCATCGTCGAGCGGAAGCCCTCGAGGTGGTGGTGGGGGAAGATGGAGTGACCGCCGCCCTCGGAGGTGATGTTGCTGCGCTTGGGGGCGATGATCATGGGGATGGCCTTGGAGGCAAGTACAGAGGCACGCACGGCGTTGAAGGCGACCGCGTCGTAGCCGTCTGCGATGAGGATGGCGACGCGGCGGGAGGCAATGGTGGGCTTCACGGGCGGATAGTCGAACTGCGACAGACCGGGGGCTTTCTTGCCGTGGTTCTCCCGGGTGGCCTTCTGCGGGATGTCGCCGCCGACCATCTCGGCGACGGTCTGGGCGAGGCCGAGATCGATGTCGGCGATGCGCTCCACCATGCGCTTGTACACGACCGGGTCGGAGCAGTGGTCCAGCTCGAAACCGAAGGCGTTAATCATGTGGTTTTTCTCGATCTGCGACATACTGTTCCAGAACAGTTGGGCCTGGTTGTAGTGCTCCTTGAACTTGGAGCTGCGGGAGCGTGTCTTCATGCCCTCGACCTTGGCGGCGTACTCGAGGTAGCCGCCCTCGGCGTGGGTAGCTGGCTTGACAGCATCGAGGCGGTTAGGCCAGTAGTTGACGGTGGACTTGGCGATGCGGTGGCGCATGGCGCCGTCGCGGTTGAAATTCATGACGGGGCAGACAGGCCTGTTAACGGGGAGCTCCTGCCAGTTGACGCCCAGTCGGGTTAGCTGGGTGTCGAAGTAGCTGAAGTTGCGGCCCTGGAGGAGAGGATCATCGGAGAAGCCGATACCGGGGACGACGTGGCTGGTGCAGAAGGCGGCCTGCTCGATTTGGGTGAAGAACTGTCGACGTTAGTTTGAACATGACTGCTGTAAAAAGTCGAACGACTTCACTCACCTCATCCGGGTTGCGGTTGAGCTCAAGCTCCGCGAAATAGCGAACAGGAATGAGATCCTCAGGCCACACCTTGGTGGCGTCAAGGATGTCGAACTCAAACTTGTGCTCGTCCTCCTCCTTAACGACCTGGACGCCAAACTTCCACTTGGGGTAGACGCCGTTCTCGATGGCCTCCCAGAGATCCTTGCGGTGGAAGTCAGGGTCCTGCCCGGCGAGCTTCAGGGCCTCGTCCCAGACGAGCGAGTGGACGCCCAGCTCGGGTGTGAAGTGGAATTTGACGAAGCTGCGCTTGCCCTCGGCGTTGATGAGGGTGAAGGTATTGACGCCGAACCCTTGCATCATGCGGTAAGAGCGGGGGATACCGCGGTCAGACATGGCCCACATGAACATGTGTGTGGCCTCGGGGTGGAGGTACTGGAAGTCCCAGAAGTTGTTGTGTGCCGACTGGGCCTGTGGTACCTCGTTGTGAGGCTCCGGCTTGGCGGCGTGGACGACGTCGGGGAACTTCATGGCGTCCTGGATGAAGAAGACAGGAATGTCGTTGCCGACGATGTCCCAGTTGCCCTCCTGCGTGTAGAACTTTACGGCGAAACCACGGACGTCGCGCACGGTGTCGGCGCTGCCCCTGCTGCCGAGGACGGTGGAGAAGCGGATGAAGACGGGCGTCTCGCGCGACTTGTCCGTCAGGACGGGGGCGAAAGTGAGGTCGTCTGCGCTCTCGAGGACCCTGAAGGTTCCGAAGGCGCCGGCGCCTCGGGCGTGGACTACTCTCTCTGGGATGCGCTCATGGTCGAAGCGGTGGATCTAAGCACATATTAGCAGATGGTTAAGTTTAGGGTGTGTTGTGTCATGTGTCATACCTTCTCACGACCGAACTGGTCCTCGAGCAGTGAAGGGCCGGTGTGGCCGTCGCTGGCTACCCTCAACCAGTCATCAGTGTTGGACTGCCTCACGCCAAAGTCGGAAGTGAGACGGTCCTTGTCCGAAGGTTCGTGTGTGTCTCTAGCCATGTCGGCTATCTTGTCGCCCTTGGAACCCATGACGGCGTGTTGTGCTGCTTGGACGGTTGCCGGGATGATGTTGGCCATTACTGCGGGAGGGAGATTGTATGTAGAGATAGGGTATGACCTGGAAGTTCAATTGGATGTGAGAGAGATGGGGAGATGGTCCCATATATCTCAATCAGGAGAAAGGGAGAAAGGGAGAAAGGGGAAGCGGGGAATTTCACAAGGTGGTGGTCATGGAAAGGGACAACACCTTAGTGAGACTGCTGACGTCAAGCGGGGTTATTGGACACTGGAGTTCACGTTGACCCAACCTCACCGGCAGTGGAACTTTTGGCTTTCCCAGGGTGGAAGCTTGTCAGGAGCTGCGATCGCAGTCCGTAAACGACGATTGTTGATATAATCATGATGTCACTGGCCCCGGCTCTCACTCCCGGCCATTCGAGCTCCCCTGTCATTTTAGCGCCGACGTTTGGAATGTATGGCTCCTGATTGGACAAGAAGCTTAAATCCAGCGGGACCCCTCGGGAAGTGGAGAACAGGTAGTAGCGAGGTGGGGCTTGTGGGGGGGCGAGCGAGCATTCCTGGAGCTTTTCTTCCTTTTTCTGATGAATGACAAGTTCAAGTCATTCTCGGTCGCCATCCATGATGACCACCTGCGGGATGGATATCTAATGATTACACGTGAGCACGTGTGGAAACGATATCAGCATCACCGATCCGCCATCCCCTGCGTACGCGCCCCTAGTCCAGCAACAGCTCTGATCGACATGTCCACAACCAAATTTAACCTCTTACCAAAGTTCTCTTTTCCTCCTTTTCAAAAATGTTATCTCGCTGACTCAAACTTGTCTGATACACAGGAGCCAGACAGGGAGGCTATGAGAGTACCTGGAGATGCGTTGCATAGGTATTGGAGTAGATTGAGTCCGGTGGTCCTGCAGATATCGATGTTTCTTCGGATGGGAGATTCTGCCGTCTCGTCTGCATTCGGTTAGCGGCTATGTAGCTCTCGTCCGGTTGCCGACTCCTCACTTCACGTCAGGGACAATGTTTACCAGAAAGGTATGGTAGCTTCAACTTCATTGCGATCCCACATTTCTAAATATGTTCATCATGCGTTTGTCAGCCCCAAGAGTACGTCTCAGTCCGGGTGTGGCCAGCAGAAGTCTGCACCAGCCACTGTGCCTCACCAGAAGCCTCACCCACCATGTCTCCCTTCAGTCACATCACGGCCACAAACCCCTGACGGCCGACGACATCGACAAGCTAAGGGTGAGCCAACACCGGCTTATGGGAGATCTCCACCACACATGCACATGGGGCACAGGCAAGAAATGGGGACCCCACGCAACGGAGACTGGGATGCACCGCCTGTCGCTCTCGGACGACGATAAGAGAGCCCGCGACTGGTTCGTCCATAAGACGAGGAAACTGGGCTGTGCTGTCACCATCGACTCGATGGGCAACACTTTTGCTGTCCGTCCTGGCCGGAGAGGAGGTCCCCCGACCTGTGCCGGCTCGCATCTCGATACCCAGCCTACTGGCGGACGATATGATGGTATACTAGGCATCCATGCTGGCGTGGAGATGCTTAAGGTCCTGAAGGATCACCACGTTCAGACTGAGTATCCTGTTGGAGTGGTTAATTGGACAAAGTATGCCGCCCGGCTGATATCAGATACATTAACTGACCACTGACCGTGCCAGTGAGGAGGGTGCCCGTTTCCCAATCAGCATGGTCAGCTCCGGCGTTTGGGCGGGCGAAATTTCCCTCGAACGCGCGCATAACCTCCAAGAAGTCGGCGGCGGCATAGCAACCATGAAGTCAGAGCTCAAGCGCATCGGGTACCTCGGCTCCGTGCCAGCGAGCTACCAGTCCATCCCCATCGCCGCGCACTTTGAGCTTCACATCGAGCAAGGTCCCATCCTCGAGGCAGAGAGGCAGAAGATAGGCGTCGTCAAAGGCGTGCAAGCTTATAGGTGGTATACAATCGAGGTTACGGGTAGAGGTAGGTCTACCTATCCCTTTCCTCTCGGACCAGAACCAACATCGTTGACCTCGCAGATGCTCACACGGGCACAACCCCCTTCTCCTCTCGTGCCGACGCCCTCCTCCTCGCCGCGCGGCTAATCACCCGCTCCCACGACGTGGCAGTCGCACATTCCGCCCTCGCCTCAACCGGTATTTTGACTCTGGAACCGGGGAGCGTGAACACCATCCCCGGCCGCGTGCGGTTCAGCCTCGACATCCGCGCTCCAGCCGACGACACAGTCGAAACCGTTGAGGCCACCCTAAAACACGACTTCGCCGAGCTCGCCTCGCCTAACCCCAAGTTGAGCGTGAAGTGGCAGACGGACAGCGTCTCGCCGGCAGTCAACTTCCACGAGGACTGTATAGCCGCCGTCAGGGCATCGGCGGAGGCGGTGACGGGGGGCAAAGGCTTGGTGAGGGATATGGTCAGTGGCGCGGGACATGATAGCGTTTACACCAGTCGACGGTGTCCGACGAGCATGATATTCGTGCCGTGCCGGAATGGGGTGTCGCATAACCCGGAGGAGTACACTAGTCCCGAGGACTGCGCTGTCGGCGCGGAGGTGCTGATGCGTAGTTTGCTGCGGTATGATCAAATGAGGGCGGGGAGGGCTTCGGCATAGATGAATATATGGCAATGTATGTATGTCTGACTTGTATGTACACCCAACATCTTCCCAAAGATTCCAACCACGGCCCCTCGAGTCTGTCCTTAACAGGTACTCTGCCCGTTGCCAGTAAAATTCCCAGCCTGATACGCACCATCGGGATCACCGAGACACTCAGCTGGAACTCCGTTAGTCTTTTAACCCCTTTCCTCTTCCCTCCCGGGGTGTCACTTACCAACAGTAACCAACTTCAAGTTATTTGTCTTGGCCCAGTTAATCAACCAAGGCGTGAGCGTGTTCACGGTACCGCTATACGTCTCGTGCATGAGCGGGATGTGCCCGTTCCCGCCGGCGCCCGCGGCCTGGAACTTCTGCTGGCTCTGCTGGGGAGTCTTGTTGTTCCAGTCCTCAGCATCAACATCATCGGTTATCACCTTGTACCCCAGCCCGCGGAGGGTGGGCAGGAACTGGCCCCCCGTCTCGAGGTAAGGCGGTCGCATGTAGGCCGGCTTCTTGCCGATTAGGTTCACGAGGGCTTGCTCGACTTTTGTCATTTCCGTCGTTATTTGGCTGGCGGACATGGAGCCCATGTGGCCGTGGGTCCTGGGCACAATGTCAGTAAGTGCGAACTCAATTGCTGGACTAGTGGGCCGGTTGCGGGAATGGAGGTACCATGTGTGCGAAGCGATCTGATGCCCCGACGCATACGCCTTCTGCACGGCGGCCTTCTGGTTGTAGATGCACCCGTACAGCGTGCCCGTCCAGAAGAACGTCGCCTTGGCGCCGGCCTTGTCGAGGATGTCGACCAGCGTCGAGGTGTACTGGTAGGGCCCGTCGTCGTAGGCCAGGGCGAGCACGCCGGGCTGACTGCACTTGGTGATGACGACGCCTGGGCTGGGCGCCCGCTGGATCATCTGCAGCGGGTTCTCGACGGGGTAGGCGCCCGCGGAGGCTGCGAGCAGCACGGCGGTGGCGATGGCGGATAGCATCTTGTTTTTTTTTTTTTTTTTTGGGCTTGGTACACGGAGCCAGGTCGATGATGTCGAGGAGGGAACTCGTGGTTAAGCCGGAGTTCGCGAACTATACTTCCTCCCCGCTGCTATATATCCAGACAACATGGCTTGCCAAGACTTAGCCACGCAACTTCCATTGTCCCGAGGAGTAGGAACCAGGATATTAGGCGGTTATTGATATAGAAAGTCCGGAGGCAAGGTGTCCTGGAGAGGTGCCAGGTGTAGCAGAGAGCTGCGGTGTAAGCTACCCGCAAGAAGATGGGGAGGCGAGCGGCGGCATTTGGCCACGCGGGTTTGCGGGGGGTTGCACCAACTCCACAAGCCCGACGGTACTGACGACGGCATGGGGCTTGATAATATAGCGGTCCTGGTATAGGGGAGGTTGAGTTTAGCCGTTACGTACCACTTGGGTCAAGGCTTCGGAGCTCTGTCCAAATACATGAGACCTGGCGATATGACACAGGACGGATTCGGGTGCCAAGCCACGGTGATAGCTCTCCGTTATTAGTGCCCTGAGGTATTAGCCTGAATATATCATGGAGTGCCAGTCAGGTGATCGTTAAAGACCATGACAGTCCGTAGTAACGCTCTGCGATGTCATTCGTGCAAAGGTAAGACAGGCACTTCTATATGAAGACTTGGGCGAACGTCCAAGGAGGCAAATGGCAGGAGAAGACCCGGTTTGGGCCTCGAGTATTGAGGATTTAGTTCTGTATGCTCGCTTGGGACAACAGCTAACTGGCCAAGAGTACATCCAGACCGAGAAGGTCCCGGTTGGACCATGTTATGGGGGACTGGAAACAGAGGAACATGAGATAGGGGAATGCAAACGAGGAAGACAGCGCCCCTTTACTTCCAAAGGTTGTGTGGTGTTGTGAAAGTTGTCCCGTCCGGCAATGGAGTGTGAAGAGGTAGGAGTACGGAGCAACGCGTGATCGGCGACTCGCAGTAGAAATACCGCCAAAGAGTAAAATAGTCAAAGAGGAGACGCAAACCTTCCGGACTCTAGTTCGAAATGCAATGGTATCGGTGCCTTGAGATGATGGTTGTTGTGAATGAAATGGTGACGCGCAGAAGAAATTGTGGACCAGCCAGGGGATGGATGCTCAAGCTTTCCGAACCCGAACCACGCTAACCTCGCCGCGTATGAGACTGCATCTGATTGGTCAGTATGTTAAAGGCCGGGGCTTCCCGCTCGACGCTAACTCTGTTGCGGACGGCGCCTACGTTGATTGGTCGATTTCTCCTGCGACTCCCTTCGCCTGAACGTCACGACCAACATCACATAGAGGGATGCTTCAAGCTCGACACCGATGAAGGATGTAATCTCAGCAAGTCTGAAGTTGGCGCATTCTTTGGACAGGTCACTCGAGCGTAATCAATATGGTGCTATATAAAGGGGGCTTCCCGTGCTGTTGGAGCTCGAGGACGGCCGGACAATATTCAACTCCTGATTTATCGTTGAAGAAGTGTTCAGAACATCTACAACATATTTGCACTTTATCTATTCTTGATCTCCGATCCTCTTTTTCATGTCAACATGGTTTCGATCAAGGACGTACAAGCCTCAAACTCCCGGATCAAGTCAACGTTCCCCTCCGGTCTTGTAGCCGTCTTCGTCGGCTCAACATCAGGCATCGGAGCGTATGGCCTCAAAGAGTTTACCCATCGAACCCATAATCCTCGCATCTACTTCGTTGGAAGATCTCAGGAGAGTGCGGACAGAGTCCTCAACGACTTGAAGTCCCTCAACCCCGATGGCGAGTACATATTCCTGAAGTGCGACACCAGTCTCCTCCACAACGTCGACGACCTCTGCCGCGACATCAAGAGCAGAGAGTCATCCATCAACATTTTATTCATGAGTCAAGGCACCCTGAAGTTCAACGCCGGTAGGTAATCAACATCCCGTGAAATCAGTCATACAGCATACTCACCATCTCAGAAACAACCGAAGGACTCGACTACCTCGCCGCAGTTACCTACTTCGGCCGCATCCGCATCATCTCCAACCTCCTCCCTCTCCTCCGCGCAGCCACAGGCCTGCGGCGCGTCGTATCCGTCTTCGCCGGCTCGTTTGAGGGAGCCGTCTTCCCCGACCACTGGGACTGCCGCAAGGTGCCGATGAGCAAGTCCCGCGGGCACATGACCTCTATGATGACCATGGCGCACCTCAAGCTCGCCGAGCAGGCGCCCGAGGTCTCGTTCGTGCAGAATTATCCAGGGGCAGTCAGCACCAACCTCCTTCGCGGCGATGAGGGCATCATGATGCTGCTTATGGCGCCCATTTTCCCCATCTTGACGTGGATAAGGGTGCTGCCACCTGTGTCGAAGAAGGAGTGTGGGGAGAGGCAGACTTATTACTGCACTAGTGCTATGTATCCCGCTAAATATGGCGAGCGGGAACAAGGTGTGCCGTTGGTAGATGGCGTGCAGATTGCCCCTGGTGTTGACGGCAAAGTTGGGAGCGGGGTGTATAGTATCTTTTGGAACGGCGAAGGGGGAAAGCAGGAGACTGAGAAGTGGATCAAGGATTTTGTTTAGGCTGGGCTGGTCGATGACTTGTGGGAGTATACTGTTGGGGAGTTCGTGAGGATCACTGGGAAGAAAGAGATCTGACTGTGTCTCTTCATCACATAACCTGTAGCCACGCCAGAATTACATTATAAGCCTGATCCTGTTATGTCCTCTAACCCCTTTTATTGCTGCCATCCTGTAATAAGGACCCAATTCTACAAACCGCCCGTCAACCCCATTCCATCACACTTAAGCTCTGCATCCTGAGATACTCGTCAGGCGATCAGGGCAGGTCGTCGGCGTATAGCTGATGTCCCATCCGTTCAACTCGCCCTTGGCCCAGTTGAATTGCCAGTAACAGCCGCCTTGCAGGTTGCCGGGCAACTTCTCGCAAGCAGTGCGATTGCCAACACCACCTTGGTTGTTGCCCCTGGTTCAGGTTAGTATACAACCGCTATCTCCTTTATTTCAGCAGTGTATGAACAGAAATACATACCAGTTGAAGTTATTCCCATATTGCCTCGGACAACCAGAACTCAACGGTCCCAACCCACCACCAGGGATCAGAATGATAAGATCATATCTCTTGACATCCCCTCCGGACCCTCCAGGCGTGACGATTTGCACAACCATCATCTTGCCGGCGGCATTCCCCGAGAGCCACTGGACGTCGAAGCACTTGCAGCAGTCCGGGTTGTCTTCCGCCTGGCTGGCGGACACCTTGATGGCGAAGCCGTACGAGAGGTCGTCAGCCACGGGCTGCGGCTGGTAGCTGTCGCAGAGGAAGGCGGTGCCGCCATTCGAACAGCCCGTTGTGGCCATTAGTCCTGTCTCCTGGTCTTGGGGCTTGTTGTTCTTGTCGCAGACTGTGACTACGCCTCTGTTGGTAAGTCGGGGGTTAGTGAGCTGGAATCATGGGACTGGAGGGAAAGCCGTTGTTTGTATATGGGCCGTGTGGTTGGACTGTGAGCGGTCTGTGACTCAGATGTTGACGAGCTGTTGTTTACCTGTTCTGGAGTATCTGCTTGTTACCATTACCGTTGGCGCAGATGGGTTTGCAGCTGAGGAAGAACACAGTTAGCATACAGTAACACAGAGAGTGTATGATGTTGTTGTCAACATACCAGTCCCAGCCAGTGTAGGACTTTGCTACGGTCATCTCCTTCGCTGGTTTTGCCGTTACGTGAGTGACCACAGAGGCCATCACGAGTAAGTGGAAGCGCATCTCGAATGAGTAACTAAGTTCGCACGACCGTGACAGATTCGAATACAAAAATGCTACTAGGAATAGTCCTCTTATATATAGGTAAAGCAGGGGGGAGGGAGTCAACAGCACGGCCTCGGATATCTCGGGAGTACCGAAGGACTTATATACCTGAATCTCATCTCGATCGTCCCATATCTGAGTACCTCTTCCTATATCCACGACTTCCCAAAGCACTCAAAGAGATAAGAGAAGCAAGATAACCAGCCTTACTATTCTCGATTCAGGCTCATGAGCAGACAATCTCAAGCTGACCGTTGCCCGGTTGAAGTAGGTTCCATCTTGGCCCGCCTTCAATGTTAATATGCCTGCCGTGCTGGATAATTCTCCGACTATAGAATTTACGCAAGGGTACCAATTGGACACCTGCGGCTTAAAATTCCCGATATATCTCGTCCCAGCATATCGGTAGCTTGGTGCGAGTTCAATTTATAGTATCAAAGACGGTGAGCGAGTTGTGGCCCGTTCCTTCTAGAAACTTTGCTGGTTACGGTACACCTGCGTTATCTATCTTGACGCCGTCGGTACCTGTTGCTGACCGTCTCTGACACAACTGGCAATATCCGGGCTACCGGATATTCTGTCTCGATCACTGGTGGCGTTCTGGGACGGTAGGTTGGAAGAATGAGCTGTTGCATGCAAGTGGAACGGCCTGGTAAGGCCGTGAGTATTGATCTGTCAAAAGGGTTGCTGCACGCGCATACATTTTCTCCAAGACGAACCTCAACATTGTAGGTTCTTGTTGTTGCCTCATATGTTTATATTATATCCGCTGAGTCTGTCGGCTGTATGTACATGAGATCTTCGGTTTCCCGGATAGAGGGGCTCCCTCCGATCATGTTGCTTACGTTTTGCTCGAACAAGACTTGGAGATGTTGATAGTCTACCGTGTCGTCGGCATTGGGAATGGGGTGCAAGAAACTCTCAAAATCGAAATCGTTCCATTTGGCTGGTTCCGGTTCTTCTCTCATGGCATAAGGTGGAGGCATGGATGTCGGGATGTTGCTCATGCTGTTGGACGTCGGTGAGATGATAGGCAATTCTGCTGCCGCTGAGGTGGCTGCGCCAGAGCAGTCTCCCGATATAGAGCTCAGTGATGGCTCGTCAGTCACCACAGTAGAGCTTGATGACGCGTTGTTGCTCTCAGAACCCCTGAAGGTCTCGAATATTCGTTGAGAGACCTTTTGCACAATGTCGGACATACGGGTCCTCATCACCTCTTCGATGATCCCGAACTCCTTTTCGACCTCCGCCTCGAGCGCTTGTCGTAGTTGCGTTGGCAGCTCCCGGTGGAGATGCTCGGCCAACTTGTCCACGTCTTGTGCAGGTCTCTTGTCCAGAAGGGTGATATCGTCGTAGTCTGCAACAATGTCAGAAGCCAACCCGGTAACGCACTGATAGGGGGATACTTCTTTAGGGCTCACATGGTGAAGGTATGGGCATGTCTTCCGGAAAGAGGATGCTGTACACCGCTCGCCATCTGTCTTCCTCGGTCAGGGCACTTGAGTGCCTTCTTCGAGCCTTGAGCTGCTCTTGTTGCACCAAAGTACACCTCTCTTCATCAACCGCCTCCGAAATCTCACATGGGGTCCATGAGCGCAAGTGCTCCACGAGATCAGCCCCTGTGTTGAAGGGAGACCTGCAACGGTCACAATAGTAAGACGGTGGAACGTGTCTCCTGAATACATGCTCTCTCCGGATAGTTAGTGGCAGAACAAAGGGGTCGAGATTCGAACCAAAGGAGATAGCTCTTACTTTACGCGGTGTACCGTAGTGAATCCCGGACCGCAGCAGGTGCTTCGGTTGAACTTCACCGGGTCGTGCTTGAAGTACGGGCATGCCAATCTGCGTTTCTCCTCGGTTGCCCTCTGTCTCTTGGCGCCGCCTCCTGTAGTCCTGTCGCCTTTCCTGTCGTCACCGTGACCGTCGCTTCCATTGCCGCGTTCTTCGTCCGATACATCATCGTCCCGGCGTGAAGATCTCTTCTTGCCCCTTCCATTCTGGAAATTGGAGGAACACTGAGGCGCTGAAGCATTGCGGCCGCCGCCATCGTTCCCGCCATTTGAACCGCCAGCAAATTCAAGTTGCACACCGTCATCGTCCCACCTTGCGACTAACTTCGATATGGTGCTGAGACTGTTCCTTAAGAGTCTGAAGATGTCCCATTCAGACTTGAAGCAATCACGGACAGTCTGACCGTACGTCTTGATGGCCAAGTATGTCCCCGGCTTGGAGGGTTGCCCATCCGTGTGCTTGCCTGTCTCCGGCGAACGCTTTAGGTTCTTAGGTATCAGCTCGCCTGGGATCTCGACCTTGAACACGTTGCCTGAATCCTTTCTCTCTATCTGTCCAGGTTCCAATATCACTGGCAACGGCGACTCGTCCACCCGGGCTGAAGCTTGGACTTCCTTAGGTGAAGCATACCCAAAGAATATGTCGCGAGCCTCGGTAGTAGCAGATATTCTGCGAGAAAGTGGCCTCCTGAAAATGGACGATTCAGAGTTGACTGTATCTTCAATCCGAGGGTGGAATTGTAACAAATGCATGGTTTCATATCGTCTTGTCGGTTCGCGCTGTCATCGCGTGGACTGTCGAGCATATGGAATACGAAGTCGATGGCGTGGCGTGCTGCTGCGGGGACAAATGCAGGATGGCGAAGGAGACCAGAGGAAACTACTAAGGCGACCGAGAGAAACTGCCTTGGAAGGTGCCTTGAGGTTCTGATTCGCAAGAAATTACACCGGTTACAAACGTCGAATCTCGAGGTTCGCTAAGCGCTGCGTGGCCAATCGTTCGCCGACACATAGAACGAGGGGCTGGTGGCTGAACAGGCTGCCAGGCTGCCCCTCCTCCTGTCGGGCTCTTAGGCACCTCGAGTTTTACGTTTTACAAAGGGAGTGTTGGATGGCACAAGAGTATCTAGGGACAATGTTGAATGTAGGCGAGGGACGGTCGTTAGTGGAGTTGTGGGATCACGATGTCGGGATTGTTGAACAGAATGCTGGCACTCCTATGTGTCAAACAGATTTCGCCAATTGGCAAACCGATAATTCTATGTCAAACTCCTAATAGCCACGTAGAAGTGCCATTTAAAATACCCAGTGCTACCATGTGTCTGCCAAAGCAAGGAGACGTTCCGCCTCATCGTGGAAGTCATGATCGTGTTGCGGAGCAAGTCCGTCAAGATTACCCTCGGAGAAGAACATGGTGGGTTGGGGGAACTGCTGAGGGATCGGCATGGGAGCTGAACTCGACGGAAGCAATCCGTGCTCGCTCACCAGGTCGAAGAGTGCTGGAACCAGAAGCCCCAGACAGACTCTCAAGGAGTTCTGCTCGACGTGGAAGGGCACTGTCTGGCCCGAGTTGAGAATTCTGATTTCCAATGCCGATAGAAGCTCCTGGGGAGGCGTTGTGGCAATTCGGCGGTACTGATCGAGAGATGGCAGATATGGTGGTGGAACTGGAACGTTGTCTCCAAACAGCTTGCTGAAGATAACCTTCCACTGCTCTCCCGGAGACGTATCTCGGCACCGCTTGGGCACCTTCCGGACATCTTCCCATTGTTTCTCCGTCATGTACTCGATTTCTGCTTTCGGCCTGAATTTGCAGTTGGGGTGTTGTCTAGCATGTTCTTCGATCGGATTGTCGGCAATGACAAAGTGGCAGTCGGACTCGGGGCATTCTGCTGGATGAACTCGCTTCAGGTGGTCCCTAAAACGGTCAGAACATGTCACGTACGGACTCAAACGAATAGACTGCTCATGACGTACTTCACCTGTGACAGCTGCGTAAAGCCCGCTCCATTGCAGGATCTGGAGTCCTTGTACCGTTGCGGGTTGCGAGCGCCAAAGGGGCAGCCAAGGCGGATTATATCGTCATTGTCGTCTGAACCCGGCATTTTCGACCGTGATCCGGGAATTATTGAGCCAATTCCACGATTTTGGACTATATTTCTCTGGTTAGAGTCAAGATTAATAATAGTCACTTGCGGTTTCGTGCTGGGTGTGCAAGTCGAGGCTGTCCGCAAAAGGCAACCCCGAATTTCGACGATGTTAGACCATAGAGCACGGACCACTCCGTCTGCGTCAACACCACACCTCGATGTTGCGAATCTCTCATTTCGATGTTGGGCACAATGGTAGTGCCCACAATGGCTCGCAATATGTGTTGTCGTTTTGGCAGCGTTATTGTTTGGTGTTGTTGTATCCTCCGTCAAGGCCACCATCAAAGCACACCGGCTTCCTCAGGTTTCCAAATATCTTTCCCTGAAGCAATTCCGCTTTGCACATCGGTTCCAACAGCACTTGTGGCTTTAATAGCACACATTGAAGCCCCAGCCAGCATGTCGAAAAGAACCACTGAGAAGTAAAAAGCCCCTCTGAGCGACCTCGAGGCAATACTGACGCAAGGCTCTGCTAGGTCGAAGAAGGACGACTCCCCCTTCGGTACTCGCGGAGATGAAGGCAAGCCGGTGACTGAAGCAAGCCTAGTGCTTCAGTATTACCTCGAAGAAGGACAGCCGGACTTCACGGACCGCTTGGTCCATGGCTACCCTGCCCCAAAGAAGTCCCGCGTCAAGAAACTCAGCAAGACACTGGAAGACATCGACAACGTGCTCGCCAAGTCGGAGACAGCGCAGAATGCTAGTCAGAGAGAGGCGACGGATGCCACCAACAGGGAGGAGACCACCGTCAGCACGGGATCTGAAATCTGGCAGCAAGACGGATGGAACTGTCCATCATGGTCGGCCTATCGATTCAAGTGATGCCGCGACGCTTGTGGCGAGAAGAGGGTTATTGTTGGAGCTCTGTTGCTGTGGCGATTCCCCTTGCGTGTCACAAGTGGCGAAAAGATTAGAGCAATGCAATGGCAACACAGCCTGGGAATGTGCCAATGAGACCATCATCCCGTTGATGCAGCTCAGACTGATGGCCTAAACATAGAGTGTCAGCATCCTGTCTTCGGGGTTCAAGTGTCAGTCAGAGTCGATACCGTATCGTTAAATTCTCAGTATCTTCGCAATACTGATGTCGATGTCAAAGTGTTTTCGAGAGAGAGGATTCGAAGGAGAAGGCGAAAGTTTCATGACACCTTAGCTTGGAGTTTGCGCAACGGCGATGTGCGCAACTGCGATGAAAGGCGGGACGCCCCACTCTGATCTCAAGGGGCTGGAAATCAAGCCACAAGCACGGACCATGTGGTGGTGAGAATGAGAATCAGCCACACATCACAAGCCACAGTTGTTTCCTTTCGAAATTCGGCCAACACAAACGGCCAAGTCTTCCAACAACACATCCAAAAAACTTCAACCTTTCGCATCAAACTTGATCCATCATAAGACTTGATCCCTCGTCACTTTCTGTAACAATTACTCGAGAGAAAAGACCATGAGCTGAATTACATTAAGGGTCCTAACAATGGAAAACAACAGGAGGAACTTGCTACATGGCTCGCCTGCATAGCATGACACCAAAAGCAAGTAAGCGACAACTCGGATTACCAGATCACTACCAGCCCGTGGTATTCCACTGATCCCACGGCGTCGATGGTGACCGCCACGTACTCCCGCTATCATAGTAAACAACAGACTGTCTGTTGGCCTCGGGCGCCGCAACATTTCCTGGTGCTGCGCCTCCTCCCGGATACCCTGTGTTGATAGGGAACATCTGCACCGTCGTCGGATCAGATGCAAATGTAGCCTTGGGTCCCATGAGAGGGACATTGTCGTCGAACGGATCGACACCCATGGTGGCCACGCTGAGGCTCGTAATGTCCTGGTCGTGACGAGACACCCTGAAGCCAACAGGCATGTGTGTTCCGAGACTCTCCTCGATGCCCCCTTCGAATGTTGTTAGCTTGACACCATATGCGGTACAGTCCGACGGCGAACTCACAGATGAAGATGTAGACAAACTCGGCCATGACCGGCACCCAAGTCGCAAGCGCCAGGATCTGGCCGAAACTCCACTTGTCCTCGTTGTCGAGACCACCAGCAGTCTTGATGATCCTGTGCCTCAAGACGGTGAAGTAAACCAACAACCCCCACATGGCCAGCATATTCAACCACGCGACGCCCAGCCTCCAGACGGATCGCCACTTTACCACCCAAGGCCTATCCACGATTCCTGGAATCCCGAATCCGGTGAGAAGAAACGTCGTGATCACCAAGTACGTCAGCGGTGCGCCAATAACCAGCCACTGTGCAGCCTTCATGCCCCTCCAGTAATTTGCCCTGCCTCGCTGATCGCAGAAGTCGTTGTTCCACGTCGCGTCGTGGTTCTTGCGCTCGTAGTAGTCGATATCGCCCCTCGGAGCGAGGTACACCAGCGCACAGCCCAGACACCATATCGCGGCCAGCACGCAGCGACGCAGCCAGACGCGATGTATGTCCGGCGCGCCGCCCTTCGCCTCCTTCTTCCTCTTGCTGCTGTTCCCCCCGTGACGGCCCATAAGGGCGTACAGTAACAGCACGGGGAATATGGAGAAAACGCCCGCCAGGAGGGACAGCACCATGTCGTATATGGCGCTGCTCAAGTACGGCAGGGACTGGTTCGGGTTGTCGCTCGAGCGTCGCAGGCCGTCGCGTCCGAAGGCCGAGACGTACACGCCCGCTCCGAGCATGACGATGCTTATCAGCATGGAGGCGCTGAGAAAACTCCCCAAGGAGCCGCGGAAGGAATCGTTGATCCGTCTCGAGAGCGGCAGCTTCTTCTTTTTGGGTTTTGCTGCAGTGTCTGAGAGAGCCCCGGGTGCGCCTCCGACGAGCAACGGGGCGCTTGCGCCGCTCTTTTTGTGCCTGACCTTGCGCCACTTGTCGATTTGCCAGACGGTGTATGCGATCAGGTAGAGCGTCGCCAGCGTGGCTTCCACGTAATACGACACGTGCACCTAGAACCATCAGTCTCTTGGTTGACCCCATTTGCCCGCTCCTCTAACTTACCCCTATCCCGGTGAGGTCGGCATTGCCGGTATACCCCAGGGCCTTGCAGTACTCAGCCGGGCAGAAGTCGAGCGGCGCCCAGATGGCTCGCTCCCGGAAGTCTTCCGAGAGATACCAGAACTCGTCTGTGAAATTATAGTAGTTATATAGGTTGAAGGTGAACCACTCGTTGATCTCGACCATCAGGTCCTGTTGTCCCTCGGCGGTATCCGGAACGGTGAAGTTGTCCGGCGTCGCGCTAAGGAAGAACGATATGCTCAAAGGTAAGCTGCCGCCCATCCTCTCGCGCGGGTCCCAGGGGTTGGGCATCAGAAACGATGCCAACCAGTTGCCAAACACCGTGCAGTTCTGCGAGAAGTCCATCTCCTCCCACGCGGGGAAGTTGGTGAAGTTGACGCCATCCGACATGCTTGCGCGGTTCACGCTTGGGCGCCAGAAGGGACTAAAGACGTCACACGTAAGGAGTACCGAAACTTGAGATTGGACATGGGAAGGTAGAAAAACGTGGAAACGCGTCCGTGAGAAAGAGAGAAAGACAGATGAGGCTCTGGGGCTCAGGGGAGCTAAGGCTGTCGCGCCCGCGACACCACCGACATGATGGGTCGCGCGAGAATCCTTGGCTAGAGTCTTCGTCGGTCGAGAATTCCGGGCTCTGAATGGGCGAGGCCGTCGGCGACAGGGGTAAAAGGAAGCAAACTAGCGAACGGCTGAAAGATATAGTGCTGAGAACTGAGCAGGCGTCCGTCTTGGCGTTCCATTTTCGGGGGAGCATGTTGGGGCGTGCCTTGATTCAATGCTCCCGGAATCCTTCGAATCCCACGGTAAGATGCAGCTTGTTGCGGGCGATTACGCGAACTCAGTTGGAAAGTTGTTGACTAGATTTGGTCTTTTAACGCATGATCTAGATGAAAGACTTGCACACTCGACTCCTCATCGAAGATGGTCGTGAAAGTCGAGGCCATGCCAAGGGAAGACAAGAAGAAAGCCGACGCACTTGGCTTCCTTAAACGGCGGCGGGAGGCTTGTCCAGCCGCTAAGCCCTATGGCTTGAAGAACACACTGAAACACGGGCACTCACACAGCCAATAAGGGAAAATCAGCAAGTTTGTCAGTTAATTAGACGTTCAGTCGACGGAAATCGAATTGGGATTTGGGCTGTAAGAATAGCAGCTGTTGGTTATGTGCCTCCGACTTCGCAACCATCGTGCTGTAGCACAGCAGGAGGACGGGGACTGTAGCCCAACATGATCGTGACGCGGTGCCCTTCCAACGGAGCACGACATTGACCCGAGAATAACCCAACGACGGACATAGAGTAGATCCGTCGACTCAATGCGCAATTGGTGTCAACCGAACTGCGTTGCCCTGTTCTTCAACCAGAGCTTTCCGTCCCTCATCGCTAATGTTGACCGCGTCGAGTAGACGTGGTCGAGGTCGTCTTCTTGGTCGAAGTTGTTAATGTGTGGTAGTCCCGTTGTCCAGAGGAACCCACATCCACATGGTCTTAGTATGACCTGGCGGCACATCCGTCTCCAGACTTCCCCAGACGAATGGCCAGATAGGGAGCTTCTCGCCTGGTTTTGGGATGGACCTCGTGTCTTCGTAGCAGTCCAGATTCCCGTGCCAGATTATGGGCAGCTTGAACGAATCCTGTCGTCTTTGTCAGTCCACGAACGAATCGCTGATATTGAAGTAGCCGGGACATACAAACGCGTAGTAGTACTCCCCACTGACACCAGGGCGGCAAACCCAGGCGTGCCTGTTCTTCCCGTAGTACGAGTCCTCATTCCCCGGTTGGGTGTCGTCAAGGAAGGTACATTCGCCCAGACGGCTGGTGATGTGACCGTTGTCGTCGTGCTTGGTGAAAACTCCGCAGTCTGAGTAGGTTAAGGCGCCCGTCTCGGACATGCAACCGATCCGAGTGTTTGCATCAGCAGCCGAAATGTTGCCGCCGGCCAGGACGCGGATATATCCCTGACCGACGAACGATGGGTGGCCACCAGCAGCCCAAGACAGGCTCAGGAGTCCGGATAGGACGAGTAACGTCGGAAGAATCCTCGACACCATGATGAAGAATAAGGTAGTGTAAGATGCCTCGTGGAGTGTTGAGAGACGGGCGATGCTTGTGACGACCAGAGGCAGTCCTACGGAACAGAGTCGTCATGGGGCCAAGTAGTTATATACCACTCAGTGGCAGACGTGGTAGGCGGAAAGTTCGGAGAGGCCCGTGACACTTCCAATCTAGGCCCGTCTTGCAATCCTCCGGCGCATCGGCCGGGATGGCCTCACCAGACGTTGAGACCGTTGGTATCACGCGCCCGGTTGTGTCCCAGGATTGCAACCGCGCCGTTCTCTGGCATTGCTAGCATGTGTTTGGATGCTTGCAAAGAATAACAAATCCCGTTGTAATTAAAAGCGACGGCTGTGACAGGTTGAAGAAACTGGGGAAGACTGGGAAGTATATTGCTTTTACCCTGGCGTCCATTTCCCCCTTCGTCGCCATTGGTCCGTCTGAAGAAGGTTCAACCCTTCACGGGCAGCATTACGGAACCGAACTGCGACCTGACCATGGGAGTAGATCCTTTGGTGGACTTATTCGACGGGTGCAGTATCGTCAAACCATCGTTCGACTGCTGATAGGCATGCCCATTGTGCTGCTCACCTTCTGCATCGGGTGAATTGCGCTCGAGAATCCTAGTCCTGTGGCAGTAGAGGCAGCCTCAAGGATGTTGACACAGGACGTCTGGTTCTCCCCCTCTCTTTGGCACTGTCACGTCACTTCCTTCGGGCCTTTCGGTGACTTTGCGGACTGCAAATGTCGGAGGAGCAGAGGATCGGAATCCGAAGAGCTCTCGGTTCCAAGGAAACCACCGACTTGTTTGGGGGCGGCTGTTGGGAGACATTTGTCGAAGTGCAAGTCAGAGAAATCCATACAAGACCTCATCATCATATGTAACGGCATCGTTGTAATCGCGCACCGATTGCCTGTTAAGTAAACTGTGATGACCATCAAGAAGCTTGATGTTGATGGAACGGGGGAGAAAGTCTCTGTCCAATTCCATTGTTTTAGGCGCTGAGAGGTCCACGGAAATTCAGGAGTGACCTGAATTCAACCTCCTACCCTCGAAGTCGCCGAACACAATCCAGCAGGATTCGAAATAACGCCGTCAGAGTTCCATCACCTCATCGCCGCCAACCGCCAACCTACTGGAGGATCTACGATAATGGGGCGTCGCCGGTAATTCTGATACTGCTCCGTGAAGGGCGACGGTGCATGTCAGCTCGAAGGCTCTTATGGTTCAGATATTGAGCCGGCTGTGTGGTGTTTATTTCGACACTCATCGCATTCTCGCGTTGCGTGGAGGATGCGACGGTTATTATGAAAGGTCTTAGAACGATGGCCGCCAAGTGTGGACGTCGGCGGACAAGATGCTGACCATCATCTCTATCAACATCGAACCTTGAAACGTCGTAACGGACGAGCTCAGATCATCTTTGCGTTCCCTTGGGACTTTGACGAGCAGCTCCTTCGTAAGCTCGGTGAGGGAACTTCTTCTGCGGTACTACTTGCCTAGATATCGGCCGCCAGCTTCCCGAAGCTGGCGCAACAACAACTCATCCAGCAACTCCTGTCTAATAAGTCCAGTCACACAAACGTGAACTCCTGTGCGGGAAACCTCCTCTCATCAGCCCACATTAACGTCTCGCCATCCATAATTTCATGAATGTAACACTCCCCAATGAACTTCCATCGAAAGGACCCATCCTGTCGGATTGCGTAGGGTGTCTGCCCGCCGTCAAGCAGACAGATCCAGTCATCGGGGCCAATGTCGGCAGGCCCGATGCCTAGAAACCCCTTGCTGGTAAGAAACGGGCGGCGGCCACACTGTGCCCTGAACACGGGACCGGGAAACGCCTGCGACATGCGGTAGAAGATGCCCGGGATCGGGTACGGTTCCTCGTCATGGCGGTACAGCTCTGGTGGAGTAGCTCGGTCGCGCGCCTGGTCATCTCGCCGGGTCGTCAGGCCGCCGACGCTGACAAAGCGTACTGCCTCGTCGAATCTGTGACCGTATTGGCTGAGGGGACCCCAGGAATCGATAGACGGGCTCGTCGTGGACGACCAGTCCTGCAGGTGCCCAGTGGCGGCTTCGACGGAAAGGCACATTGGAGGCACGAAAGAGGTATCGGCGAGTTTACTCAAGCTGTCAAAGAGACGCCCGTGGATGGTCATCCATTCAGAACGATCTTGTCCGTAGAGGCCTTGCCGGCGTAGTTGAGGGCGGGACACTCCGGTTGCCATGAAGATGGGTCTGTTAATGACGAGCCAATTCCCAGGGTTGTTCGGAACACCCTCAATGAGCGAGAACATGCGCTTGGGTCCGTTGATGTTGGGCATCCACGAGGGTGTATATGGTAAGGAGCTCGATGGTGATCCGTTGCTGCTATTGAGTCCATCAAGGAGGCCGTATGTGTGCGCAAAGCTTTCGACCAGTTGGGAGTACGCTTCGATGATGGTACAGTATTCCTCCACCGGATCGCGACTGGTGTCTTTGACGACGACCCTGTACTTGTCATGAATATCCTTGGCAATCTGCGCGCTCTTCTGGTTGATATGTAGGACACTTAAAGCAAGTGCAATCCTATCTTTCATCCCTACTGGGGTGTTGCCTGCCAAGTCGTCGTCGTTGATCAAACCAATAAGGGAGTAAATGCGGTCCGACGGGCGTCCACAGTCCCAGTTCTGTAGCCTGTGGACGAGATCAAGGAGATGAAACCTCGGGCCATCCTTCCGTCCATATGAGTGCCACATACTCCGCATGAGTTGCATGGGACGGATTCCGCGCCTTATAGTGTTGCGGAAAGACTCCTCATCACCATTGCTAGTGCCGTCGCTAGACAACGCGATGTGGAAGTCGTCCGTGGGATGATATCGTTCTGCGTCGACCATCTCCATCAGGACGACCAAGTCATGCCATGAGAACTCGATACGGCCAGCTTGGACGACAATATCACGCGCCAAAGCCACTTCCTGTATGATCCACCGCCTAGTCCAGATTGGCAGACTTGCGACCTTGGCGATAGTGTCGACGTCCCTCTTCAGGTGCTCTCGAGTTTGCATCGACTTGAACCAATTTCGGGCCACGCTCCGAACGCGTTTCGGCTCATCCGGGTCCAGTTGTGGAGCTACGCCGACAATTGGGTATGTTTCTGGAATTGCCGCGACCTGTTGTGTCCTTTCCATCAGCGATTGAAGACCGTAGTCGTGTTCTCCCAACCATGCAATAACATGTGTCGCGCGGCTGTAGATGGCACGCATGAACTCCATTTGATCCGCCAGTTCTGACTTGTTCTGCTGGTCAATGCAAACCAAATCGCACCAGAGTACTCGGTCAGTATCTGGTGATGTTTGAGTGGCCCGAAGATAGCGGAGGGCCATTTCCAAGTTCCCGGACTCGATAGGTAGAGAAATGAAAGGTGACCTCGCATCCGCACGAACGTAGATCTTCTCCTCGATCCTGCCCGTGTATGTGCTCTCCACTGCCTGGCCACCGACATAAGACAAGGCCTCGTAGAGATCGACGTCTGGACTCGGGTCGGCCGCCAACGAGATTCGTTTGAGCGTACAGTAGATCGGTTCGTCGAAGCTGCTATGGTGAAGCACCATGACGCGGATCTGGTTTCTCACAAGCGGCAGAGCGGCGTATAGTGAGGAGCACTCGCTGCTCTCTTCTTCCTCCTGCGGTCCATTCACTTTCGACTCCTCTGTGGTCTCGCCTCCAGCACCCCCGCCTCCCACACCTCCGCCTCCCGCACCTCCGCTTCCCGTACCTCCGCCTCCCGCACCTCCTGCCCCTCCTGCCCCTCCGCCTCCCGCCCCTCCCCCTCCAGCGCCTCCGCTGCACATCTTCCAACACTTGTAAATCCCAAAGACAACAAGTAGAAAGCCTAGCGTAGACCCAACCCCGATCCCCGCCTTTGCTCCCGTCGATAATCCTCCCCGCGTGGGATCAGGGAAAGACACGGAAGGAGGAAGAGTCCCGCCATCTCCGACCTGACCAGCCCCCACCGTAGTAGTCGACGTGACCGTCCGCGTCGTGCTCGCTCCAGCATAGGCGGTCGACGTGTACGTCAAAAAGACCTCCGTGGTACCGCTGTTGATGGTCGAGGTGTAGTACGCGGTCGTGTAGTAGGACGAGTAGATGACCGAGGTGAAGATTGCAGTGATTGTGACGTATGCGTATCGCTTGTCCAGATCACCTCTCCCCTGAAGTTCCCGCCGTGCCATCAGCTCGGTAGAAATGTCCACCATCTCGTATCGCGGAGGGCTTGTCGGCGCAACGGTAGTGGGGATTAGACTGGGTGCCGAGTAGCCTGTCACGGGTGGTTGATACCGCTTGGACAGAGCTGTTACTGTGACCCAACTGGTTGTTGTGGCCACATCGCCCTGCACAGTCGTGTACGTGGTTGACCATGACGTGCTGGTGTATTCTTCTGACGTGTAAATGGTGCGGTAAGTTGTTGATGAGATGAAGGATGTGGCGTAGGAAGTGGTATAAGCGCAGTATGTGTACCTAAGCACGCAGTGGGTGTGAGTTGCGTCCCACGTACACCAAGAAAGGGTCAAGTGTGCACACGGGTGATTACACTACGTCGGGATAGCAATTGCCATCTGCATAGCATGCATTTCCGAGAGTGCAACACCGAGAAGGGCTGCAGCATGTCGTTCCAGGCGGGCAAGTCGTACCGAACAGCGTGCAGTAAACCGGCATGGTGGTGCAGTCGGGAGCTCTCCCCAAGAGACTGAATTTGGCGAGAGCTTCTTTGTTGGCGCTGTAGGAGGCGTCATGTTCGGCCGCTAGAAGGATTGGCTTCGAATCGACGAAACAAATGCCCGCTAGAAGTAGAAAGAACCCCAGAAGGGATGAACCAGCCAAGGTAGACAGCATCATGTTCGGTTGTCAGACGTCGACTTCCTCGGATTGTGTCGTGCAATCAAGCGTTGCTGTGCTTCTGGGCCGCGAACGTCTTTAAATGAGAAACGGATGGAGAGAGATTTGGCAAGAGCCTTCCTCGCGGGTGGCCTATGTTATGTCGACTCAGTCATATCGACGTCCTCTCAATCGCTGAAAGCAATGGTGTGTGCGAATGAGGGTGTGGACTCGTTAGACACATCCGGACGCGCTCTTGCGCAGCCTCGTGCAATTGAGTGTTTGATTGGCGCGACGAGCGTGATCAGATGAAGTATTGCATGTCTGCAGCTCAGCTGCGACGCCACACAATGATGAAAGCAAGGCCTCGAGCAGGCTCCGGGAACCGAGAAGTCCCTGGTGTTGTACGTTTGTGTCTCCTATTTGGCGCATGACTTGCGAGAGAGGATATCGGAAACTTGTTGTCATAGAAGACAATGTAGTAGGTAGGGGAGATACTTCAACCTTTCCGTCCCAAGATGACTGCTTGTTTCACGTGTCCCTAGAGACTCACACCGGCTTCTGCGAAATAACCCCCACCCCTTCACCTTTACCGGTGTTGGACTCCTTCGAATCGCTTCCATAGTCACGCAGTGGGCGCCCGACAGCGTCATGCGTCGCATCCCACGACGCAACCTCCTCGATCGGCACTTTGAGAATCTGATGGCTTTGCGCTCCATTGTCCAGCACGAGTACCTCCTGGCGCAGCCGGTACCCGCCGAGCCGAGGAAGCACGTACTTCCACACCGTGTAATACAGTCCACATGCAATGATGCTGCAGTTCCCAATATCAGCAAGTGCCCACGGCAAAGTTAGGGAAAGGTGCTACACTTACAGAGCAATACCAGTAGCCACATAGGTAGCATACCAGAAGCTGACGTCACCGGCATACTGCCCGCCATCCGGAGGATACCACGGCATGATGAGCAGATACAGACCGACGAGGATGTTGAAGATGATGGCGACGTCCCAGGCGCGGAAGCTCGGCGGAGGGAGGTTGGCGCGCTTGCGCCGCCAGCGCACGACGAAGAGGCCTACGCCCATGATGAAGCTGAAGAATGACGAGGGGTAGACTTGGAGGTCGACGACTGGGCGAGAAGATTAGGAAGATTCGGTACAGGGGGAGCTGGGTAATGTAGACGTACTGAAATTGAAGGCATCGCCAGCCGGCGGGGCGAGGATCATGATGAGCGTTAGAACCCACTTGACCAGGTACGGGCCAGTTGGTGTCCCGAAAGGCCTGGTCGATGCCCAGAATCGGGGGTATGGGAGGACTCCTTGCCTTATTCTCAAGTCAGCCAACTTCATCCCAGATAATGTAATCGCATAACGTTACATACCTTCCACACTCCCGAATCAACCTCGATGTACCGAGCAAGACGGCAAGCAGGTTTCCAAAAGAGCTAAGAGCGATAAGGAAGTTCAGACCCTTGACGGCCCTGCTCGACCCGAAGACGGCGGTGAAGAAGAGGCTAGCAGCGATCTGCTTCGCTTTGGCGATGTCCTGCTTCGGCACGGCGGAGAAGTAGGCTATATTCGCGAAGATATAGAGGATCGTGACGATGGCTAGGGCGATGAAGGCGTTGCGTCGGAGTTGTTTGATGGGGTTCTGGCGGGCTGAGATTAGTTCCTGCATTGCATGTCTGCCAGGAGCTGGCTCAGGGGACAAACATACCCTAACTTCATTGACAACGTTGAAGGCGTTCTCATACCCAGCGTAGGAGAAGATGATCTTGACCAGAGCATTTGTAAGTCCGTATGGCGTGGCTTTGCCTTCGAAGGGCTCCCGGAAGTTGGCGGTAGGATCCGCCACTTTCGTATGGCCGCCGAGAACGACGAGGCCGGTGATGGCGATGAAGATGAGTGTCAGCAACTTGACTATTCCGACGGCGTTCGAGAACCAGTATGAGAACTTGGTGTTGAAGAAGACGACTGGTGGACTGTCAGAGACTGTGCCAAAGGACACCGGGTATGATGGTAGAACCCACAGAGTGTGGCGACGGTGTATCCGGCTATTGCGACTCCTTTCAGCTGCCAGTCTGTCGGGACGTGTCCGTTGATTCGGAATAGGTACTGGGCAAGCACTGACAGAACTCTGGTCAGCTCGAGTCTTCCATATCAGCCATGTCCCGGGGTTTCGGTGATCTTACCGATCGCGTTGCTACTACTGAAGGACAGAATGACAGTCTGCACGGCGAAAGCCGTAGGGAAGAACCATCTCGGTCTCGGATACGCCTGCTCCAGATAGACAACCTCTGATCCAGAGCGGTTGGGGAAGTAAGACGCGAACTCGAGGTACACAGATAGCGACGCGATGGACGTGAAGAATCCGAGAGCCCAGTAGATCATGCTCAGCCCGACCGACCCGGTTCCTCTGTATATGCTCGCGGCTGTATTCGTACACCTGTTAGTCATCTGTAAGAGAACACATCTCCATCGACTATATCCGGTGTAGCTCACGTGTAGAGTAGACGCCTGTCCCAATCATTTTACTAATGTTTAGAAAAATTATGGTCACGGCACCGACATTGTATCCCAGAGGCGAGTTGACCTCGACCGGAGCCCCAGTAGCTTCCTGGTAGGAAGGCTGCGAGTCGTTCCCGCCCTTCTCGACGACATAGTGGAGGCTGCCGTCCGAGACCTCGCCTTGGTCCACCGGACCGGTGGCGGTGTCTTCGGTTCGGCTGCTGAATCCGCGTCTCCAGAACGCCATGTCGTGGTAGACGATGCTCTGTTCCTAGGAGTTCTGATTTCCCTCTGGAAGTGAGAGGAGCGGTACCCATGGGTATGATGCGCCGCCGGTGCGGCAGCCATTTATCTACATTGCGAGATAAGGACCGAGCACCGCAGACATGCGGCATGCGGTACGACATCGACACGAACCGTAGCATCCCAGGCTCTTGGGTTCCAACACTGGCAATCACGTCAACCGCCACATTATCGCATATAGTTGGGGGTCAAGACGGTGTACGGCCGGAGAGCACACGATGAAAGGGGGTCCTTGACATCACGATAGACGGCCAGAGCACCACACGTTGCAACTAGGCCCGCACTAGCCCGCCAATTCACGTCCAGATCGCGATGTTCGTTGTGACGGTTCCCTCGAACTACATCATCAACCCGGCAGATAGCGCCATCGACAACCCGCAACGGCGTGGCACGGAACGGCCGATCAACTGCAACAATAAACAACAAGCGAAACAGTGTCGAACCAAGGAGTGAAATGATAAGAACAGTTATTGAACCCGGCTGGGCAACGGTAACTGGACCCTGATACGGAAAATGACATGGCTCAGATACATGGCCAAGGGTAACGGTATATTCCACGGCATGTGAACGAACGAACCACCTCGATCGTGATATAGGTGCAGTAAGGTGTCATGCCAGGGTACCATTAGCTGACGATGTAAGATGATTCGCTGCTGATAGCCAAGGAGAAACGCTTGATACCTGCCTCTTCTGGAGATATCATGATGATATCTTCTGCGAGGCAAGAGTGCTTTTTTTTTCCATATTGACAGTGCATAGAAGATGCCCTTCGATCAGCATTGTCCCCAGTCCATATGCCCGCTGCTCGAGACAAGCCAGCTTGAACAATTGGGCGAAGCAAACTATCGACAGAAGGGGAATTGTGACATCAAGGAAAGGTCACTGGACCTTGGTCTGATCAGATACCTTGAATATGTCCCTTGGGACAAGGGAGGACGGGGTAATCTAGCAAGGGTATCACCTCCCAGGGCTGAGGTTTTGCGAGCTTCAATGCCAGATGTTGAAGTTGCCAGCCAATCCAGCTCGCCTTCAACGCGCCCTCGCCGACAGTGGCAGGACAGATGAGGTTAGAGCCGCCACTGGACGTGATTCGCTGCCCTGCATAACCCCTCATTCTGTCCCAAGCCCTACCCCACCCGTGATTCAGACGAGCTGGTCCAGCTGAATCCTCAACGCCAAGCATCTCGTGGTGTTGAGTGCCTCCTTTACACACTGTCCTGGTACCTACCTCGTACCCTGTCTTTGCCGCCCTCATTCCTACCCTCCACCCTGCAGTCTCATTACCAAAGAGTAACCCCCACCCTGCTTACCAATATGCCTCGCAGGAAGGCCCTCATCACCGGCGTCAACTATTACGGCACCGAGCACGAGCTCGGCGGCTGCATCAACGACGCCCTGAACGTGAGGGAGTTCCTCGTCAACGACCGCGGTTTCTCGCCTTCCAGCCACGACATGGTGGTCATGACGGACACGCCCGAGAACGAGGGCACGCCATTCTACCCCGCCGGTGCGAATATGCTTGCCGCGTTTCGGTGGTTGACGAGTTACAACGAGGCAGGGGATGTTGTTTGGTTGTCGTACTATGGTCATGGAGATAGCGTTGAACCCGGATTTACAAGCAATGGGTCTGGGTCTGTAGCTGAACTGGAGTGATGCAGGTCAGGTGGCTGATACGGATGGGGATGCACCTTCTGGGTAGCGTGGCCATGGTCGTTGTCCCCGGTGAGAGGTGCTGACTGACTGTGGCAGGTTTGACGACACCATCTGTCCAGTGGACTTCCAAGAGAACGGCCAGATAACCAGCGATACGGTAGGTACTGATCTTCCCACCCAAGAGCCCAATAACTTCAAGCTCACCTCCCGGTACGACAGCTGCATCGCACCATCGTCTCATCGATGAACCCTGAAGCGCGTCTCACAACCCTCTTCGACTGCTGCCATTCCGGATCGGCATGCGAGCTGCCCTTCGTTTTTCGCTCCGACGCAGACGGCAATGTGAACCTTCTCGACACCTTCAAGAAAGGCGCCGGCTTGGTACCCGCAGCCGAACACCTCTTGCGAGGTGGCTTCCCGATGACCAAGGTCAACGACGCGGAGATGCTCCTCAGTGAGCGACGGACTTCATCAACAGCCTGCATCACCTGCGAGGAGGGGCGGATGACGAAGGCCTTGCGCAGGATGATTATGCCAGGGAGTGGGTGACGGAGGGTAAAGATGTGTGGATGTTCTCAGGTTGCGCTGACGACCAGACTTCGGCGGCTACATCGATTGCTGGGAGGGCTACCGGCGCCATGTCTTGGGCGTTCATCGGGACCATGAGGGAGAATCCGGAGCAGAGCTATCGGAATGTGAGTTTGGCCGGAGCAAGAGACCGACTAGCTGGTTGCTGATAGTCGACAGATTCTCCAAAACACTCGGGCTACCCTTATCGACAACTATTCGCAGGTTCCGCAGCTTTCCTGCGGTGGACATTACGACCTGGATGAACAGCTTATGGTATGGTATGTTGTCGAATAGGGTGATCTTGCTTCTTGCTGATGCTGGGGTTTTGCCGACTGTGGACATAGCTTTAGCCAAAAGCTGGATCGTTGTGGAGAAGAACACGAGAAGTTGTTTGCATGGGTTGATGTTTGCAATTGACAAAGAATAGATGAAGAGAGGAAAAGGTTGGAGTCGGGATGATGCCAAGCAGCATGTTCCTCCCATTGAGTCTTCATCACGTGATGGCGCTAGTGCTAGCGTTAACTTTAAAGCCTAAGTTCACTTTACCTGCTGTCAGTGCTGCGAGCTCCCGCATCCACCGAACAATGAAGCTTGTCCTGTTCATGTCGATGCACCTGTTGTCCTGCACGATCCCGTTGAAGATGTTCCTATCATAGGTCATTGTTCGAATAGTCAAAGAGTGTTCTTACCTGCTGGATCAGGTGCTCGATAGAAGGGTGGGAAGAAAGGGCAGTTGGCCAAGATGGACCGCGATCAGGATAACGATGCGACGAACCTCCGCGGTCAGTAATGCGCTCTATGACTTGGTCTTGTGTCTGCTCTCGATGGCTTCTTCTCAATATCACTTTCGCTCTGTCGTTTTGCGGGGAGTGCGCTAAGCGGCGCCGGCTTTCAATGACCTCGGCGTCGTCGTCCTTACTTTGCTTTCACCAGTCGCACTGCTCGGGTATTCACCCATTTATTTACTTGCGCACGTTTCTCTTGAGGCTTGCCATAAAATAACGTCAAGAGCTTCACCTTCCGCCTCCTGGTTTCTAAACCCTGCCAAATATCCTTACCTCCTCCAATCAAGCAAGTCAATATGGCATCGGTCACTGAGCACAAGCTCGATGAGCACCACCATCCCGTCCGCGTGGAAGTGGAAAGGGATCCCGGTCCTCCAACTCCAAAGGGGATTCAGGAGGAGTCGCTGCTCCGTATGGCATCACACCGTTTGATTAGCGGTTGATCTTCGCCGATGCACTCGATCGTATACTGACGCCCATCGAACAGACCGCGAGGAACGTCTGATCGCCGAGATGCTCGCCAACTTCCGCAACCTCGTCATGCTCGCCACCGAGTCCGTTGGCAACAACGCCTCCGCCGCCCAGGCAGCCTACAACGCCGCGGCCATGGAGATCGAGACGAACGGCATGGTAAGTCCGCATTCAAGTCAACGCTTTGCGGGGCATCGCTGACCACTCCGCAGATCAAATGCGCCGAGGACCTCCTCCAGCTGACCCGCACCATCCGCGAGCTCCTGATCATAGGACCCATCAGGAAGCCCGGCGAGGGCGAGCAGGAGGCCGAGGCCACCATCGGCAAGGAGGTGCAGGAGGTCGTGGGCGTTCTCAACCAGATGCGCGAGAAGTCGAGGCAGGAGTTGATCAACCGGGGCACGGGTCAGGAGAGGCTCGGACAGGGAAGCTATGTTTTTTCTGGGTCGGAGGCGAAGGCTGACGCTGCTTCTGGAGCACAGGGAGCTGCGCGTTGAGCAATGTTGCGCGGATTGCGGACATGCGGACGGTGGCCAAGGCCGCCACATATGAGGGAGGAAATGGCTCAAAAAACTGGACCGTCAAGACTGAGAAACATGCGATGATAATTCGGGACCTGTTTTAGGGTGTAAAGGTTTCACGAGGCAAGAACCCTTTCATTGCCCCCTGCAACCTGCTGTTGTGCTGTTTTCTCTCGTGACCATACCTCCATGCTGTTCGGCACATAAGGGAACGTCGATGGGGCCTACAAGTTGGAACACTCCCGTCTTGCCTCTATGTTGACATTGCATGCAACTTAGCAGGTCGATGCTTCCGCAACAAGCCCCAACCCTCCTCCAGCAGCACAGTGCCAAAACTGCAGAAATGAGCAAGCTCCACTTTCTCCCGCACTGTATGGGTTGCCGCTGTCGATTCTCGACATGACTGAGTCAACTTCATCATGACAAGGATGAACATGTGGTCGTGATTGTTTCTTAACGCCTCTGAGTCTCTGAATATCCTTTGCATTTCCAGTTGCCCATATGCGGAGTCGCCTCTCTGGTTACTGTGGTTCTGTTTACTACGTCGCGGACCCCAAAATGGCTATTCAGAATGACGACCAGGAAGACTTCCAAATACTCCTAGACACAGCTTCCTCCAAGGCCGAGGAGATATTGCAAAGAACCCACCAAATATTGACGGAACTCGAGCAACTAGACAGACTACATCAAAGCCAACGCACCGCCATCCCCATACCCGGCCAAAAGATCCTCATCAACAACGCCAAGACTGAACAGACCGCGGCCAAACGCATGCTCGAAGAGCTGAGGAGCCAGTCGTTTGCTAAAGCCGACGACGACTCCGGCCGACTGGATACACTTGAGCATATCCTCGAGAAGCTGGAGTGCTCCAACATCTTCTCGCTGGGGACGGCATGGGACCTCGTCAAACGGTGCAGCGGCCTGGAGCAGCTCGCATCCAAGTTCTCGTTGCACGCCAGCGTCGGCCCGTGTCCGCTCTGTAGGGGCAAGAAATGTCCGCCCAAGGGGAGACAGAACAGCAAGTCGATTGTCTATGTCGACGCTGTGGTGAACGGCGGGGCCGAATGGCTTCGAATCATGGGCATTGACGAACGGCGGCTGCTGCACGAGATGGCTGAGATGGGCTGGGACTGGGGTGCCGGCGAGGACAGTGACGGCGAGGACGACGAAGACGATGATTATTGTGACATATCTGTTGCGGAAGCCGTGGCACAGCTTGTCTCAGCAGCTCGTGCGAACAGGCACAACTACCGCCCTCCGCGGCTGCACATTGTCTTCACCAGGATAGCAGAGGGCAACAACCCAGAGATCGACAGGCTTATTCGAAAACTTCGCGCAATGTCGAAACAAGGCGTCGATGTACGTATCGACTGTGCAAACTCGGATTTCCTGGCCGCTCCGCCTCCTACACTCGAGACAGCTCTACGGAGACTCATAGCGGAGGATCTGAGCAGCGTTACGCCCACGGTTAACCTCGACTGCTCCATCCTGGTAGCTCTGGCGTCTGACGTCACCCACTGCAACATGGAGATACAGCCATGGCACCGGACCGACGTTGCAGTCCAGATCCGCGAGGAGGCAGAGCTCGGCAGCAGCCTGGCGAAGGCGCTCTATCCCGCGCTGCGCTCTAGGGAGCTCGTGTGCACGGCGCGCGCAGCGCAGAGATTCCGCGATATCGTCGCTACCATTGCGACGCCCGCTGAGGCCGCGAGGGCGGAAATAATCCTCCCCAAGACAACGGAAGGTTCGGACAGGAGCTCCGAGGAACTGGTTGCCGAGCTTCGAGCTCTCTCAGTTCACCCTGTTGACCCGGACCTACGGCTGCCGATCCAAGTCGTCGACAGCGACATACCAGACGACCTGACGGCCGCTATTCAAGCGGGCAAGCTGCCAAGTAGCGCCGATTCCGTGCTGGCTGGTCTCAGCGAGCTAAACATGGATATCTACCTTTTCGGATGGCTGCGACAAATCACGACCGTGACGGCGAACAATGCGCTGGCGAAGCAGATCAGGCTGCTCGTGGAAACACATCGGACGGACGACGAGGAAGCCGGTCCCAGCATTTGGGTCTTCCCCTTCACGAGAGCGCTGGCTACGAAGGGACGGCCTGCTGGTTTCGGGATATAGGCTGACCCTGCCATGCAGCCTATTGGACAGCCATGTCCGTACCATACTCATCGTTGGAGCTTGAAGTCGTCCACGTGCGCCGTGGTCTGTCCATACGCCCATGAGCCCTAGTATCAAGTCATATCGACCAAGGACCTGCTAGAGCCGGGAAGCACATCATCAATACCATTTACCGTTACGGAGTTCGGGCGGCATTAAAGGGGAGAAGCATTGTTTCGCAAGCGGCGAAATATCAATCACCAGCATGCTTAACAAAACAGCGTACTTTACCTAACAGAAATAAACTCAGCGTTGATCACACTAAGGAATAGCACCCGGCAACTCACTATCCTCCCCATGCATCGTCCTAAACAGCGGCTCCCACGCAGTAACAGCCCTCCTACTCGCCACCCCGTTCGTCATCTCGGGCATCTTCAACACCCTAATCTGATCAGCGCTGCACTCCACCACCTCCCCCGCCCTACCCTCACCCTCATCGTCCAGAAACTCCTCGTACGCCCGAACAATCGTCTCCACGGGCGTCAGACACTCCTTGCTAACAGCCGTTACCAACTCCTTGGGAATGATAGGCGTGTCCACAATCCCAGGACACACCGCACCAAACGTAATCCCCTCCTTAATCCTCAATATCGGCCCCGTGCCCCTAACAAAGTTAATCACCGCCGCCTTAGCGCCGTTGTACTCCGGGTACGTAGGGTGCGGCACCACGCCGGCAATGCTAGCCGTCGCAACGATCTTCTTCCCGCCCGGCGTCGGGGAAGGGTTGTGCCGCATGAAGTGGATCGCCAGCTGGACGCCGTAGACGACGCCCTTGTAGTCGATGTCCGTGGTCGACAGGTCCGGGGCCGGAGGGACGTCGGAGACGGAGTTGCCGCGGTGCCGTAGGATGAAGACGGAGGAGCGGTCGACTATGCCCGCGTTGGCGAGGAGGGCGTCGACGCGGCCCCATTTGGCGTGGACAAGCCCGAAGGCGGAGGCTTGCGAGTCGTAGGAGGAGACGTCGGCTTTGAAGAAGGCGGCGTTGGGGCCGAGACGAGCGGCGATCTCGGAGCCTGAGGTCTGGTTGATGTCGAAGAGGGCTACGAGCCAGCCGCGTTGGGTTAGGCGCTCGGCGAGGGCTTTGCCCATGCCTGACTATGGGGTCGTTAGCGACTGTGGCTCAGAATACAAGTTGGATGGGGAAGCTTACGCTAGCTCCGGTGACGATGGCAACCTTCTGGACGTCATGCGCGGCACCCATGGCAGTTTCTTTGCAAGGGCAGTTGTTGCCCGTGACACTGAACCGACCCGGTCTAGGTGACCATGATCATGGCGCGGCCCGAATGGAGGTGCATACCTCCTCAAATACCTAAACTCTTGTCCACGAAGTCCACGATACCCCCTCTTCTTGCTGAGGCCTGACGTTCAGCATCCCTGGAATTCGTTATCCAGTATGGTGTCAGTGTAAGTCGTTCCTATGTCTTGGAGGAGTGTGGGGAAAAGTTGGGGAAGCTTGTCGTCCTTCGGTGTCTGTTCGCGCTCTTCCCCGCAATCTGACCTGTTGCGCTATTGCCGATTTGGTGAAGGCTTCGGTTTTGGGAGCGAGATTGACTGGGGTATACTGGGGTATACTGGGGTCAGCCCTATGCTGTCGGTCCACAGTCGCCGGGGGAGGTGTGGTTAGCTCGACGACCTACCTATACGCGCTCGGTGATCGATCTGCGGAAGGCGTTCTAACACAGTTCGAGACGCGGCAATCAAGGACTGGGCCCCTATTCCATGTTCTTCAGCATGGCCTTTAGTACATAACTTCCTTCCATCGAGGGAACCACAACGGTTATGGTTTGTCCCACTTCTCTGTGCCCCCGACCATTGCCTGGTTCACATCTCCAGGACATTACTGCTCCTAATCGCCTGGTTGCCAGTGGTCTCTTGGTGTTCAAAAGTTCCAGGAGGAGGATGATACCAACGGGTGGTTGACCATGAGTTGCTGACCGTTGGAGAACTGTTCGCCGGGTATAAATACTCCATTAGCAGCCCCGTCTCATTCGACAGACAGCATGACTGCTTTGTTAGCAAATCCAAGGACATGTTCGCATTGCTTATGAGGATTGGCCCTATGGTTCTTCCTAACCAGGTTATGGAGGTCACATATCACATATCGCCCTGCCGGCGAGACGAACGGTGGGCACAATCGAGGGATTCTGCGTGTTGATGTAAAGCAATGTATGCATGCTCTGAGAGGGCTCCTTAAAGAGCAAGACCGATCCTGATATGTGATGTGCAACAACACAGCACATATGCTTGTCGTTCAGCATATCAGATGCCGCTCGGAAGGTCAAGGGATAGACAGAAGCGACTGGGTCGGTGGAATAGTTTTAGAATGTTTTCCTTTTTTATTGTACAGTCCTTACTCAATCGTGCTCAAACACAAGAGTAGTAAAACCATTAAGCCAACTAATACAGGAGGTCTCAGCCGTGTACTCCGAGTCCCCAAACCATCTAACAGTAACAGTAATGATACATCGCGACGCTATATATACAGTCCATTATCCCCACCATATGGGGTCATTATGGGCGAGAAGGCGCTTAGTCGACAACGCCGGCGGGGGTCTCGCAGAGGAGATCCTGTCCGAGGATGGGGAGGACGCAGCAGCGGGCGCGCTGGCCGATGTCCGAGCAGATGGCTGTGAAGTTGGTGGCATCGGTGGGGACGGTAGGGGCTGGTTTGACGTGTTAGTGACTTAATTGAAGGAGCTGGTGATGGATGGCAAAGGGGGAACTTACGGTTGGCGCAGTCGAGGTCAGCGAGTCCGAGGACGTCGGTAGCGCAGCACTGGGAGGTGCCGTAGAGGCCGCTGCAGGGCGCGTATGGCACCTGGCGGTCCTCAATCTGGACTGGGGTGGCAGCAGCGAGGCTGGCGAAGAGGGCAACAACGGCGATGGTGAACTGCATGTTGGCGGTTTGGATTGTTTGATGATTTGGGTTTGGTAGTGTTGTTGTTGAAGCGAGTGAAGTGCTTGGTATTGTGTGATGGTTGATGGCGAGATGATTGTTCTGAATGACGAGCTGGATGTCGGGGAGTAGATCTGTCTCCTTATATACACGACGGAGACCGTATAGTCTTGCTACAGGTCTGTCACACGGCCATCAGGAACAGGAGAGCCGACTCCTCACCTGCGTCACTGAGCTTAGCAGAGGTTATATTAGATCGTCATAGCCAGACAAGGTTCACCGGGCTCTTAGCCAGGGCACTGGGGTCCCGCGGAGTGGTGGCCAAGAAGCCGTACGGAGTCTTGTCTAGATACAGACGTCGTAATATCAGGGCACCACACCGACTTCCGGTGTTGCACGGTACCAAGATTGAAGGCCAGGGCAATGCTTGGTGTCGTAGATGCCGGTGTGGCTTCCTGCAGCCCCGGCATGCGTCACCGATCCAGCCAAGATCTACCGGTCGGTTACACCTGCACCCAATGCCACGCCCGCGTCAGGCACCTCCAAGCACACTCCGAGACCCCTAACGAGCTGAGCGCGAGGGCGGTTAATGCAGGCGAACAGGCACAGTCCCTGAACGCCGGACAACATTGCGGAGGGCATTGAAACCAAACAACTTCGCTGAAATGAACCTCATGTCGATCGGCATTCGAGAAGTCCAAGCATGGAAAACAGGAAATATTCCGGTAGCGGTGGCAATCTGTTTCAACCGTTGTCGGTTGAGCGAACCAGCAACGAAGCCACAGTTGAAGCTGTACACGTACTAAGATTCAGGGGTCGGTGCTAAGGGGTATGACGACTGTGGAGGCTCTGCGCCGCTGCCGCTTCCCCTCAGCGCGGATTACCACACAAACTACGTGTAGTGCCACCACTATAGGGCTGCCAGGGGTTCAAATTTGGGGCTCAACTTTTGCCGATGCAACGGTCTTTAGGGTCGCCCCTCCTACATGACCTTGATTTTGGCTGCCGCAGCGAGGAACAATGACGGAAGAAAGGTCGGAACGGGCTGAAACTGTGGCCAGAAACCTGTCCCATTGCCGATCCCTTCCCAAAACACCCACTCTCGGGCAATAGAGAACGTAAAGCCAGACTGCCGTCCAAGCCTCAGGAGAACCCTGCGTGCAGCACACTCCCAACACGTGTGTGAACTCTGAAGTCAGCTAACCTAAGCGATGGGTAACATTTGGGCCCTGTGCAACCCAATGACATCGCCGGCTCCTTGACCACGACTTCGTCCAAGATCGACTCGACCATGCATTATTCTCCGCGAGTAACGGCACGTCCACAGCGCAGCAGCAGTGAGCAGTTGCAAACTCAGCGTTTGTGCCACTGTGGCATAACCTGGCTGGACAACCGTGCGATCAGCCACGCCTTGCTTACACGAGCGCTGATCGTTTGGTGACTTCACCAGGAACAAGTTATCATCGTCCAGATCGTCATTCTAAAAATAACTCGACGAAATCGTTGCCTCTTTCGTCGACGCTTGCGAGCTCACAACCTGGCGGCCTCTAACTTCCGGATGAACAATGGCCTGTGGCTGGTGCATGCCTCTCCGCCGAAGCGCACGGTCGGAGTCAAATAGCCAGGCGAGCACAACAACACAACGACGCCTGCAACGGCACTTCAACTGCTCTCGCCACAGCCTTGACCGCTTGGGGCAGTCCTTACTCCGAAGTTGTCTGGTACCGAGTGCACTTGCTCCGGACTCCTGCAGCAGCATCGTTGTTGAGTCCAAGGACACCCGGATGTCCGTGCCGCCCGGGTTGGCTGAGGTAGCTGAGGTGACGAATCTGCTCGATCTCTCTTCGCTTCCATCTTGCGCGACGAACTTGTCGTGCCATTGAGCTCTGGGGAGAGATACAATACGTCACGGTGTGAAGTGCTATGATTCCGTGACCTGGCTGCCCTGCTGCCCTGCTGCACTGCTGTCGCTACCAACCTGGCCGACTGCCCCTGGATCGTGAGAATAACTTCCTCTGTCCGGGAATGACCAAAGTGTCCGAAACTCAATGATGTAGGTCCAGAGTCAAGATGCAACAGCCCGAGACATGACCTTGGTGGTTGCCCTTGAGGCCTTTCTGCGTCACCGGTCTTCTCTACACCATGTCCCGCGTCAGCATGACTGTTCAGAATGCTGGACTTACCCGAAATTCAAGTTGTCCCTGAGCCTCAACACATCCTTTCCATCAGATGAGAACACGGGGAGCGACTCGGTCATTGCGCCTGACCATGAATGCCATTGAGTCCTTCCCAAAGATTATAATTTCGCCAAGACATAACATGAGAGAGCAAGATGCTCATCAGTAAGGTAGGTAAGGTAAGCAAACATCATTTCTCCTGCATTGCCCTTGCCGCTTGATGATGTCTCTTAACGATCTTTTGTTGATGCCGTTGTGTGCAAGTGAGTGAAGAGCTTCCAGATTTTCTGCAAGTCGACGACGACGTCAGATCACGCTGTGGGACCTCAACTGGCGTCATCCTTACCCTTAGTTAGCGTCTCCTCGGCGGCGCCAGCCGTTTCTCAGCCGCTGTCGGCGGCTACTGCCAGACGGTGGCGGGTCAAGCCAGCCACTTCAGCAGCTCCTTGTGGATACTCGAGCTGCAGTCGTCACCCCACGTCAAACATCAGACCACCTATTTGATTGTGCCTGACATCTCCTGCATCTTTTGCCTTCCAGAAGGGAGAATTGTAAGTCGCGGCCGGTCCATGGCGCCGATAAGAGAATTAGGGATGCGCTTTTCGCTAGAGATCAGCTCACTTTCCAACAACAGCACTGGTATTTTCGTATCCAAGTCGCATTCTTAGCTGTTCGACGCACAAATCCGGCCGAGTCGTGTGAAATAACTGGACATCTCGGCCCTTCACTCCCAGCGATTTGCGGATCCTTCAGGGACAGTAGATGTCTCGAGACGGTGAGAAAAAAGTGCATGATGGGATGCTCTAGACTGGCATAACTGGTAATCGAGTTGTTAAATATGACGGAAGGGCAGCTTAACTCGAGGAAGAAGTCTTCTGTCTCCCCTTCTGTTGTTCTAAACCAAACATAGTTGTCTACAACAACAACAAAATCACACAACATTCCAAACACCATGAGTTCGTCACAACAGACGTTCACAGTCGGTGACTACCTCGCCGAGAGGTTAGCACAGGTCGGCGTGAAGCACCACTTCGTCGTGCCAGGCGACTACAACCTCATCCTCCTGGACAAGCTCCAAAACCACCCGGGCCTGATCGAAATCGGCTGTGCCAATGAGCTCAACTGCTCCATGGCCGCCGAGGGCTACGCCCGAGCCAGCGGCGTGTCGGCATGCGTCGTCACGTTCAGCGTGGGCGCCATATCCGCCTTCAACGGCACCGGCAGCGCCTACGCCGAGAACCTGCCCCTGATCCTGATCAGCGGCTCGCCCAACACCAACGACACGGGCCAGTTCCATCTGCTCCACCACACCCTGGGCACGAACGACTACAACTACCAGATCGAGATGGCCAGGAAGATAACCTGCTGCGCCGTCGCCATCGGCCGGCCACAGGACGCCCCTCGCATGATTGACCGGGCCATCCGCGCGGCTCTCCTCTCCCGGAAGCCGTGCTACATCGAGATCCCCACCAACCTCGCCGGGGCACCGTGCGTCCGCCCCGGCCCCATCTGCGCCGTCACCGAGCCGGTAGTGAGCGACACGGCCGCTCTCAAGGCCGCTGCCGACTGCGCCGCCGAGTACCTCAGCGGCAAGCAGAAGCCCGTCATCCTCGTCGGGCCGAAACTCCGCCGCGCAAACGCCGAGCGGGAGCTGCTCCAGCTCGCCGAGGCCATGGGCTGCGCCGTGGCCGTGCAGCCCGCGGCCAAGGGCATGTTTCCCGAGGACCACCCGCAGTTCATCGGCATCTTCTGGGGCCAGGTCAGCACGCTCGCCTCGGACGCCATCATCAACTGGGCCGACGCCATCATCTGCGTCGGCACCATGTTCACCGACTACAGCACCGTCGGCTGGACGGCCATGCCCGACATCCCTCTCATGGTGGCCGAGATGGACCACGTGACCTTCCCCGGCACGCATTTCAGCCGCGTCCGCCTGTCCGAGTTTCTCGGCCACCTCGCATCCGAGGTGACGCCCAACGACGCCACCATGGTCGAGTACAGCCGCCTCAAGCCCGACCCGCCCATGGTCCACACGTCCGCGGCCGGCGACGACCTCACGCGCAAGGAGCTCATGCGCCAGGTGCAGGGCCTGCTGGACGAGAACACGACGCTGCTGGTCGAGACGGGCGACAGCTGGTTCAACGGCATCCAGCTCCAGCTGCCGCGGGGAGCGCAGTTCGAGATCGAGATGCAGTGGGGCCACATCGGGTGGAGCATCCCCGCCGCGTTCGGGTACGCCCTCGGCGCGCCCGGCAGGAAGGTGGTGGTCATGGTCGGCGACGGGTCGTTCCAGGTCACGGCGCAGGAGGTGTCGCAGATGGTGCGGTACAAGGTGCCCATCACGCTGTTGCTGGTCAACAACAGGGGGTACACGATTGAGGTGGAGATCCACGACGGTTCGTACAACAGGATCAAGAACTGGGACTACGCGGCAGTCGTGCGGGCGTTTAACGGTGACGATGGCAAGGCCGAGGGCCTGACGGCTAATAATGCTGGGGAGTTGGCAAATGCGATCAAGACGGCGGCCGGGAACAAGGAGGGTCCGACGCTGATTGAGTGCGCCATTCACCAGGATGACTGCAGCAAGGAGCTCATCACATGGGGTCACTATGTGGCCAAGGCCAATGCGAGGCCGCCTGTTCAGCCCGGCGGTCTGGTATAAGCGGCTCGCCATCATGATACGTGGTTTGGTTCTCTGGCTTTGTGGCAAAATTGGAGGCTAGATAGACGGCAGTAGACTGGAGTTAGGCGCGGCGACGGAGTTCAGATAGAATGCCATACTAATACATTGAGGCTCTAATACATCTCTTGGTTAACTGGAACAATGTGCTGTTGCCTCTTGGCGACACACTCTTACCGGCTCGGATTGCCTGGACACCATCTTCTGCCAGATTCCCGGTATGGTACTGTACGGCCTCATGAGCGTCCAGACGGAAAGGCCCGTGATGGCTCAAGGGTAATAGGAGAAGCACGATGAGAAATATCCTCAACCCATGCCAACCGGTACGTCAAAGGGTTCTGCCACTCACATCATCCATAGCAAACTCGTCTCTAACATATGCTACAGATCCATCCCTTCTAGTCTAATCCTGAGATCGATGGCGACCTTTCAGATCTGTACCATCCAGGGAGACCTAAGGAACCGATGACGACGGCCGGACCGATCCAAGGGGTCGGTCCTGTCCGCACCCCCTCCCCTGAGATGACTTCCCGCATTTCAAGATATGCCCGTCTTGGGTCAAGTGCAGTACGCCCCAGGCTCAGCCAGCCCGATGCTTGCACATCTTGACTGCTTCGAGCCCAACCGCTTATCCGCCAGCCTTATGGTTGCCGCATGGTGCAAGGAATGAGTCTCGCTGGATAGTTCAACGCCAGATCGACCAGTCGGATGATAAGCCTAGCGAGTGGCGCTGGTGATGAGGATGGCTGGTCTGCTATGTCTGATACGATCACATATCGACCAGCCCGGTCAAGGTGGAGAAGTGGTTCGCTGCTTTGGCTGGGTCATCGTCGACAACTCTAAGCATAGGAGAACTTTGTAACTGCACCCAGCGACTTGTAACGGACAGCCTTGCTGCCGACCAGATGTCACTGCTTGGCCGTGTACATACAACAGCCAGGTCCTGAGTAATACAGACGACATATCGAGATAGAAAGCACTCCCTCTGGTGTTGCTTCCGAGCAGCAGCCATCGCAGCTTGTCGCGATGCTAGATACTGCTGTGTAACGTGAGCCTGACCAGCGCTTGCTAGACCTCAGACATGGGCAGTATAGCTGCACGCGGAAAAGCTCCGATCCATCACCACGCTGAAGCATGCCGTCCGAGCCGAAGTGATGATGTATCAGATCAGGTAAGCAACGCGTGGCGCAAAGCGAAGCCGGAAAGCCAGTCGGAGCGATGACGGTGCGCATCCGTGGACCCCAGCGATCGGCCTCGGTGCACACGACATATCTGACAGCAGAGGCGCTGAGACAGGTGAAATGCTAGATATCGTCCACCGCATGCGTGCGCACGCAGTGTGGGTCGCATGGTGGTCGCATGGTTACACTAAGATCTGTGTAGTCCGATCTGGCGTCGATCATGAATTAGATCCTGCAAGCTGGCGATGTGGTATCACATATACCCTTTTCTCTCCGTCACAGCGACTGATCTCCTGGGTTCATTAAACTGCCGCTACTGGCTGTTACGCATTTGGAGGTGCCTCATTGCTTTTGTTGGGGCGGCGCGGTTGGAGATGCTCTGTTTCGATAGATATGTCCATGGTTGTGTCTCCACTAGCCACGATCCGAGGTGGCACAACGGCTGCGTTCCGATCGAGGCTACTATCGACGGTCCGGTGGTGAGGAACAAACAAGTCGAATGAGGCGTCGACTATTATGCCATCCTGCTCGCTGGAATACGAGGCTTCCTCATGGAAACTGTGTACCACAGTACGGAGCAGTCTGCCAGACTGTCATGTGCTTGCGCGTGCGACACTGTGTGGTTGATCGCGTCTGATTCGCGAGTGCTGTGATTGAGCGCGTCGAGGTCATGAGGAAGCCACACAACTTGGCGGATAAGAAGTGCGCCTGTCTCTCTGGTTCTGCTCCTTGTCGATTGGTGTCCGGGACAAGGGGCTCTCTTCATCGGTCACATAATGATTATGAGAGTCCCAGCACGGGTTGTGTGTGGCTCGAGCTTCCATGTGGCTTCCACATGTTCCACCGGTTCGGTAAGTTTGCTGCTGCATGTTGGTTGTTGTTGTGAGAGATGCAGCTGTAAACAGGGTCGGTGATTTCTGGGACTCGTTCCTCTCTTCTTTTGCTGGGATCAAGCTTTCGCTCCAGTGTAAGCGTTCGACGCTAGCCCTCAAAGGGAACTAGCCAAGCTACTAGCGCCATCGTCGTCGGAACTCTATCTGGCTGTTCCATCCCTTTTCATCTGACTTCATTCCCCATTGTGCTGAAACCTCCGATGGTGGGATCGATGGTCGCAGGTCGGCAATCTTGCATGAAATCTGACCTCGTCGTTGGGGAAATTCGAGATGTGGTCCATGCGGCGGTCAAGTACGCGTCTAATAATCCCCTCGATCGATCGCTGTCCCATCCTGCTGGAGTCATCGGCCACCGGTCTCGAACAATGCGCCAACAGGAGGTCAGAACAAGGGGATAGACACCCCTGACCTACCCTAGCCGCCGTTCTTAGCTTCCGCACTGTTCGTCTCTAGTAATGTGACAAGGGCGGGATGTGGTCCGTGGCGTTTGACCAGCTGAATGGGGGGACGTCGGCCTTGATATCGATCTTGGGACCTTGGTGTGGACGGGATGGGACGCTTCTGACAGATCCCGGGTCAGTCGCTTGTCAGTAAGGAAAGGTAGCAGCGGAATGATCGACCACCTGCGTCGAGGCTCGTTGACATCTTGGGAACCATGGGACTGTGTCGGTACTCTAACCTTACTTTGACGTAACCTCTATCTTCTGATATGGACCACTATCGTCACCACTTCTCCCAAGACCGTCTTGTGCAACACTGGTAACTATATAACGTCCCTCATCTGCTCCTAGAGGCAGACTTTCTTTCCATCAACCAGATTCAAACACGTCTAAACACCGTTGATAGTATCACAGAAAGCACATTTCACATTCTCGAGAGCCATTTGATCTTTGAGGATCATCAACGTCTCGTTATATCAACCAAAACAAGACCGCCAACACTCCCAACCTCCAGCCTCGAGCTCCATCTTGTCAACGAAAACCTCCCTTTGCTCCCTTCATCACAGTATTATGCATAGCCTCAGCTACCCACGCCCAACACCAAGCGGAGACCGGTCATCCGCATCACGGAGATCCCATCGCCATCACAACAATCACACGTCCCATACCAACAGCAGCACCCTCCGCTCAACCCAAGCCTACTCCTACTACGCCAACGACATGTCTGTGCCAACCAACGGCTCCTCCTCCGCGGCAAACGGCCAGCAACGACCCCAACCCCGCCGCGAAACCCCCAACATCGTCTTCACCGACATCCAAATCTACGACCCCACCCCCCAATCCCGAGCAGGCGAACTCCTCTCCCCAGGACTCGTCATCCGTGCCACCTCGACGGCCGAGTACGCCCCAGCCGCGGCTGAGTCGAGCGCCCTCGCCTACCTCTACCGCGAGGGCGAGGAGATGCCCGTCGCGAACGCCACGGCGCAGGCCACGGCACGCATCGTGGATCCGGACCCGGACGTCGATGTCGGTTTCGTTGTTGCCGGGGGGCAAGGTGGCACGGTTACGGTGCAGTACGAGTTTGAGGAGTTGGTTATTTATCAGGCTGGCACGTATTGTTATCGCGTGTTGGTCAGTGGGAAGGCGGATGAGGAGGGGGCGATGGGGCTGGGGGTTTATGATTCGGGGACTATTGTTGTTGTTGAGTGAATGATTCTGGGGAAAATGTATGGGTAAGTCAGTCTCTTCCGTGTCTGGTTGTTTGGATGTTTGGGCTAACAGGAGCAGGAAGGAACACAATTAGAAACGCAGGCATATTTATTGGGCGATATTATCATTATGGCGGCGGCGCAATATCTTTAGACGGATTGGTACCATGCGAAAGGCATGGGGAATTGAGGGTAATGGGTCTGGTCGGTTAAATTCCAGTCATAATCACAGCATACACGGAACAGATAAGGCACGGAAAGGGGTGGTCTGGCGCACATCTTTTGAGAGATACCCAGTGTCCAGCAATTATACCATTAGTATTCTTAACTTGCTTGTCAATCCTGCTGTGACCGGTGACTCGATTTGGCAGCTCACGGACCTTACGAACACATGTTATTACTGCATCGGTGTAAGTTCGTCCACGATATCAACGACGCATCGAGGTCACACTTGAATAACAACCATCCCTGAACATGGTCTCATTTCCAAGCTGCCTTGAGCCAGGCCTACGCTGTACGACGTCAAGGAATCCCTGATCCGGACGCCCGCAGCATCGAGAGCACACAGCCTTGCATAAGCAGTGTCACGAAGATCTGTACGACGAACAGCGCCGATCGATCGTTACCTTCTCTCCGCGGGGGAAGTCCTGGCGAGAGCCTCATATCTGCAACTTTGCTTTTTCGAAGTTCAGATGTCCCGTGATTTGCACTCCTTGGTTAAGCCACATGGCGGAACCAAACATCTTTGCAGCCACGGTTTATGATCGGAGCCTCGTCCGATGTGAGGGCTGAGAATGCTATTTATAGCCAGCCCTCAAGGGAATCGTTAAGTGACGTCCGGGGACCAGTTATTAACCATTGCAGAAGCTCAAACGTTGTATGTACAATCTGTACACTATACAAAAGGGAACAAAATGACCACCTCATCTACCACCAGTCCACCACCCCTCGCGACGCTTTTCGGGAGCCTTGATGTATGTATATGACAATGAGGGAAAACCATAGCCAACCACGCCAATCCAAATGCTGAATAAGCCAAAAGACCACAACCACTCAGTCACCAGCCAGCCAGCCCCTTCCCGTATCCGACGACACCTATCCGACTGTTTTGCTCGCCGCAACCACTTCTTCCACATCATCATCCCCCATCCCACACCGCAAACACTTTCAACGCTCGCCCCTCACTAGCGACTACAACCTCGCCTCCCCATTTTTCCTAAAAACACCAAAAGAGAAAATATTAACACCCAACCTCTCAAACTTTCATCACTATATTTCATCATCACGTTCCTCTTTTCTCTTCACCCAGGAACACCGTCCCCGACGAGCGGGGGAAAGCTTCACGGGGCAACCTACTCCTCGTATTTACCGCCGACCAGTATCGCGGGCCCGCTCTTCTCCAGCTTGTCCTTGAGGTACTCGTACACGGTGAACGTCACGGCCTGTCCGGGGGCAACGCGCATTATCCGGGGGGTGATGCCCTTGTAGAAGGCGTGGAACCCTTCTTGTCTGTTTTTTTTTCGGCAACTGTCAGTCACAACTCACTCTCCCACACATCATCTCGGGTAAATCCTCAAAAGGGGAGGGCAGGGAGTAACAGACTTGAACATGTCAGCCGCAATCCTCGTTATCCTCTGCATAGCCGAAACCCCGGCCTCGGCAGGCGTCTTCTGCAACCTCGTCTTGATCGTGTCGATGGGCGCGTTGCTCAGCGGGCCCATGGCGCCAGACACGAGTCCGATGAGGGTGGTCTGGTAGCTCGGGAGGTTGCCCGCGTCGTACTGCGGCTGCCACTTGCGCAGGACCTCCTTGAAGTACGTGTACGCCGTGAAGTTGACGGCCTGGTTCGACCCCTGTCGAAGGGCGGTCAAGCTCACGCCGCGGTACAGGGCGCCCACTCCTTCCTCCTTGACGACGGTGTACAGCGCGTGCGCGGCGTTGCGGTATTTGGGCACGTCGAGCGGGTCGGCCATGCTGTGGTGCTGCGCCTGGAGGCGGATCTTGATCACCTCCATGGGGGTGACGACGGCGACGGCTTCCGTCACACCGGCCGCCAGACCGGCGAGGAAGGTCGCCCGCCCCGAAACGGAGCCGGTCTCCTTGTCCGCGAGCAGCTGCTTGTAGGCCTCGAACGAGGAGAACCGGATGGCCATCTTGGGCACTATGCCCGTCATGACGGCGCCGAGGCCCTTGTACAGGCCCAGGGGCGTCTCGCGTTTTACGATCTCGGTACCCGTGCGGATGAAGCCGCGCTTGGCCATGCCGGGTTGCCGGCCGCGGCGGGAGAGCTGCATGCGCACCTTGATTGTGTCGAGGGGGTGGCAGACGAGGGCTTCCATCATGCCGGCTGCTCCTCCGGCTGTGGGTTTGGGCAGGCATTGGTTAGTTCTGGGTTAGGGGCAGCGAGACCAATTGGTAGTTCTTTTGCGAGGGCAAAATGGGGCGTACCGATCAGGTTGGTGGCTACTGTTGGTGGCGGCTTGCCATCTTTGCCTTTGACGTTGGTGGACATGATGCCGGTTTCTTTCCTCGTAACACTCTAGAGTTCGGTATATTGGGGCTTGCGCCCTGGTGTGGTTTCTTTCTGTCTCCTGGTTGGTGTATAGTACGCAGCTGCGTCACTCGGCTAACAACAGGCGGGTTTTGTCCAAGTGGTAGATTCTCGTCGGATGTATGTTTGCGAGGACTGAGGTTGAGGTCGGCAACAACAGGGGCGGGTAAGACGGGAGGGTATCTCGACAACAAGAAAGTCTGGATAGTGTCAAACTTGCGAGAGGAGAACCAAGAACAGGAAGAGCAGACTCGGAGAAAAAAAAGGAAGACAAGGAAAAAGAGAGAGCAGCAGCCAGGGCAGCAGCATACAAATAACACATCATGACGGAAAGTGAGTCAGGTGGGCACTAGCCAGCCCTTTGGCCCGCGGCAACAAAGTCAGGGCCAGGGACAATTGACAAACTTGAGACTCCATTCTCCAATGGGGAAACCTGACTTGTGACATGGAAAGAAATCCGAGGGGCCCCCGGCATTGGGGCAGTGAGTGGACCAACAGACTAGACTCTCCTAGACCGGTAGCCCTGAGTTCTGGGAGTCGAAGCTGGTTCTGGTCCCAGACATTGGCTCAGACGTCAGCTGATTGGAGGACTTGCAAGTTGCAAAGGCATTCTTCAAAGTATCGGCGCAACGGAGGGTCTTGGCGGTAGCTTTTCCCACACGCTGCGGTCAGTTTTGGGGGTCGAGAGTCGAGACGTATTATTCCGTAGCTCCTGTTGCACCACTTGCAAGCCATTGACATATGCCGTGACGAAATGACGAAGGTTCTGCTACCCTCTGTTCGCTCAATTGAGAAGCCATCGACGGGCCATTGTGTCTGGTGACGACTGTTACCGTCGATTCATCTCCTGGGCGCATGTCACTGTGAGCGCAAAGCTTGTGACAACGTGGGATTGATTCGTCCTGACGTCGAAGGCATTGGATGGTCAATCCCATGTTTTGGGGTAGCTTAGCCGATCCTGGGCCGAGCTTGTGATTTTGCGGGGGAAACAGAAGCAGGGGTGGGGTGCAAAGTCCGATTCCGGTATCAGACCGTCTTCGCACGAATAGTGTCAAACACCAGTTAACCCGGGGAATTCCGGGGGCAGTGGATTCTCTATCCTTTGTGCCGTCAAATTGCCGAGGCTCGGAGCGTGTGTTGACGTGAAAAGGGGCACTTGATATTGAAAATGAAAGGCAGGATGGAAGCTACCTAGATGTGAGATAAGATAATAACCTCGAAGGTACGTGAGATTCTGGACTCGAGGGCGGACGATGCAGCTGAACATGCAGTGATGGTGGCTTCCGAATGTCCTTGTCGAGAGATACATTATTATCCTTTCGGAGTAACGGAACTTCAACAGAACCGCCCGACCACGACCATGAAAGACAAGAATCACCACACGAGGAACAGAACATATCAAACACAAGCAAGACGATGCAGGTACCGAGCAATTACATACTTGCCGAGCTAAGCTAAGCATACGTAGATACGTAGGTGTAAACGCCGGTATGTACAAAAACCCCCGACCAAGCCCCAAGTGCTGGCAAAACTCCTCGCAAAAGAGCAGACAGCCGACCTTTTGGAGGTGATAGAACTTTTCTCTTAACAGTCGCCTGCCATGGTGTTTCCAGATCCGATCCCGTAAAACATTCAAGTTCCTTCTCTAGCGGTTCCGTTGACAGTAGAGAAGCAGAACCATAAAGACACCAAACCCGCCCAACACGAGCCACGCCGGGCTCTGCAAGAGTAAGAAGCAATATATGAGGTATCTAGACGCATCGCAGTGCCAATTCCCAAACGTTGATCGCTCCAACCCATTTCCTAGCAAATCAACCGCCCAAACATCCAAAGCAGATCATTATACCTAGTTAGGCGTCCCAACCTCAATAGTCGGCCCCGGCCCCGGCTGGCTGCCGAACGAGTAGACCCGAATCTCGTTATCCTCGCTCCCGCTCGCCATCCTGCTGTCCGACAGACCGACACAAGTAACCGGCCCTCTGTGACCCGTTACCGTCCGCTCGCACTTCCCGCTCCTCGGCTCCCAGAGCTTGACGCACGCGTCGTTTGCGCCCGTCACCACTCTCAGACTGTCGCCTGCAAGACCCCAGATGCCCTCCAGATGGCCGAAGAAGGTCTTGAGACACTTCCCCGTGGCACTGTCAAACAGTCTTATCGTCGAGTCCAGCCCTCCGGTGAGGAGGTAGCGAGCCGGCAGGGGCCGGGTGGGGTCGGACACGAAGCCCGGACCGTAGTGGGACCGGACGTCTTCCTCCTGCGAGGAGGAAGGTGCGCGGTGGTGCGGTTGGGGCGTGGTGGAGCGGCTGCTGCTGCTGTTGGACGCGGCGTCGGCGTTGTCTGCCGCGTTGCAGCCTGCCACTACGTCCTCGTCCGGCTCGAAGTCCACCGGCATGGGGAGGACTTGCTGCACGTGCCCGACGTGGCCGACGAATGTGCGGATGACGATCTTGGAATCCAGGTCCCATAGTTTGACGGTGCAGTCGTCTGATGACGAAAGTAGAGTCCTGGACTCGGTGTCTAGCCGGACGCAGTTCACCCAGTCCTCGTGCGCGCGCAGGCAGTAGCTGACCTTGGTCTGGAAGTTGAACACCTTGATGCTCTTGTCGATCGATCCGCTGGCGAGCAACTCGCCGTCGAAGTGCACGCTGATCACACCGTTGGTATGTCCCCGTAGGGTGGTGAGACACTCGCCGGTGTGGTAATTCCAGATCTTGATGACGCCATCCAGCGACCCGCTCACGAGTTTCGAGTCGTCGAACTGCAGGCACCGGATCCCGGCTTGGTGTCCCTTGAGCTCACGCACCTCCTTGCCCGTCGACAGATCCCATATCCGCACCGTAGCATCGTAGCTCCCCGACGCGAGCGTGTTGTCGTCCATCTGTAGGCAGGTCACGCCGTTCGTGTGGCCCTGCAACACGTTCAGCCGTGCCCGGCCGTACTTCCAGTTCGACCCGACCTTGAAGCGGTCGCGGTAGATGTTCTTCCACGTGCTATTCTCGCTCGGGGCACGGTTGACCTTCTGCCTCTTCACCAGGGCGCCGGACTCGAGGTGGCTTGCGTCGCGCTTGCCGCCTGCCGGTGGGCTTGGTGACCTCGGGGTGTTTGGTGCGGGGAGCACCGGAGGCGCCGTCAGCTCTTCGATGGCCCGCTGTTCCTGGCTGTCCTTCTGCAGGCGCCGCTGCCTCTTCCAGTCGCGCAGCTTCCGCCTTTCTAATAGTGGTAGTCCCCAGCCGCATGCGGTACACTTCTTGTTGACGTGTTGCTCGCACATGTGCAGCCAGACCTGGTCGTCGTCTGCTAGCTCCCGCCAACGCTGGCTAACCTGAGCGGCCTTGCATAGTGATACAGTGTCCAGGTAGCATAGGATCTTCTGGGATATCTCGACGGGGAGGGCGGCGACGAAGTCGATCTTGAGTTGTTCACCGATCTCGCGGCTGACGACGGAGAGTTGCGGGAAGCATGCTGTCTGCAGCACGCCTTTGAGCATGAGCACCCGGTGTCTTGAGGGCGCTGCGCTGAAAAGTGACCACACGTGGGTGATGGCTTGTCTGTCGGCAGCAGATAACTGGTCGAGTTCCTAGTAGCAGAATGTTAGTGTCAAAATCACTGAGAGCACCAGGGACTTGCAGACATACCCTCTGAATCATGCCCATCTTGCTCTCGTCCGCAGCCTTCCTGCATTTCGAGTCCGGCCTGTGGCGGTAGCAGAACTTGCTGTTCGGGTCCTTCGAGTGGGAGTGGGAGTGTTCATGTTCGTTATCGACCTTGGAGATGGGAGCGTAGTTGTGGGGTATGTGTTCGCGGAGGAATGGGGTAACGGTCTGGGATATAAGTGAGGACGACATGTTGACCATGCGTGGATGGCCTCCCTCCTCTGGCCTCCGTCGATCGCAGTCGGCAGCGGTAGTTATTGTAGTGGTGGTGTTGTGTTTGTCATGATAGTCGTTGGTGGAGGAGGAAGAGGAGTGGTCGTGCGGCGGTGGTAGGGAGGTAGGGTTATTGTAAGATGAGCGGCTGTCGTGGATGGTCACATAGTTTTCCAGGTCGTCGTGATTTGTCTGATGGTCCATGCCGTGTCCGTCATGTCTTGAAACCGGCGAGCCGCGTGTCAGACTGGTGGAAGGGCCGGAAGCTTCCATGTTGGAAGGGAAGCGTCCGAGCAGAGGGGGACGAGTCGGAGACAAAGCCAGCTCGCGTTTAACAGGGCAGATGATGACAGCCGGTGCGGCGGGCCATGCTCTGCCAGTCGGTGACTGGTGGGCGGAATGTACGGACGACGGGTGGCCAGTTGGGATGGGCTACGAATACCCTGGTTTGGTCGAAGGATTGCGTGCTGACGGTATTCGTATCGTGCTGGTATGCCGTGTACTTTGCTGTAGGCCTGTAGGGATGCGTAGGGGTATGTAGATTGAAGAGCGGTCAGGGGGCGGAGAGAGACAGAGAAGAGAGTAACAGGCGAGCTCGCGCAATGGTCAAGCGAGGATGTCGCAATTCCCGGGCTCTGTTGTTCGTGCAGTTGGCAAACTTTGGGCAAGTTTGGCACGTTCCAGGCGGTGAGTAGTGGTCGCCGAAGGATGAAATGATATTGCTTGCACTGTATCGGGCAGGTATAACTGTCAGGTCACCGGACAGCGGATATAGGTGTCGATCTCTGTTCTTTTTGTTAGGCTTTTGCTGGCTGGGCTGGGCAACTTGGCGTTGTAGTGCGTGCTGAAGATGCCACTGATGCCATATCAAAGGGTTCAGTTTCGACTTGACGTGATAAACTAGTGGCAAACTTTAACTGCTCCAATCTGACTCACGTTGGTAAACAATTCTCAATAGTTAGGTAGAGATAGGCCTCGTCCCAGCAGTGTGCACTTACTTTCTCCGCAAAGTTGTCTCCGGACTTGTGGAGAATGTTCAAGTCAGTTGTCTGAGAAGCTAGTGAGGCTCACCGGCGGCCGACCGGTGGGCGGGGAGCTGAGCACACACTGGCACGAAAAGACTGCGCACCAACCAGGTTGCGACTTGGATTGTGGAAAATGGCGTTATCGCTCGTCATTTGTGGCCCGTGCCATCCCTGTCAGATCCGATGGCCGCGACTCCCGGAACGGCTAGCCGTTCCTGCCGGCCCAAGTTGCCCCTCCGTGCATTCGCTACCGACCGGCAAGGCAGGCTCCACTGTTAGGGCCACTCCCACCTTTCTGAGCCGCTGGCTTAACGCGTCATCACAGATGATTTTGACAGGGCTGCTGAGAGCTGATGTCGTCTTTTATTCCCGTTGTTTGGTCTTACTACATGGTCAACATTTCTCTCATCATCAACCCTGATGTCTGACTGATCCGGAGTGAGCTCCGGCCTGCACGCGCGCGGGAGACTTCCAGGCACGGTTCGGCGGCAACCGGTGCTGATCACATGGGCACCTTGATGGTTTTGAGTTTGACAACGCTTTAATGCGCTGGATGGCGTTTCTCTTGGCTGTCGATCATGCTTGGCTGCCGGCAACCCGAACCCCGGATATGCCAGATGAGGACATCACTTCGCCCGAACGTGACTGAAATGTCAAGTATACTCCGAGCATCCAAACACGGAACAATGATCTGATATCGGAAGAGAGAGGTCCCAATAATAGAAGCAGTCAAGGTAGGGGTTTGATGAGGGCGAGATCTTGTATGCCAGGTCGGGAGGTGGTTCAGCCGGACCATGACTGAGCAATGGTCAAGAAGAACGAGGATCCAAGAGGAAATGGAGAGACCAGACCCAGCAGCCATTAACTTGATGGGCAATGAGGATGCCTCTGTGTATACCGAAGACTTGATGCCATGAGAGACAATGAGCTGGTGTTTCCTCCAACAAGCCATGACCTCAAGCGAGGCTTGGTTGATCTGAACTATGACTGAAAATGCTTCGAGAATAGAAGAAAGAGAACGCAAGAGGAGAGACGAGAACAGGAGGAAGATGCAGATGTGGGTTTGTTTGCTGATACAGGGGGTGCTTGCTTCGTCAGACTCTAAGCCAACAAGCATTGACAGTTGCGCCGGGGACAACGAAGCTGCCTCCAGCCAGGCACAGCACCGAAGCATTCAAGTCTAAGAAACGACTCGTTGCCACAAGACCATGGACAACACGGCTACAACAATGAAACATTGTCTTCCAACAAGGCACGACCTCAAAGGACCGAGGTCGAAGAACAGGGGCTTTGGCCTTCCACCATGACCTTTGCGAGGGTAAGAATCGAAGCCCTTCAACTTTCCCGAATGGTTCATTGTTGCAGTTGCAGGGAAGGGAGGCTTTCTTCAACGAAAAAGTCATTGTCATGCTTATACGAAGCGACCGACAACTTGTTGGAGAGAGATGAAGTATATCGGGAGCCTCCCTCAACCACGGTGTCTTATCCAGCTTCCCTTCCATCATCGCACCGAACAACACAGCTCAACCTTGACACCCCAACGAAACCACAATAACTGCCACAACCACCACTCGTACACAACCGAACCAGATAACAACCAACAACCTCCATCATGTCAAGCTCAAAAGAACCAGTCATCGCCACCACTCCCATCACTCCTCCGCCTCCGCCTCCTTCTCCCCCTCCGCCTCCAGCATCTCCTCGCCCTCGCCCAGCAGCCACTTTCATCGACATCGATCCCGCCGCCTTCCCCGCCGCCGCCGCCACTAACACGACGACCACTTCCACGACCACCACGACCACTACCACTCCCGCCCCTCCTCCCCCGGGCCCCCCTCCCCCCCCAATCCGCTACGCCGACCTCCCCCCGCCGGAGAGGCTCTACTACTGGCACATGCCCGGCGGCAGCATCGCCGAGAGCCCCGAGCCGTTCACGGAGATCCCCATTGAGGAGCAGGGGCCGCCATGGGAGAGCGCCTGGGAGCGGGAGCAGCGGCGGTCGCGTGGACGGTCGGGGGCGACGGCTGGAAGAGGAAGGGGCGGTGGTCGGGTTGTTCGGATGAGGGTTTTTAGGGCGCCGTAGAGGAGATGAGCGGAAAGGAGGAAGAGGGAGGTATCTAGGTGAGGCATAGGGGAAGTGAAGAGAGGCGAGTGGTGAGAGGTGAGAGGTCGGGAATGCACTAGATGTTGGAGGCGTAATCTAGAGTCGGTAGCAGATTGGAATCGATGCTTGGATAAATACTAGACCCCTGTCTGCTGGACATGTGAAATTAGTAACTAATGTTGCCTCGTAAAATGTAGAAGGTAGTTCTACGATTCTTATGAATGGTAATTAGATTCAGGGGTTACCCTATAGGCGCACTTGACTTGTGATGCTCGCTAATACGCAACCAGGCTCTCACCACGCCTATATTATTACTTAACCTCTCCATTCTTGATGTTTAGACTTACCATATTACATCGTAAAACGGAAGGGACAGTCGCAACATCATGCCGTCAGATCAGAAGAGAGCAAAAAGTACCTAAGGTAAGAAAAGCAAAAACAAAGATAAAGACCTAGGCCGGACTCGAACCGACAATCTTTGGATTCGAAGTCCAATGAGTTAGCCATTTCTCTACTAGGCCGAGAGGCATACCGCTTGACCAACAGCTGGGTTTCCTGAGCACGTAGAACAAGGACGTGTAATTGGGCTCTTGTTTCCAGAAGTTACGGTCCAAGGCAAGAGTGAATGGGTGGGAGCCTGCATATCTAAAGTGAAAGTCCCATGACGCAACTTCCCATCCCATCCCATTAGCATCCCATCAGCATCCCATGCGACGAGCCGTCTCGCACACGCTCAACTGAAAAAGCAAACACATCTCCACCTCAGAGGCATCTACACTCCAGGCGTCTACCTCCCAGGCCTCTTCGGCCGACTAAACCCCTGCCTAATCTCCAACTTCGGGTGCAACTCCCCCAACACCACCTCCTCCGTAACCTCGCCCGGATCCTCGACCTCGAACGTCCTCTCGACCTTGAGGCCGGCCTCTTGCTCAGCTGTGGCGCGCACCGCACGCTTCATGAGCGGGTACACCATCCTGCTCTTGATACCGCCAGCCTTGATCCCCGGCGCCGCGGGGCAGGTGTAGATGAACAGCACGGGACTGCTGGCTTGCCCGCCGTGGGTGTGCTCGAAGCGGAAGAAGGTGAAGCGCGGGTCGGTGGGGGAGATGGTCTTGACGAGCTCGGCGATGGATGCCGGGGAGCCGGACTCGGGCGCTAGTTCGACGACTTCGTTTTGGGGGTTGATTTTCTAGCACAATCATTGTCAGCTCAGGTGTGGCGTAAGAGGGAGACTTAAGGGGTAGACAAACAAGCGAAACAAACACCCTCCTCCCCTCGCCCAATTCCCTCAACGCCTCCACCACCCCATCAGAAACAGGCATAGCCAAGTTCTTGCTGAGGTGTATCTCCCTCGTCCCCGTGCCACTCCCGGCCTCGGCCTCAGCCCTCTTCACCTCCCCCAGACTCCTCTCCTCCTCTGTCAACGGCGCCTCGAGCTTCGCGTGCGCGTCGTGCTTCTCAAACCCCCGCGCGCTCAGCTCCTCGGCCGTGGTGGCGAAGATCGTCTCGCGGAAGTGCTCCGTCCCCAGCTCCCGCGTGAGCGTGAGCCGCGTCGAGGCGAAGAGCATCTTCTGCCGCACGGGGGCGGCGTCGGGGACGTAGCTGACGGAAGAGAGGTAAGGGGCGCTGTCAAAGCGCCGGAGGAGGATGTAGAGGGCTTCTTTCGGTTGCAGGTGAGGGGCCAGGAGAGAGGAGAGGTTGGAGGAGAAGGTCGAGGATGAGGCCGGGCCGGTGGAGGGGGTGAGGAATTTTAGGGGCACGAGTTGCTCGGATTTGATGGTTACTAAGAGGCCGAAGTGCGTGTCGGAGGCGAGGAGGGTGTTGAAGTCGGTTAGGAGCTCCTTGGAGGCTGTACGTGCGTATATTAGCATGTGTTCTGGGTGTAGTCGATGAGGAGAGCCGTGTTGACTTACCGGAGATACCGGACTGCATCTTGGGCTACGCTTGTGTCTGGTCTGCAGATTGGTTTGGTCAATTGCAGAGTTGGAGGTTAAGAGAATGCAGAGCTGCCTAAGAAGGACTGGAGTTTGGCGATGGCAGCTTATATGGAAGTTTTTGTATGGTTTCAGGTTCGGTGGTGATTCAGGCACGCGTGGGAGAGCTTGCGGAGCTGACGTTGATAGTGGGGTGGTCGGCCGGGGCAACCGCCGGAGGTCCGTGCTTCTTAAGGGGTTCTGGAAGGAATTCCGCCTGCGGATGCGGCTTGGCTCTCAGGGGTCAGTCAATCAGGGGCGCATGGGCTGTCATAATGTCATTCACGCTCATTGATACGCATTCGGCGGCGTACACGCACAAAAAGTAGAGGTAGTTCTAACATGCAATTCTAAGGCTAGTCCAAGAAAAGAATACGTCAAGGCCTCCGCCTCTACAACCCTCAGTCATCCCATTCCTCGTCCAGCTGATCAATGAGACGGTTCTCATCTTCACGGTTCCCGTTTCTCCCTGAAGGAGAACCTACAGATAACCTGCCGTAGCCTCTCCTGCCGGGGAGGAAGCGTGCACAGGAGGACGTCATAATAATGAAGGTGTCCTAGGCAACCATGTAAGTTGGTCGTCTCATTCGATCGTCAGGGGAGAGCATACCTGTATAAACCCCCCAATGCCCGCCCAAAGGCTGTAATTAGGCAACTGCCTCCATCCCCTCGCATGCGCCACTGTCCGCTGGTAGAACACACCACCCAGCAGATACACAGCCACGGCCACAAAGAAGATGATGCCAAACACCCCTCCTGGGCCCACACTGCCCGGTTTATGCGGCTCCGTCTTGGCACAAGCATGCTGGGACAGCATGCTAAAGACGTACGTGCACTCGTCCTCATCCGTCTCGATGAAGGACATCCGGGCCTGGGTGTTGCCTATGTCCCGGTCACAGCGGAACGAGATGATGGCCGACTTGCGCCGCGCTGGCTCCTCGTCGTCCTTGGCCCAGTCGCTGGGCCGGTCAGCCTCTGTTACGTGGTCGTAGTCTTTGTGGCTTGCGCCAGAGTGTAGTTCTCGCTTGTCGTTGTCCTTGCTCTTGCGTGTGCCGCAGGGCGAACCGCCGGAGTATCGGAGAACGAGCTGTGAGCCTCGCGGGACGAGGGTTGTGTTTAATTGTCTATTGCCAACTATTAGCATCTTCCCTTATCAACGTTATCAAGTCTTGCGAATGCTTACCCTAAAGAGTACGTCTTCCCCGCTTCCTCATAATACGCGCTGACATTCTTCCACAGCGCCTTATCAACACCCATCACGTCCTTCACGCCCTTCACCACGGGCGCGCATATGTTCATCGTAAAATTGTAGTGCCAGTCGTGCGGCCTCTCCCATCTGTAGTCGTCCACAGGGCCTTTGTGTTTCCTTTCCTTCTCCCCTTCCTTGAGGGCACTGGCCATGTCGTCTCGCAGGTCGTAGAAGGCCCCGCTCGAACTGGTGGCGACGCATGGCGTGGCTATTGCTGTGGCTGTGGATGTCGTCGAAGCCTTCTCGCCGTCCCGGACTTGGGAGGCGGATGCGGAGACACCGGCTACGAGGAGGGTCGCGACGGCCCAGCACATTTGGAGACGCATTTTTCGGAGGAGTGGGTGTTTCGTCCGGCGTTTGGGGATGTTGGAAACGCCTGTGATGCGGCGTTGGGCGAACGGTTTACCGCATTAAACGGTGGTGGTAACGGCTTGACAATGCGCTGCTCTGTGGTCGTTGCTAAGGCTTTGTCTCGGGAAAAGTGTACGTGGAATAAAAGGGAGCTGACGTCGTTTGACATTCCGTGACGACGCGGCAGCTGTCTTGGACACATGTCAGATCCCCTTTCCGGCATCCGCCAGATCGCTGGGCACGGTCCAAACCTTAACTGGAGTGGAGTGGGGCTTGTATTACATAACACTGCAAGGGGCCCGTCAGTCCATCCCGCTTGCACTCAACATCACAAGTGACCAAAATCCGTTTGCCATGCTGTTTCCTCCGTGTTGTGAACTTTTACAATCCATTGCAACTAAGCACAGGGCGTGAGATGCTTGTTGAGTCTATGCACTATCTCATAGCGTACCTTTATCTCCCTTGCTGAGGGTCGGGCACAGACCCAGTAGTCTTGGATTTTTTGTTCGTACTCCAACACGTTACCGCTGCTTGAACCGCTCCAGTGTTTTGCTTCCTGCTTTCAAGTGAAAGTGGTATGCAGACAATGCATGTGCCTTGACAGCTAGTTGGTGTGATCCATCGCGTCGTTATATCACCATGAGGCAAGCGGCTACCCGAACCTACGGTGTCGTGTGTCATGGCTGGGTATCTCGTGGATGTGTGTGGGTGGGCATTGAGGACCTTAGAGAAGGATATCTTTACCAAGTCTCCATCTATTGAGACGGGAAAAGAATTTTACGCAAACGGCTAGCCGTCTCCCATCAGGAAAACATACCAACCGAGCACGCAGTAAGGCTGAACGCACGCTGAGTGAGAAAGGCTGCCGGCAAGTGTATTCGATGTTAACTCAGCTGGTCGTGGCCTCTGGCTAACAAATGAATGCAGGTCGTGTGGCTGGCATTACTTTGGGCTGTCGACATCGAATCCATCTCTACGTCTTCGCAGATAATGCCATGGCTGGCCGCTCTTGTCTATTCGCAAGGTCGTCGACCTGAGTTTCTCGGCATATCGACACTGTGGTGGCCGAGTCCGGACAGCAGCCGGTGTCGACATTATGCCTGATGAAAGGATGCTGGTATGGACAACGCGCTAGGCTGAAAGACGCTCGCCTGGTTCCAACAACATTGGGTTGGTATCCCTCTACGAATGTGGACTGCTAGAGAAAGTATGAGTGTGCCGGGAGCACGGATAAGAGTGGGAGGCGCACCGAGGAAGACTTCCTTGTACCGCAAGGAACACAGGCACAGCATGGGAGAAGAGTTATCGTGAGTAGTCCGGCTTCTATGTTGCCATGTCCCCCTACTGTCAGAAGAGTGAATTGGCCTTGTCCCGTCCGTACATCCTCGTACTTCTTTCTCCTTTCTCCTAGCGCGCAGTTTCCGTACCTGAACATGGTTCGTTTCGAGCAATGGAAGGTCTTACTATCAGTGAATGCACTTGCTGTTTATTTCTCGTCTCTTTAGATCTTAAGGCATGCTGGCAGCCGGGACAGCCCTGGCCGTTTGCTAGGTTGGTTCACCTGCGGCAGGCACCCGTCCGTGGCTTCCACTTACCTGCTTCACCTCACCAATCCGGTGCAGTCAAATCGTTTGCATTTGGCAATCTCTTTGAACTTGAATTGACAAAGGGTGGGGCCCTTGCTGCAGCAGGACGAGCGCTGGGAAGTCGCAGCGCAAGTTGATCAAGCCCCTTGACGCTAGCGTTCTTCCAATGTCAACAAACTACCACCGCTTGCCACGCCCACTCCACACAACAGGCACCCTTCTGCCAATTTCATCAACCTAGAACCTTCAACTGCACCCTTCCATTCTCACTACCCTTTTTACCTGAGTCAGGTTCAGAGGCATTTGGTAACCTGGAATCTATTCCATCTTCCTGGTTCCTTGGAATCGCTCCTCTCCTCGCGAGTGGCACCTTCCAGGTTCGCCAGTCGCCGCAATCAACCGACCGGTCGAGGAAAGAGTTCCTGTCTCTTCCCAGGTAAGTTCTTGCTTTTCTTGCTCTTCGATGTTCACTTTATCCAGCGTTTCTCTTTCTTGTTCGCCGTTCCCGTTCGCTGTTTAGGCGCCCTCAACTCACCTTTCCTCGGAAGCGCCTCTACCTCATCCTACCCCTCTATACCGCATTCGCTCCTTCCACTTGGGCACCTTCCGAGTCTATCTGCCTCTGCCTCTACCTTTACCTCTACCATCTTTCCCTCGTCAGGTTGGACTTCACTCGTCCGCCCGCGATGGATATTAAACCAACCTCTTCCCATTCCTCTCTCTCTCTCTTTTCCCACAACCAACTCAAAGCCTCCTTTCTCTCCCAACTTGCTCCGATCTTTGGGTCATCTGAAAAGTGCTTTCCCCCAGTGTCCCAGGCCTTTCAATCAAAACAATCCAAACACTACGACTACCACATTGCTAACCACCGCATTCAGCCACAACGGTGCGGTTCCGCTTCTCCAGTTTCCACCAATTCTCGCGACTCACCCGGGAAAAGCCTTATCTACGACAAGAGAGCTCAAGGATAGCCTCATCCTCTCGGTCGAGTCAAGTACCTGAGTCTACAGTGGCGCCTTGAGTTCGAGGTATGTGTGCTCTGGACCTTTCAGCTTCCCGTTCCATCATCCTTCTTATTAGCCGCACCTTTGAATTTCCGGATGATTAGACGACTGGCGACGGGACGTTGAATACTTGTTACCGCACATATGCGCTGGCTGCGATGGCTGATGTAAAACTGAGCAGCGACGAAGTCAAAATGCCTTCATACGGCCAATTTTCTCCTGCTCCAACGCCCCCGCCGTCATCAGGCGCCCGGTCGGCCAATACGGACGCGCAATGGAGTAGAGTAACCAAGGTCATCGACGAGCTCAGTAAGAGGGTGGATGCCCTCGAGGCAGAGAACGCCTTGCTTTCCGCCCGCGCAACGGAGGCCGAGAAGCTGGCAAAACAACTGTCAACTATCCAGACCGACCTCGACGAGGTCCGCTCTCGTCTGAATCAGTTTCAGAAAGACTTCGATGATCGGGAGGTCAAGACGTCGGCTCTGGTAGAGGACGCCCGCAGGAACTCGAAGGCGATCAAGAATCACAACGCCCAATTGGACAAACAAGCTCACGATGTTGCCCAAGCCAATGTATCGGTTAGGAACCTCAGGGCGACGGTCGAAGATGCTCTCCAGCCAAATGTCGAGACGCTGAAGAATTCGATCAGCCGTCAACACTTGGCGACCTCAGAGCTGGTGACCAAGGTGGCCAAAATCGAGGAGACTTTCGAACGAAGGATCAAGAACATGAATGACGAGAACCTGGCTCACCGCAAGAGGCTAGAGGACGAAGACCAGGCTCACAGAAAACGCCTGGAAGATAACATCTGTGAACGCCTCGAGAGCAGTATCCAAGAGAAGATGAGGCTCCATCGAGCGAATGCTGTCACTCGTTCATCAGACACTCATGCTGCCCAGCCCTGTCCCGAAGAGTCGACGCTCTTCGTAGATGACGAGGAACCAGTTACGGCAAGTAACAAGCGCCGAGCTTCAGGCCCAGTCGACCAGCCAACACATGCCGCAAAGCGTCCAAGGACCGCGACGGACGAGAATATATCACCGGCAGCCCCGAGCCAGGCTGGATCCTCTGGTCATGGCCCTGCGAAAGACCAGTCATTAGTACACACAACGCTACAGGACGAACCCACGATACCTCCACCTGATGAGACGCTCGATAACGGGCTCGTTAAGCCGGAGCCGCAAGTTCCCAAGGCCACGAGGCCGGCACGTGAACCTACCCCGGATGGCCTCTGCAAATCGGCCAGAGACCGATTCAGATATGTGAGGGAACTCAAGGCCTTTGACTGTACCGATTTCACCAGGTACGGGGCCCTTCGCGAGAAAATTCTCTCGTCAGCCCTCCGATTTACTTTCTTTCAGAAAGAGATCAAAAACGAGATATGCGAGTTCTTCCTCCACACCGGCGAGTACGACATCGTCGAACCGTGCCCGAGAAGTGAAGTCTTGGGGGCGCCCAAGGAACGTATGCAGAGTCAAGAGGAGCGTGACGTGGTCAAGCGTCTAGGGGTCATCGAAGGGTATCAGACAGGATCAAGAGGCAGATCTCTCGACAAGGCCGCTCAGAAGATGCACCTCCTCTGTGTCGGACAGGTCTACAAGAGGGTCATGAACCAAAAAACTGACAGGACAGAGAGTACCGGCTGGTTCCTCTTCATAGACGTGGCCAGGAAGGACAAGCCCGTCTATCTCATCTGGCGCGAGAAGACGTATCAGGGCGGTACCTTAAAGGCTACCGCGACATGGCAGGCGAAGACCTTCGGCCTTGAGCCTGGCGGTCGCCCGGATTTCTTCCAAGTATTTCCTCGGGTCAGCGACTGGCCTAACGACCCGGACCATCTTGTCATACAGGAGGACAGGCTGAAGAAGGTTTTCGACCAGAACGGGTTGGAGTTACACCTGACTTTCACCCGTCCACTGTACGGTTACATGGCCGAACGCATCGCAGAGGGCTGGGGCAAGGCTATCGTATCCGATGTGCAACCCAGGTCTCTGGCGGACCGACCTGCGAACCGGACGACCAACAAGGCCGCCTCGAAGACCATCACTGGAAATGCGCAACTGTCGCCCAGTGCACCTCTGGCGATGCGTAGCATGGCGGGTCGGGCTTTGACGAAGAAAGATGACATGGCGGAAGGCGGTCCAAGGAAGACGTCGAGCGGTAATGTCCATCCCGCGGCCAGGCGCTAGACCGCTGCCGGCGCTGAAAATGAGGCATGACACACGGTTATGAAGGTCGCCAGGAGATGGCCTCTTCGCCATGTTTGAGGAGGCAGCTTTTCGCCCAACATCAAGGTTTCCATTTGGCAGGCGGCTGAAGGGCCGTGTTATTCGCTGCTGGACGGTTATTTCGCCGTGCTTTAGGAAACGCATGGAGTTCAGGCATTAGGAAGTTGGGCGTTTTCTGCGTTTTCGTTTTTGTTTTTTCCTTTGCAGTCGTTCCTGACGGTCGATTGCCAGTAGTCCTTCATCTCTGTCTCTGGAGTTGGTCAACTGGAACGGCAGGCCAAAGCATTTTTGGGATGAGGGAGCTGGTATATCGGGCGGATATGGTCTATCGTCGGCCGGCTGCAGCTTTTTCTTTTTGCATTTCGGATGGCGGCTCGTCGGAGAACGTCTCATCTCAAAGAGACGATCTGTCACGACAATGGAGGATTTTGGAACGTTGAGATACCCAGGGTTCTGGATCTCAAGTCGGGTATGTCTTTTCACGCTCGGATCGTTCCGTCAGGATGTTTGCATCGGCGGTTATGACGGCATGTATTTCCTTTGGGACGGCAGTTCTGTTTATCAGGTGTGTTGTATTGGAGAAGAAGATACCCCTTGATGCCGTCGAGGCTGCGACGGAGGTGGTCGTCGATAAAGAAGCTATAGAGGGACAACGTGACTGAGAAGTTCCAGGTTATTAGCGGAGCTCGGTGGTGTCGTGAAACTAGACTTACAGCTGGGTGACACAATGAGAAACACACCTATCTCTTTCTTACACCGTTCTTCGTTCTACCCAGGTCAAATCGTCAAGATCGTGAAGCCTTGCCAACCAATTCCGCAGAGAATCCCGGTGCCAACTTTTTTTCCTCTCCAGAGCTCCAAGCATACCTCCAATGCATCGCATCATCGGGGCATCGGATATTTTACATCTCAACAATAAGGCCGAGAACCGGGAACCAAGAAACTGCTACACAACGTTACAAACAGACAACATGTTGGAGAAGCCCCGGATCCGGTACGACGCTGTGGTGGAGGGGTTGGTACAGCTTCCCCACGTGCAGGTATTTGTCGGGAAGGATCCGTGTGCTGCGGTGACCTTTGGAGCGTCTGAGGTTGTCGGACTTGATAATGTGGTACTTTAACCGGCATCGTGAGGTGAGACATGGTGTGGCGGAGGAGTTATGTACTGCACTACCAGTCCTTGATCTTACCACAAGTTCACGACGTCGAGGATGCAAGTCGGCTCAGTCAAGGTTAATTGAAGGTTGTGATACCCGAGTTCCTTGTTTGGTAAACTTCGTCGTCAACTTCAACCTGAACACTCACTCGCCGGGTCGCCCAGGCCCGTCCTCGGCACGCACAACATCAACTTTCTCTCCAACTCTCAAGCCAGATCCCATCCATCCCATCTGCAAACCCCGCCACGAGCGGGAGAATTTCACGAACTTGCGGAGAGGAGAAACAAAAACGGGCCGAACAGGATGCTGATGAATGACGCACTATTTCGTGGCCACCCAGCCAGCCCTGCCAGGTTAACCGGCACCGCCAGGCACCAAGGTCGGGGCATCGCGAGCGGGAGGGAGGCAAGGGACAAGGTCTACCGGCCCCGGCGTCCGCTGCCCGATGAAGACGGGGCGACAAGCATGGGAGCTTGCGAGATCTTGCTCCACAGTATCTCCAGTTTGTTGCGCCGGAGGGAGGTGTGGAGAGATGATGGGGAACCGGGAACGGCGGCGATGGCTGGTGGTTAATCTTCGGGCAGACTTCACCGCTAGTGGGTGGTCCCGGGTGGTGGATGGACTCGATGAGATCGGTGGCGCCGTCTTGGGTTACCAAGAAGCCAAGGATGCGGGGAAATCAAGAACGCCAACAACAAGAGAAAAGCCGTTGCGGGCTTGTGTTCCTTGGCGAGCGGAAACCCAGCCACGCTACCACTGGTTTCCCCTGGTCCAAACACGATCTCATCGTTGAGTCAACCTGGGCTCGAACGCGAAAAGTCTGTCTGTCATCTGTCATGCCCTCAGCAGAGTCACGCGGATCTCACCACTTTTGCTTGGCGATAATGAGCCCGAAAGGGAAGGTCAAACAGCTTTTGGGCCGACTGGCGAGCTCGGCGACTCTCCCGGGACTGACGGGCAGTCTGGCACGCACGGCATATGAAGGCGTTATGCGTGTGCGTACCCATTGAGACGGTCAAAGGCCGAGCCGCGTAAGTCTGACTTAGCATTGCCAGGCTTGGAGCGTAAGATTAGATTCAGATCTGCGGGAGGTCATTTCAGTTGCAGGTTGATGAGCCGGGAAGGACTTCCTCCGCAGGACTTTTGTGTTGAGAGTTGAGCTGGTATGCAGAGTACGAATAGAGATAATGGAGATAGACGTATTCTCAGTCGAATCTGGATAGCAGTTCGGTGCTGTGAATTTTGGCGCTGTGACAGCATCCATGGCCAGATGAAATGGAGAAAATGCACCTTATTTTTACGAGCTGCAGCAGCTCTTTGGTTGGTTGGATGGCAGCAAGTGCGGAGAGATATTCCTGGGGTAGCACAGTCCAAACTCGGAAATGCACAGTAACGATCAAGGTACTTTGTCAGAGCTTCAACTGAATGTCCACTCATCTTCGAGATTATCCAATAGGAACTCACGCTGACCGCCAAGATGCCCAGCAAAATATGGAGCCGATACTGCCGGTCTACCTCCCGTTCCGCCGCTAATGGCAGCCATTTGCCATGTTCTGCCGAAGTCGCCCGCGTAAAAGCTCCCGCCCGCACAGACATCCATTGGCGGTGTAAGTCCCACCACGCATTGTCGCATCGTTCATTCTCTCCAATCCCCATTCACTCCAAAATATCGAAGAAGCCGAGTGCTGTGTGTTCTGCATCACCACCCTATCTTTGCTCCACTGGTCTCTAGGCTGCTGCCACCCCGAAAATAATAATAATGACAGCAGCTCTAATGCTCCCTCACGAGTCGATCGGCCCTTTTCTGATGACATCGCGCGTTGGAGTTGGAGATGGCGACTGGCTTGACTGGTCCGAGGACATGGATCACAACATTGAACCTTCGACTTCCCCGCCCTCACCCTGTTGGAGCTTTCGAAGCGCGTCGTTGTGATCACCGCCCTCATCTCTCTCCACCACGTCATACAAAGGATCCTGACAAAATGCGGAGTCGTTACCGGGCAAGCAAGTGAAGAACCCTGGAGATGGTGCGCTGATGTGTGGATAGAAGGTCACCTCGGGGCGGAGAATGCAGGCATCATCACGGCCATCGAGGTGCCTTTCGTACCAAAGCATTCACTAAGGACCGGGGTATTGATCGTTAAGCCATTGCACCACCTTCACCGGATGCCTGGTTCACTCTGTTCTGTATATGCTTGTAGCAGGTCAATATATATAACCTCGTTCCCGTCCGTGATCTGCACCACGTTCCCTCGCATTCCCCTTCTCGCGACCCAGCCCGCTGGCAACGTGTTGACCTTTTCCCGACGACAAGCACGACCTCGAGTTCCCCGACACCTGCAGGCCACACCAAGATGAAGTACACGGCCGCAGCTCTTGCCCTCCTGGGCTCTGCCTCGGCGGCAGCAGTCGATGGCTCTCAGGTAGGCACTCGCCCTTCCGCCCCCTTACCCATGGGAGCTGGTGCCCTTCCACGACAGCAATGTCTCGCGGAGGAAAGGGGAGCCGTGTTGCGCTGGTAGTAGCTCAGTACTTCCGCGCCCGCAACACACTCCCCGAATGCCCTTAGTGACCTATCGCACCAAGCACTCCTACAGACCACCATGTTACTATCCAAGAGCTCTCGTTTGTTACTGGGTATTGTTGCGATACAAAAAGCTAATACTGAACAGCTTCAGGGACGCGCTGAACTCGCCACCTCTGCGCCATACTATCCCTCGCCATGGATGGATCCCAATGCGGACGGCTGGCAGGACGCCTACGCGAAGGCAAAGGCTTTCGTCTCCCAGATGACCCTCGCTGAGAAGGTCAACCTGACCACCGGAGTTGGGTAAGCATATATACGCCTCAAGAGCATCAAAGCTGGAGCTGTCGCTAATCTCCCTCTTTAGCTGGCAAGGGGAGCAGTGTGTTGGAAATGTCGGAGCCATCCCCCGCCTCGGCCTCCGGAGCTTGTGTATGCAAGACTCGCCCGTGGGCGTCCGTTTCGGCGACTACAGCTCGGTCTTCACATCCGGCCAGACGGCCGCCGCTACATTCGACAAGTCGATTCTGTACCAGCGTGGCAAGGCCCTTGGTCAAGAGCACAAGGGCAAGGGAGTCAACGTCTTGCTCGGACCTGTCGCCGGACCTCTTGGCCGCGCCCCCGAGGGAGGTCGTAACTGGGAGGGATTCTCCCCTGACCCCGTCCTGACTGGTATCGCCATGGCGCAGACCATCAAGGGTATCCAAGATGCCGGTGTGATTGCTTGTGCTAAGCATTTCATCGCCAACGAGCAGGGTGAGTACAGCCGGTAGGTACTAAGCGAAAGGAACCGAAGGCTAACTATTGTCTTTCAGAGCACTTCCGCCAGACGGGTGAGGCTCGCGGGTATGGATACAACATCTCCGAGACACTCTCGTCCAACATCGACGACAAGACCATGCACGAGCTCTACCTCTGGCCCTTCGCCGATGCCGTCCGCGCTGGTGTTGGTTCCATCATGTGCTCTTACCAGCAAATCAACAACTCCTACGGCTGCCAGAACTCCAAGTCGCTGAACGGCCTCCTCAAGGACGAGCTGGGCTTCCAGGGCTTCGTCATGAGCGATTGGCAAGCCCAGCACACCGGCGCCGCCAGTGCCGTTGCTGGACTCGACATGTCCATGCCCGGTGACACTGAGTTCAACACTGGACTTAGCTACTGGGGCACTAACTTGACCATCGCCGTTGTCAACGGAACTGTTCCCCAGTACCGCATTGACGACATGGCCATGCGCATCATGGCTGCCTTTTTCAAGGTTGGCAACACCATCGAGCAGCCTCCAATCAACTTCGATTCATGGACGAAGGACACCTACGGCCCTATCCACTACGCTGCCAACGCTGGCTTCCAGCAGGTCAACTGGCACGTCAACGTCCAACAGGACCATGCCAACCAGATCCGCGACACTGCTGCCAAGGGAACTGTTCTGCTCAAGAACAACGGCGTACTGCCTCTCAACAAGCCCAAGTTCGTTGCCGTCATTGGTGAGGATGCTGGAGGGAACCCAGCTGGCCCCAACGGCTGTGACAACCGTGGATGCGACGACGGAACCCTCGGCATGGCTTGGGGTTCCGGCACCGCCGAGTTCCCCTACCTGATTACCCCCGATGCTGCCCTCCAGGCTCAGGCCATTAAGGATGGCTCCCGCTACGAGAGCATCCTTGTCAACAACAATCCCAAGGCCGTCCAGGCTCTCGTCTCCCAGGCCAATGCCACCGCCATTGTCTTCGTCAACGCCGACTCCGGCGAGGGCTTCATCAACATCGACGGCAACGAAGGTGACCGCAAGAACCTGACCCTCTGGAAGGAAGGCGACCAGCTTATCAAGAACGTCTCGAGCTGGTGCCCCAACACCATCGTCGTCATCCACTCCACCGGCCCCGTCCTCGTGACCGACTGGTACAACAGCACCAACATTACCGCCATCCTCTGGGCTGGTGTCCCCGGCCAGGAGTCTGGCAACGCCATCACCGACATCCTCTACGGCAAGGCCAATCCTTCGGGGCGCAACCCCTTCACCTGGGGCGCCACCCGGGAGAGCTATGGCACCGATGTTATGTATGAACCTAACAACGGCAACGGCGCTCCCCAGGACGACTTCACAGAGGGTGTCTTCATCGACTACCGCTACTTCGACAAGCACGACACGCCGCTCATCTACGAGTTCGGCTACGGTCTTTCCTACACCACCTTCGAGTACAGCAACATCCAGGTCAAGAAGTCCAACGCCGGCACCTACAAGCCCACGACCGGCCAGACCAGCCCGGCCCCGACCTTCGGCAACTTCTCTCGCAACCTGGGCGACTACCTCTTCCCCGCCGACGTCACCCCCGTCTGGCAGTACATTTACCCGTACCTTAACTCCACGGACGGCAAGGAAGCCTCCAAGGACCCGCAGTACGGCCAGACGGCGGAAGAGTTCCTCCCGCCCCACGCCACCGACTCGACCGCCCAGCCCCTCCTCCCGTCTTCCGGCAAGTCCCAGCCGGGCGGCAACCGCCAGCTGTACGACACGCTCTACACCGTGACGGCTGACATCAAGAACACTGGCTCCATCGTCGGCAACGAGGTGCCGCAGTTGTACGTCTCGCTCGGCGGGCCCGACGACCCCAAGGTCGTCCTTCGCGACTTCGACCGCATCCGCATCAACCCCGGCCAGACAGCGCAGTTCCGCGCCACGCTGACGCGCCGCGACCTGAGCAACTGGGACGTTGTCGCGCAGGACTGGGTCGTGTCGAGCTACCCCAAGAAGGCCTACGTTGGCAGGAGTAGCAGGAAGCTTGAGCTCAGCGCCGATCTTGTGTAATTGGGGGGAAATACCTGGGGATTGGGTAGGACCCTTGATGACTTGACTAGTCAAAGGGTTGGATAAAAAGTAGTCCCAAGAATAGGGTTCGACTGTACATATTAATGCACTAGTTCTTAATGATAAACCTAGTTCACTTCTACCTTGTCTCCTTCGTTCCTCTCTCCCCTTGTGATGTCTAATTCGAATAGCAAGTTGTCCTACGACACAACAACGACACTCTTCCAGTCCACAACCTTCGCACCAGCAGCCGCCAACTCGGCCTCGACATCCCTCTCAATCTTAACAGCCGTCTTCCCTCCCTCGTCATACGTCGAATGCGCGTCGCGCAGCACCGTCACTTTGAACCCAGCCGAGAGAGCGCCCTTACAAGTCGATAACACACAGCACTCGCTTTGGATACCTAATGCCACGATGGCCGTCACACATAATCCCTTCAGCTTGTCTGCCAGATCGGGGTTGCTCTCAAAGGTGTCACCTGCGCCTTGTCAGTCTCTCGTCGCCTCTACCACCCCCATCGTCCCGCATTATCCCGTCTTTCCTATCTCAATCACTTACGCGTCCTCTTCCCAACCAGTATCTCATCCCCATCCCCCTCCCTTGGCTCAAAGACTAGCTTCCACGGCTCGGTGCCTCTGACCAACGCACCGCTCGAGGCTTCCTCCTCGTGCTGCACGAAGACGATCAGTGGCCGACTTGCATCTTGTCGTGAACTGTCTAGCTGCCGCCGCGTGGAGGCGAGCACTTTGCCTGCGGCGTCGATGACGCGTGAGGAGTGGGGGATCCGGGTTGCCGGGTCCGTGGCTAGGTCGTTTTGGATGTCTACTACGAAGAGGGCTGTGCGGGCTGCCATGGTAGGAGGTGGAAGCTGTCCAAATCTGTGGTGTTGGGGTTTGGGGGTTGAAAGATTCAAGGTTGAAATGGAGAAAGTTCACCGACAATTTCTTCTAAAACCAAACTGCACAGGTAAGCAAGTTCCGTTCGGCTTAATCCCTCACCGACTCTAGACTTAGATTTCTTCAACTACGTACGCGAAGTTCTCTACTTCAGAACGGGGACACATGTCAAAACATGTCCATTCTGTCAGGTACTTTCTGGTGAGTCACACGAAGCCACCAAGCCAAGACGTATCACGCCCTCTCCCCCAGCGGCACCAACTCAACAATCAGCCTCCGATCCCCAAACGCGCCCTCAATCCTGCCCCTCTCCCCCTTCGTAAACAACCTCAAGCTGATATGCACATTATCACTGCTCAACGTCTTCAAATCCAAATCATCCTCGCTCCACTTCCTCAGCACAATCTCGCTCTGCTGCACCCCGCCGCCCTCCTGCGCGAACGGAACGTCCACCTTCCAGCTATACTCCGAATGCACCCCCTCGACAGCGACCAGCTTCCCCTCCCGGTCGGCAATGGCATCGTACACCTTCCTCAACTCCCTCACCTCCTCCTCTCCCTTGACACTGATGCCCAGACTCGCCACGCCCACCGCGCCAGAGGGATGCTGTCTATTCTTCTCCTCCCCGTGCGGCACCCTCCACGCCCTAGGCGACCGATCCAGACACCAGAACGGCAGCTCCCCGCCCTCAATCCTTAGTTTTTCACTCCCCTCTGCCACACTAGGCGCGCTAATAGCCCACTTCAACTCCACCCCGTCCGGCCTCGTCCTCCCCATCCCCCAGGGGTCGCTGTACCCAAACCCCGACCCAACCCCCCTAATCCTCTCCAGCACGGGCACAAACTTGTCCTCCGACGTTGACTTGCCATCCCCCTCATCCTCGAGCATGGTGAAAGCCCAGTCCACGATCTGACCCTCCGCCTTGCGGCCCCACCGGTGGGCGAGCCGTTTGGCCGGGTCGAGGCCCTCGGCGAAGGCGATGAGCTCGAGGTAGACGCCGTCGTCGAAGACGACGAGCTTGTTGAACGTCGACCCGTCCGAGTGCGTCCCGCCGGGGAGGACGGTGAGGGCCGAGGTCAGCCATTGCGGCGGAGAGGCGAGGAAGGAGGGGGAGACGAGGATTACGACGTGGTCTAGCACTGGGTTGTTGGTTTGGGGCGCCATGGTGAAGCTGGGCGTAAGTCACCGTACGTGAATGCTTGAATGTAGTTGTTGTTATTGTGCTGTTCAAGAAACTTGATAGTCAACTGTGTCGATCTGTCTCCTACGAAACCAGGGAGAAAGTTCCAAGAGATTGTCTGAGGTTGGCGACAGTTGATGAAGCTCACTTGCATTGGGATCGGAGATAGTTGGGTTGGAATCAAGGAGCCGATCACGGCGTTCGCGAAGGAGCGCCATTGTTGGTGTTAGTGGATCTGCTTATGGCGTGATAGCTTCGTCGAAGCCACGGAGCAAGACATGAAGTCTTAGTCTTCAAGTGGACTATTTTAGTGTTTCAAACCAGCAACTAGTTGCTAGACTTGAGAACTCGAAAACTCCCCCAGCTGCTGTCTGTCCGCTTGACGGTAAGGAGAAGCTCGTTCGTTGTGCGGGCTGCAAGGAAGAGAACGTGCTCTGATTTCCGATGCAACGGGGCTGTTTGAAAAGATCCCTTTTTATTCTCGCAGTGCCTGGCATATTACCCCAATTGGGGAAGCAATATGTGCCTTAATTTAGACGACGGATCATCAAAGCACTTCACCCGTCAATCTGGATCTTGATCTCGCCAACGAATTGAGGACAACACACAGACAATCGGGATCTACAACCGTTCCTCGGGAAAGAGATGCAACGTGCTGAACCGCTAGAAAAATGCCCGGCCTGCCATCAGACGCATGAACGCTTGCCATTGAACCCGGAAAGTCGCTCAGCAAGGACCAGCGGAGATCAGAACAGCTGCCATCTACAAGCCCCAGCGGAGGGACCCGTCCATGATCCGAGAGTCCTCGCCGTCATATACATCGGGGCTAAGTGTTCCGTCCACTGTTGGCGGGAAAAATAGCTAATCTGTCCAAGCCGATAACGACATGTATATGCGCCCATTATGGCCAGCGGGGAAGCATCAAATATGCTTCCACTCCGGTGGACTCGCCAGCGCCAAGGGCTTGTTCGGTAAGACGGCAACCGGCATTTATGAACCTCCCTCTCGAATGCAGGTGTACCGTCCCTTTTCGTCGACTATCACCTCCCGGTGCTCGCCTGTCAGTCTCGCCTACTACCTCGCAGGCTTCCAGAAGGATGAGAAAGACCATGTCTGTCTTTTTCCGGCTTGGAATGGGACTCCAGCGTCACAACTGGTACCTGGCGAGCATCCCTCTATGCTACCCTCCACATCATCATACATCTAATCATATTTTGCCTGCGTATTACTATCGGAGCATTACCTGTCCAATCTCCAATTATCCTAAACTCCAACTTCTCCCGGTCCCAGTCCTTGGTGCAAGCGTCCCCCACGATGAGCGCATTTATATCCTCAGGGCCCTATCCCCGGCGGAGAGGGGTGAGGGGTGTCGTTCAGGTCGTCATCTCTCCGATCCCGTTCTCTGCGATAACTAGACAGGACCAAAGATGAAGTGGAACTATCTTGGGCTGGCGGCACTGCTGCAGCTTGGTCTCTCAGGACTCGCGTCTGCGACCTTTGACGGCAGCGGAATTGGCTCGCTCGAGGACCTTCTGGCTGTGAGAGCAGAGGAGGCAGCGGCCGTGGGTCTCTCGGCGCCACTCGAACGAAGGCAAGCCGGTGGCCGATGCGGACCTGACGGCGGAGGAGCGATATGCGCCGGCAACCTGTGCTGCTCGGCTTTCGGCTACTGCGGCGACGGCGACTCATACTGTCCTCAGATCGTAGGATGTCAGGGGGCCTTCGGATGGTGTGAGGGGGAACCGCTCCCATCACCGACGTCCTCCGCCACGCCAACCAGCACTTCCACGACAACCTCCCGGCCCACGAGCACCAGCACCACCAGCAGCTCGACCACCACGCCGCCAGTGACAACTACCTCTTCCACCTCGGTTTCATCCTCACCAACCGCTACCTCGACTTCTCCCGCCGGGCCGCTCCAAATCTCCCAGAACGGCATGTGCGGCAACGGCACAACCTGCGCGGGGTCTCGCTTCGGACGCTGCTGCTCGCAATTCTACTACTGCGGCAACGAAGACTCCTTCTGCGGGAGCGGCTGCCAGTCTCAATTCGGCTCCTGCGGCGTTGCCGGAGGCGTGTCGACCGTCACGGTAACCAGCATCATCACCTCCAGCATAACCGTCTCCGTCGGTGGCGGCGGCGTGCCCATCACTGCTACCACGACCATCACTCAGACTGTCACGTCCATCATCTCCTCCGTCGTCACCACCACGGTCGGCACGACTATCGTCCCGACTTCCAGTACTACGCCCACTGTCACGTCTACGCCAACTACGACAACGAGTAGGACGACAACGAGTTCGGTTTCGACGCCCTCGGTTTCTATCCCCGCTGGTATGAGGTCTAGTACGGACGGGACGTGCGGAAATGGAGTTACTTGTCTGGGCTCCGCCGGCGGGCAGTGTTGCTCGCAGTGGGGGTACTGCGGAGATGATAGGCAGTTCTGCGTAACGCTTTTGGGATGCCAGCCTGAGTTTGGGAGGTGCAGTTCTTCTTAGAGGCGTGGTATCGGGCTGATAATGGTGGTTGGGGGGCGGTAGAAGAGTTACCCCTAGGTTCGAGCTTGAAAGGTGACAGGCGTAGACAGGGCAGACAGCGGCGGGGCGTAATCAAGCCGTTGAGAAGTACTTCTGCAACTGTCCCGAGCTTCACGACGAGTTCCTAGTACAGTGCCTAGTGTGTTCTGGCGAATTTTCTGCGAGATTATCGCAGCAGTCTGATGTTACCGTAGCTAGACCGCTTTCAGTCTGTTGGACAAACTGCCTCTTCGGCACGCATTAGGGTCCAGCTGACTTCAATAATGCAGAGTCCGTCTCAACCTTCATTTCGGTTTTCGACGTATCGCAGTAAACAGCAATGGACTCGCCCTCAAGCCCATCAACGCTCACATAGCTGCTGAACTTGCCCAGCTCCTGGCAGAACCTTAACATGCCGCGAGGAGTCATGACAACAGCCAAAGTTGAAAGACGTGGCCTCCGTCCGGTCATACATGCAATCATGGAGCTGAGGTCGATAAATGAGCGAAAAGCTTGCCGTCCTGAGCCCTTGGCCGAGTGAGGAGGAATTCAGGCCTGGTCGATCCATGAGGGTGGGGTGTCATGAAGATATAGTCGTGGTGTTGGAAGGTTTGGCGGATACTTTCCTTGAGCATCTTGACGGGCGGTCGGAATAGTCGCTCGGGATGAGGGAGAGGTTTGAGGACTTCGTGAGACGGAGCACGAAGGGACGTGGCTCATGGTAACAGGACCGCCCGTGGTCCAATGTCAATCTCAAAACGTACTCGTTCCGGTCCTAGTCTGGACGCTACGCATAGCTTGCGCGGTAATCATGTTCATACCGGCCTCGATATCGTCCCATTCTTGCTTGTTGACCTTGTTCGAATGCCGGTCAAACTTCCACCAGGCCCCCACAATGACAGCAGTCAAGGGCATGGAAACGACGAAGTAAATCCAGACGCCTGTCGAAACTGAACCGTGCATGTCTGTGAAAGTTAGTGTATTCGAACGCGGCGTAGAACTCTGCGTATAACCTACCAGTCCCGAAATCGAAGAACGACATGCTGAATATCGTCGCGAGGAACGTTCCGGGTAGGAATAACGATCCCAGGAATGCCAGCGTTTTCATGGAAGCGCCGTCCTTCCTTGTCACCTCTGCAAGCCGCTTCTGTTGCGCAGCTAACATGGTGCTGATGGTTGACTCCCTCAGATTCACGATGCTGTCCATCTAGTATGCGCATCATGTCAGCAAGCTTTGAGCTACACCCAAACAAGTGTGGGCCGGACCAGAACAAGGGCGTACAGAAACGTCCGTCACATACTACCTGCCTCTGCAGACTGAGCCGCTCCAGAGTAACGTGGGTATAACTTTCCAGTCCCTCCAGCTTGACCGTGAGCAGCTGCAACGTGTTGCACAGCTCCCGATGCATCTTTGTCAGCTCAGGCGTCTTGACGTCTTCCTCAATGGTATCCCAGAACCGCTCGGCAGCTTCCACAATCCTGCGTACCACGTTCTGCCACGCCTGCGGCCGCTTCCACATGGCCGTGCAATGCAGATCCGCCAGCTCCCCGTTGATGGTATCCAGCTTCAGTCCCTTCTTGAGGAGCTCCTCATCGGTCTGATGTGCAGTCTGCCCAATCATCACCGGCTCCGCGTAGCGTTGTACAAGGGCCTTTTCGAGTCTTCGCAGCTTGGAGCGGATACTGCGCTGTCCGTTGTCGTTCTCCGTCGAGAGTTGAGTTACGAGGTAGAGAGTTGGCAAGAGGAGCGGATGGGACGCCGTCTTCGAGCAGCCTTCTAGGAGCTCCAGTACCTCCTTAACCTCGTCTGGCTTGTTTGCAACCGCATCTGACTTGTTGCCCCTGAGATAGCCGGAGGTGATGCGGGTGCGGAAGTTGTAAGAGAGCATCATCTCGAAACCGCGAGACTGCGTGCCCCATTTCACGTCGGACTTGCGGAAGACGAATTCTATAGCCTAGTCTCAGTAATAAAGGCACGCAGAAATGGACCATGTAGAACTTACGCAGGCGGGGATTTGCTGGATCTGGGTTATACTCATACCAGAAGAACGGGCCTACGACGCTGGTGGTCTGGATGGCTTGCAGTGGGAGTTGCATTTCTCGGACAAGAGACTTGTACGCATCCTTAGACAAGGAAATGACGTGCGAGGAGAAGGCTTCTTCGTCTTGAAGGTCATACTGAAGACTGACCGGTATGAGCTGATGTTATGGATGTTGTTGACAGCCACTTACACGAGTCGCAGCCCATTCTGGAAGGCTGCGTTGTCCTTCCGCTGCGGAGGAGCAAAAACTCCCTGTTCCACGGAGAAGTCAATAACTCGTCGACCAGAGCCACTGCCTAACAAGCTACATACCTTGCGGGTCAGGAAGTCGTGGAAGTCGTCCGCCGGCGCTAACGACTCCTTGACGAAGGAATGTTGGTTCGGTTTCTAGCAGCCAAAGGAATAAGTGTCAGTTAGAGCGGCACTCCGCCGAAGTGGACAGGCGACTGGCTCTCCTCGTGGGTCAATAGTCGGATGGCTTACCGAGTAGTTCAGGATCTCCAGGTAACTGGTTTTCTCGACTCGAAAGCTGCACCGCTCAAGGTGATAACCGAAGAGGAATTCGTCCATAGTAGCGGGAGATGAGGTAGATGCTTGTTTGCGGATGGCACAAGAACACTGAAGGTCGAGTTGTCAGTTAGAGCCTCGTTGATGATAATCGCGCGATATCAGACTTCACCGGTTGTGGCTGGGAATTTGCTGCACTTCGGCTTCCATGCACATTCTTATTGGCTCTTAAGTCGACCACCTGCAGCTCCTGCCGCAATTGGCGGTGTTACCGTCGTTTGACTGTCGGTCTCAAGGCCATGGTTGCATCTTCGTCTCTTTGCCTAATTGCCTGCTCGTCTGATCCCGGGTTCAGACTCCTACATTACAGTGCAACGACCAGGCTCGTCGTCTTCATCCTCCTCCATCGCTGACTTCAATAGGCCTCCACTATCAAGGTCGTCCAGTAGATATGGTTCATGAACCCAAGCCTGAACCTCTCGAACTCCTCCGCCATGATCTCCAGGCACTCCTCGTCGTTGTTCGTCAGAGCGAGGTACACGAGGCCCGTCCTCTTGTGGGACCGATAGCCAGGGTCCGTTTCGTACGCCTGGATGTATGTTGCGTTCCCGACCTCGCTCAATGCATCCTCGAACTGCATGAACTGTCCAAAGAAGCGGCACATGACCCAGACGTAGTTCAGACTCGAAATCGATATGCTCCCGCAAATGTCGTTGGAGATATCGTTCTTCAAGAATGCGAGGAGGTCCTTGCTCGTTATGTCGCCGTAGCCGCTCATGCTACCCTGTTTGAGCAATGGGGCCATCGTTTGTCCTTCAGGAATGAGGCTCTTCAGAAGATGCTCGGGGATCCCATCAAGTCCTGCAGGACCACTTGGTCGGAGATGAGGATGATGAAATGTCAGTAATTGCTTGTCCGTCATGCCACCAGCCCTTAGGCGTTGAACCAGATCACTATCCTCCGGCCGCTTCTCTCCGGTTACTTGATCGACCGTGAAGGGTGTGTGCATCATTCGGTAGCCGCCCAGCATTGATGCCACTGGAACATCCCGATCAGGTATCCGGTCAGGGTTCCAGCCTGCTTCTTGACATGCCATGAGGTATGACTTCGTTTTGAGCTTGGCAGCACGTTGCAGGGGAGTCTCCGCCCTCGTCGCGAATGTGTCTCGACCCCTTCGGAGGGCACTGGGTCGAGGAAGGCGATCCCCGGCAAGGGCTGCCAGCAAGTGTTTCTCAAAGTGATCAGATAGGACTGTGTTCATCCCGCGCATCGTCGACAGGAGTGCGCTTCTTCCGTTGTCCCTCGACCCATGCAATGCCCCCAAGTGCCTCAAAAGCCTCGGTCAGAGCATCGATAAAATGCTTGCGGCAGGCATTGCTTCGTTCAATGACCGGGTCTGACTTGCTGGCAACAAGCGAACTAAAGGCTTGGTACTGGGTAGTTCGAGCCTGGATCACAGAGTTGAAAAGACCCAATATGGCCGGCGGTACAGGGCCGATTGATTGGCAATAAGCCTGCAAAGGGCCACGAGGCCAGATACAGTCACTCGTCCATCCGTGTTGGGAGTTTGGGGTCATCTTCTTTGGAAGCCGAAGAGGAGGCGATCACAGAGTTGGACGCCTTGACAATCCAGTGGATGAGCCGGCTTGTGTCTCGCTTGCATGCAAGATATGGATTGAGTGACACCATACCGATACCGAGCATATGAAGACGACGATGACTGCGAATAGTGAAGTGCGAGACGACGATGCAGCTCACGGGGAAAGGAGAGAGCGATACCAGTTCAAGGAGGAAATGCTAACTCATCAGTAAGTCCGCACCTTAAAGGAGCTAGACACACTGAAGATGTGAATGCACGTCTCTTCGTTTACTTGTAAGATGGTGTGAAGTTGGAAAAAGGTTGGTCGTGTTCGTCTCTATTAGCTCTTATGTCACGAATTCAAGGGAAAGCCGCCATATTTTCTCCGCAAACCGAATCGACCAATGAGAAAGACAAACAAATTCTTGGTTACTAAGCTCCCCACATGACAACGAGCCTGTCCCTGCCTTGACAAGTTGAAGTCCTCGCCTGTGTCGTGCCTTACAACTGCCTGGCCAAACGACATATATTGTGGTAGGAAAGTCCATCATCGTCACATCTCCTAACTGTATGGTCGACTAACCCTCTGTTAGGTACCGTGCTAATGCATAATCCTACCACGCCTAAATCAGGTGTAGTGGTGGTGAGCTGGCAAATGGTCTTATTAACACATTTCTCGAGTCGGTATGCGTCGGTATGCGATCACGGCGGTATATACACTCTCATCAATGACGTCCAAGACCGGGTGTTTAGCAGTTCGATGGAGAATTCTTCGTACCGTGCGCATCTCAAGTGAGATATCCATTATCCAGGGTGTACGGCACCACTGCAGGTCGCTTCAGTCCTGCCGCTTTGAATCAAGCTTTCTTCGGCAACAGCCTGGAGATTCGCGAAGAAGCAAGCAGTGCAACCCGCGAATACTAAGTACCTTCCATGATCGGCCTAGTGGTACAGTAACTGTTACCTCCGGGCCAGGGCTAATTGCTCTCCGATGCCTCGATCTTTCGGCACCACCCTCCCCTGTCGCGAGATAAGAGCTACGACAATCTTCGCTCAGCCATTGACCGCTGTTGATTGGGAAGCTCGCAAGCACTCTGCGCCCATCAATCTGGGCAGGTACCAGGGATCGTGAATCGGCAGCTGCAAGCTCGGTCACACCAATGCAATGTCCTGTTCAATATCGGTGTTACTGTCACCCAACAGATGCGACGGCGGAGCGATGGAGCTCCCAGGTCTCGGGGAGCTCGACAGACATATACCCTCGACAATCCCACCCTGAGCTTGGGGAACGAGGAGCTCTCTGTTTTTCTTGCACTCGGCACCTCTCAGCTCTTCTCTCTCCGCGCCACTCGACACGGTTTGGAGCCCAAGATGACGCGTGCTCTGCTCCCGTTGGCCGTGCTCGGCGCGAGCCTGCAGAATGCCGTCGCCCAATTCGTCCCGGCGCCGCAAGACCTTATCGAGAATATGGGCTTCGCTGGGATTCCAGTGCGCTACAAGGAGGTACCCACAGGTATCTGCGAGCTGGACCCCCGGGTCAAGAGCTACAGCGGCTACGCCGACGTCGACAAGGACCAACACATCTTCTTCTGGTTCTTCGAAGCCCGCAACGTCGACCCCCTCACGGCACCCTTGACGGTCTGGATGAACGGGGGACCAGGCTCGAGCAGCGAAATCGGCCTCTTTCAAGAAAAACTTGGTCCGTGCGGCGTCGACAACAAGGGGAATGTGTACAACAACCCGTACTCGTGGTCGACGGTCAGCAACATGCTGTTTGTCGACCAGCCTACAATGGTCGGCTTCTCGTACTCAGTTCCAGTCCCGGGATATCTCGACGAGTCGGGAGACGTCGTGGTTCTGAAGGAGGGCGAGAACTGCCCGGAGAACACGACGGATACCTGCGGGACTTGGTCACTACCGGACCTGGGCCTGACTCAGAACTCGACCGAGACGGCTGCGCCCAACTTTTGGAAGACGATTCAGGGCTTCATGGGCGCATTCCCACAGTACTCGAGGAACGATTTCCATTATGCCTCAGAGTCCTACGGGGGACACTATGGCCCGGTGTACAATGCTTACATTGAGGAGCAGAATGCGAAGGACATACCTGGAGCTACGAAGATCAGCCTCGAGACGGTGCTTATTGGAAACGGATGGTATGTGTTTCTTGTGGGATACCCAAATACGCACTGAGACTGACAAAAGTGACCAGGTTCGACCCCTTAATCCAGTATCCGGCTTACTACAACTTCACCGTCTTCCCAGGCAACACCTATGACTACACATTCTTCAACGAGTCCAAGGCCGATCAAATGTTCGATGCCACCTACGGAGCAGGTAACTGCACCGACCAGCTCAAACAATGCAAGGCAACCGGCGACAACAAGATCTGTTCCGACGCTGACAATTTCTGCTACGAGTTCGTGGAGTATCTCTACGACGAGGTCAGCGGTCGGGACGAGTACGACATGCGGGAGTTGACTCCCGACCCATTCCCCTACGAGTTCTACGTCGACTACCTGAACACACCAAAGGTCCTGGCCGCTATCGGAGCCTACACCAACTTCTCCGAGTTCAACGGCGCGGTGGGCACCAACTTCGGTATCACAGGCGACGACGCACGCGAGTCAGGCACAGTCGAAGACCTGAAGTCTCTAGTCGCCGACGGCGTGACCGTGGCCCTCTACGCAGGAGACGCAGACTACATCTGCAACTGGCTCGGCGTCGAAGCCGTAGCTGACGAAGTGGCCGTCAAAGGGTGGGAGAAGGCAGGGTACGTCAACATGACGACGAGCGACGGCATCGTGCACGGCCAGGTTAAGCAGACGGCCAAGTTCAGCTTCACGCGCATCTACGAGGCCGGCCACGAGGTGCCGTTCTACCAGCCTCTGGCGTCGCTGGAGATGTTTGAGCGGGCCATCAAGGGGCTGGACATCGCGACGGGGACGGTCAAGATGGGGCCCAAGTCGTGTTATCATTCCAAGGGCACGCCGAAGAGCACTTACCGCGAGGGGAACGCTACGGTGCAGTTCGAGGTGCTGCCGGCGAACTCGACGTATGACCCGTCGAAGAACGGTCCCGGAGCTCCGTGGAAGGCGAGGAGTCATCGGAAGAGTATCGGTCTCTAACGGGATGTCGCTCTTATGTCAATGAAAAGCCTAATGTCAACCAACTGCATCATGAGAATACAGGATCTTGAATAATCATCGCGATCGTATCTATCAAACAATGACAGAGTCTCGCAAAGCCGGTCGAATCAATCCTGTCCATGTATGCATGTGCCCATACAGAGCAGCCCCTCATAGCATCGGCGTTTCTGTGCGTGTGGTGTCTATATAAGGGGGTCATGGAGGCTGTCCGCAAGCTCTGGACTTGGGTGTTACTCTTAGCAAACAACCCAATCTTGCAGAACCGCCACAAAAGTCATTCACGCCTTGCAGGAATCTCCCAGGCTCTTTCAAGACGCCGAACGAATAGCACACATCAACTGATCTGCATCTCCAAGGTGCAATATGTGGCGGCGGTTCCTAAGACTGTGAGTCAGGTGTTCCAAATAATCTTCCCGCCCCGTTGGCTCGACAGACTATCACTAGTTCTTGAACCTCGCAAATTGCACAATATTTAGAAGCCGTGACTCATGATCTCCTCGGTTACACATCGGTTCAGTTGGTCGGTTGGCAGAAGACCCTCATCATCATCGGCTGCCTAGCTGCCTTGGTCATAATAGTGCTTCTCTTCTATTGGTCTTGCAATCGGAGGTCGAAGAAGAGGGTCGATGCCAGCGAGATAGTGGAGGCATGACTGAACGGAGGCAGCGCACTGCATGTGTCTGCATTTTGGCGTTCTACAATTGTTGGATTTTAGTTGGATGTTTAGTTGGATGACTGGATCTCCAAACTGCAATGTGGTTACCAACCACTTGCCGTAGGATCTCAAGAACCCGGGATATTCCTCGCGATACTTTCTGAGTTGTTGAAAACTTAACTTGGTCCGACAGAGGAGAAGCATCCGAATGAATCACAAACTTCGAATCAGTATTCCTCGTGGGTCGATGAAGCACGTCCGCTGTTAAAGTACCAACGCACCTCTTCAAGATGATTTATGTGCCACATCGCGGATGTATATAGTTTCTGGCGAACCGTGTATGCTGGGTTCGCCCAGAGTGGTCCTCGAGCAGTCAATGATGCATTGGTGCGAATGCTCTGAGACTCTGGCATAGTTTGATTGGACGGTTTCTGCCACGTACTTATGCCTGACGCAGCCTCTCGGTCTTCATCCCTCACAGCCAGCCAAAGGCCAACCTTGCTTCACAAGGAACTGGATGCTCTCTCCTGGAGGAGGACTTTGTTCACGACAGAGTCAAACTTGAAAGAAGTCTCATAATGGACAAGGTGGAGGAACTATTCCCGTAAGTGTTATACGCCGGTCGCCGGTCCCAGTTGTACCTCCGCCTTGACGAACCATGTCTATCAGAAGGGAGCTTGGGCATCTTCGCCTGCGATCGCTATTGGGATCAGATGGCTGATAAGTTGGGTGTCTCGGGTGGGCAGTCCCTCCTGACTGGAGGAGCTTCGGGATAGTTGTCGGTGTCACTTGGGCATTGTGGCTGATCTTGCTGCTCATATTTCTGTGTTGTGAATCGCATAAGAAACGGTTGAAGAGTTAGCGAAGAGTTCAATGTCAAGAAATGGCTGCTGGAAGATTCGCCGTTGGAGGTACAACGGAGGTCGTGAGGAATCATGGCTCACTGAGATGCCTTGTTGAAACTGGGTTGGAAATATACTGAGCTGTACAGTTGGCATACTTGATCTGAGATGTAAATAATCCATTAACATGGCACCTTCTCAGCTTTGAGCAGATACAATCACAACAACTGTTGTAGTGCCCCCCTATATTGAATATCAAAGCTACCCAGCAAGCCTACATCTTGGGTATTCGAACCGAGCAATCATCTTCAGATCACCACCTTATGCTAGCAGTCATCACACACGCACTAGTCATACAGTTGAGCCCCATCGCATTAGTCGCACGAAGTTGGAACGGAACAGGTCTCTCTCTCAATCAAAGCGCTGTCGGCAGTCCACTACGATACGTATTTCCCAGCACTCAATAACTTTCGAGGGTTCAAAGATGGCGAGAGGTGAGGTCAGGTATGTCTACGCAACTATCATAGCCCGTCGTCACCTTCGAGTTCATGTGCCCGTCTGGCGCTCGGCAATATCAGTTCCTTTATTCACCACGGCATGACCATCACAGAATGTCTAAGTTTGTGTGTTAAGACAAGAGGTTGCTACAAGACCCTATGAACCATCAACAAAGGGGGTAACAATCCTTCTCGCAGTCGTATGTAGTATATTAGGCGTGCTCCTAGCAATCGGGCTATTCTTTTTCTGCGCTGTTTGCGTCTCCAAAATGGGATGGAGCTTCGGGAGGAAACCTGAGTCTCCTCAAGAGCAATTGTCGTCTGTGGCCAATAGAGTTGACGACGTGTAGTCGGGCGGGTGATCTACGGCGTTAGGTGAACAAAGGAACAAAAGCATGCTTCAAAGCGTAAGGGTGTTTCGATAGGAATCTAATATCATCTTAGTAAGCTTGGTCATACCTAAGTAACATAAAGGTACTGAAGACGAGACGCCAAACCCAACCCAACAGAATAAGTATTCGAGCCTAAGGGTGAGCCTGCGAGACGTGCTAGGCGATTATACGCCTGGAATGACCTGATCAGGCCGTCACGAGGGTCGCGAGGTATTTCAAAGGTAGCAGGGTAAAACTGTGTATAGGACAAGGTCACATATTCGCAAAGGTAGAATATACCTGTTGGAATATATACGCCAGGCCTGTACGCAAGCCCAGGGTAGGTAGTGGAGGATAGGTGTGGTGAGCCTCAGGGAGTCCCCCTGAGGCTCTGCGGAGGCCGGAGGCTGAGTTAATCCGCAGGTCACGTGACCTGCGGACTCCACCAGCCCCTATTTCTTTCCACAGGGCTGGCCACCCACCCACCTTCCTTCCTTCCTTCTACGATGCGTATCAGAATATACAGTACAGGACTCCTGAACTTGGTGCGCCAACAGTGTGAAGCCCTCCCTACGGGAGGCAATATACGTCCTTACGTATATACCCTGGTGAAACCAACAATACCAATTGGCAAGAGAGAGGCGTATATTGATCTTGAGGGCTAGCTAATCAGCCGGAAGTGTGGTATCCCGTCTAAGTTTTAACTTCTCCTCTCATAGTCGAGACCCCGTCTAAGTACTATAGGAGCCTTACACGTGACCCTTTCCTGCAAGCTTGTCTGTTGACTAGGCCCCTAAACGGCATCCCCGTGTCACCATCACCTCGCCCTCGACCTTCGTCCTGCCGGCCGTGAACCCAAATTGTACCACGCAAGCTGTACCTGTCGGATGGGCCGGACGGATGATCCGACGGCGGTGCTGGATAGCCATGCTAGGGTCATTGGCGTCACTGGGCTGCGTGTCGTGAATGCTAGCTCGTTTGCGCTGTTGCCGCCCGGATATCCGCATCCGCAGAGTACGCTTGCTGAGAAGATTGCGGCTGAGATCCCGGGGGGTTGGTTGTAGAGGTTGTGGGAAAGGGAGAGGGAGAGGGAGAGGCAGCTGTCAGGCAGTTCTCAGGGCCGGGGGGAAACGAAGTGGAGGCTCTGGTTGCGAGTGTGATGGGTTTCTTGGATACCTACTTGGATGGGGGTTTGTATGAACATACCTAATTGCCTCTGGGAAGGGAGGTTTGGATGGGGAGCACACGGGATTGTGTCGAATGAGAACAGAACATGAATTCGATAGTCTGTCTGTTGTTGACAACCAACTTGAGACTCGTCCCAAGTGTTGCCTGGCATAAGGTACGTATCTTAACCTTTGTGAATTGGAGTCGACTTCAGGAAGAAAAGGGGGGAGAAAGGGGGGAGATTGTGTAGATGCCATACACAACCTGGCTGGACATGTCGGTTCCAGAAACACGCATGTCCGAATGTTCCTGTTGGGTTGAACCTCTTCCTGCGAATACACAATGTCTCATTATTGTTCTGCGTAACGGTAAGGATGGCAACGGGCTGAGGTGCTGGTGTCTGGTGTCGATGTACTATAGAGGCGATGATTTCGATAGAGATTGCGAACACGCCATTTCTAGCCCCTAAATTAACGCTTTGAATTTTTCTAACAAAGGAGATTCCGTCAGCAATCCTACAGCGTTCTTTTGGGGTTCCTTGGGGTCCTTCGGGGGCTGTATGTTGCTGCAATCTCCAGGATTCATTTTGGGGTCCAGATGCCAAATGGGCACCTAACCACGTGATCGGGTATGGATGATGGGGACATGGCGAAACCGCCTGTATATAAAAGAGGAGAGGTGCTCGTCGACATGGACCTCGGAATGAGACGCCCATCGACACTTCTCAAACACATCAGTCTACACTCGTTCCATATCCCGGCCGAACGTCAATATGGTGTACTTCAACGTCCTCACGGCAGCCGTGATCCTCAACGCCATTGGCGCAGTCACCGCTTACCCCGACACGGTTAACTGGGGCCGCAATTGGAGAGAAATATATCACACTGGCCTCCAATGGGGGGAGTGGAGGGAGGAGGTCAGGCAGGAGATCGAGAAGGCCTGCGAAGGCAGGGATGGTCACCGTGGCGCCCTCCAGGATGTATAGATACCGACCTTTCGCGTTATGATTAGCGGACTAGAACTAGTCTGGCTGTTGCTAATAGTACTTCTCTGCCCGTTAGGTCTACTACAAGCCTTGGAAGCAGTCTCCGCACTCGGCAAAGCTCTGTGTCAATGTCGCTAATTTCCATGTCGACTTTGAGATCGCCAACTTGAACCCCCACATCGGGTTTACTTTAGCAAAAGAAGATTGCTATTATAGGTTGTTCGACCGTATGCTCTCTGGGGAACGCGGTGGTGAGGAACAGCTAAAAGGCTGGTGGTTTAGGTGCGACCTGACCTCTGACATCGAAACGTCTCTTGACCAAGAAGTGCAGCTAATAGTGGATAATACAGGCTCGACCCTAACGAAGGCCCTTGCCGCTGAGCAGTTGCTCAAGAGGAGACGTGGTTCACAGTCGAATGTGTAGACGATGTCGAGATTTGGGGGGTTTGAACTTTGAAGTAGGAGGGAATCCCAGGGTATGGGCAGATTGCACCGAGTAGAAAGAAAGAACATCCATAACTTTCAAGCTGGACATAAGATAACTTCAGAATGACCAGGTCGCTTTTGAGCAACTGACACTGTCTCGCCAATAGGACACTCACTTCCTTGCTGTGCTTTGTCTCCAAGCAGTGACTGCACATTGATATTTGGAAATGGAAATCGTATAGACAACTGTAGGCAAGGCCAGCACGTGCTCGGCCCAGAAGCTAACTCAGGTCACTCATCAGGTCGCACACCAACCTCCTCTATCTCCTCATTGCTCTTGCGATCCTCCTCGGTGCCTTCGTTGTGGACATGGTTCATGTGATCATGTCCACCAGACAGGAGATGAGGGATGCCCTTGGGACCTATGAGCGTCTCCTCCTTTGGGTCTAAGATTTTCGTCAATGGTGGTCATGAGAGAACATAGCAAATGTCGAGGGCACAAAGGTGTGGTTGTGTCAGGACAAAGCACTACATGGTGGAAGGCAATAGAGAAGCCTCTTTGAAGAGCACAAGGGCATTGTCGAGGGGATAAGGAAGCTGTAGTGGCCGAAAGGACCACCTTTGTCATATGAACACAAACTTTGAAGGACTTAAGATGGCAAAGTCTCTAGAGGAGTAGCACTGCGAACACAAAGTCCTTGTTCATACAAAGAAACCCAGCTGCCTGCATGGTGCCACGAGATATATCAGGAACCGGCACCCTCCCTCCATCCAGCCCCAATCTTTCCTCGTCCTCGTCGAACTAACAGTTCAAACAAGAACCACTCACCATTCAACCACTATCAAGTCTCTACACAGAACCACAGCAACTACGGCAACCACAGCAACCACCAAACCAACCCCTCCTCACCACCATGTCCTCCCCTCCACCCCTCACAATCTTCTTCCTCCTCTTCACTCTCCTCACCTCCCTCACCTCCGCCCTCTCCACCCCCGACTCCGACTCCCCTACCCCTGGCCCCTCCCTCGAAGTCGCCATTCCCAACCCCCTCCCCAAAATCAAATCCTGGCTCCTCAAGAACATAATCCCCATCTCCATCACCCTAGGCATCCTCGCCGCCCTCCTCGTCGTGGCCATCGCCATCCTAATCCGCCGCTGCATCACCCGCCGCCGCCAGCGCAAGAACAACGCTTCGGCAAAGGCCGAGGCGGCAGCCGGCGCCGACCTCGAGATGGCGTTTAACCCGCCCGCTCGCGGTAGTAGTCGTACCGGTGGTGGTTCGGGTTCTTTGACGCCCGTGGCGATGAACCCCGACGGCTCGGTTTCCGAGTGGGGGAGGAGGGATGCCGCAAAGGCGAAGAAGAAGGATGGGAAGTTTGGCTTTAAGTCTTGGGAGGAGAGGACGGCGGGGATGCACTTTGGGAAGGATTTCAAGAATGCGCCGATTGGGGCTGCGGCTGGTGGTGATGCGCTTGATCGGGTGTTTAAGCCTTAGTTGAGTGGAGGGAGAGATGAAACAGAAACAGAAAAAGCATAAAAGGGGGCAGGTAAGTCCAATGCGCGGATGCATAGTAAGCATATATTCCGAGTTGGAAACAAACAGGTAAGTGTAGGACAGAATGAAAATAAACCCCGGTTGACCTGAAGGCTGTCTCCGTTCAACAACATATCTCGCTTCTTCCGTGACATAGATATACACGTGCACCCCAGAATAACTCGCTCATTAACATGTAACATCTATAACTGGTATCCATACGCACCTCGTAAACACCTCCCGTAACTCCGCGTAGTCGTATGAACCCCTTCTCTCACACTCCATGTTCGCCTTTCCTTCGCATTACACCTCCTCTCCAGCAACAGCAACATACCCACCACTCCGTCCTCTCCTCCCCCTCTGTCCCTCTCCATCCATTAACGAGGGAGCCGCGTAAGTCTCGGTCCAATTCACCGGCCTGCCAGCCAGAACAGCGGCACCAGTCTCCCTCCGTCCAAACACGGGCGCAGGATCGAACCAGAAATCCTTGCAGTTCGTCAAACACCCCTGACTGTAAGGATTCGTCTTCCTCTTCTTATTCTTCGCGCCCGTAGCGGCACCTCTACCCGTAGCCGTCTCGATGAACGCGTCAACACCCAACAGTTTACCCCACTGCTTCAGGAATCCGCCGTGCTTGTGCCCGTGATGCCCGTGTCCACCGTGCGCACCACCTTCGGGTGCACCGGAGGGCGGCTGTGCCCCCGCCAGCGGCGCTCCCGTGCTGGTGAAGGCGCTGTTGAGGCTCGCCGCCGAGTGGGGGTCGATGCCGAACATGTTCTCGTACGTCGTCATGCCGCGCGTGACCTGGATGAACTGCACGAAGAGCAGCATGCCCACCCAGGTGAGTTGGAGGGAGGCCCAGATCGTGAGGATGAGGGTGTAGGCGTCGGCGTTGACGATCTTGCAGAGGGAGGGTGCGAGGATGTTGCACGTGTCTGGCGCCGAGGAGCTGACGGAGGAGAGGTAGTGGTAGGAGATGAAGTCGTACGCTATCACGCCGAAGGTGAGGTTGATGAGGTAGAGGAAGAAGTGCCGGTGGTTGTTGATGCCGACGCAGTTGTATACCCATGGGCAGTGGCTGGAATGGTTAGCAAGCGGGATTAGGGGAGATGTAGTATCATGGGCTTACTGGTCATGCTTCGCAACGCAGCGGTTGCACCTGCGGCAATGCTTGCTCCTAAGAGGAGTGCGGATCATGCAGGTGACGCAGAAGTTGGCCTCGTCAAACTTCCACAGTCCGATCAGCTCGTCGATGACGGCCCTCTGCTCTGCAATTCCGCTCAACTTGGGCACGAAGCCGGGATCTTCAACCATGCAGAGAACGTAGAAGTACGCCGTCAGTCCGAGGAAGACAGCAAAGAGCACGTTTAGGAGCAAGTGGCTATCCGCCGGTTCTGGATACCGAGTCAGTTTCGGGCCGTGAACGAAAGAACCATAGGGAGCACTTACCTGCCCAAAGAACCGTGGCGGGAAACAGTTTGAACAGCCAATTAACGCCAACCCAGAACAAGGAGGCGCCAAAGATGCCAGACATCCAGGGCTACGACATAACTTAATCAGCACTTATCGAAACAACATGCGAGCTGGTCGGACTTACCGTCTTCTGCAGCTGCCTCATATCATGCGGCGCATATTCCAGCACCTGCTGCGCAACCCACTGCAGGCAGAACCCAACAACCAGGGCTATTGGTACGCCCGCGAATACTGGCATACCCGCCATAATCGTGAACATGGCCCATAGCACCACGAACGGCCACACATACAAGAACTTGGTCAGGAACCCCTTCTTATCCTGCAAGAAGTGGTTCGCGCCCGGCCAGCTGGGCACGTGTAGGTTCCCGTCCTCGTCGTATCCGCACTCTTTCAGTGCCTTGTGCCACGCACCCATAGTGTTCAACTCCTGCGCCGTGATTGCGGGTGTCTTGCCCGTCTCTGTCTTGGCGAACCGGTCGGCGCCGTACTCGATCAGTTTCTGTATGCAGCCTGTGCTACCCTTAACCAGTGCCCAGTGCAGGGCAGTGAAGCCTTGGCTATCCTTCGCGTGGACGCTCGCTCCCCAGCGGAGGAAGACGTCGACGCACTGCGGGAAGCCCTTGTAGGCCGACCACATCAGGCCCGTGTGGCCGAAGGCGTCTTCGACGTCCACCGGGATGCCCTGGTGTAGGAGGAGGACTATTAGGAAGACGTTGCCGTTGAATGTGCTGATATGTAGGGTGTTGTAGCCCTGGTTGTCGGTTATGAGGGGGTCGGCGCCGTGTTGCAGGAGTAGATGGACGGTGTAGTAGTGACACCGTTGTGCAGCCCATTGCAGTGCGGTGGCAACGCTCTCGCCTCCTTTCTTGTTGATCTCGGCGCCCTTCTCGATGAGGAACTTGCACATGGCGTATTGGTTGTTGATCGCGGCCCACTGCGCACAGTTGTGTTAGGAACTGTCCCGCCGAAGGTGCCTAGGCGAAAAGGGGTAATCATAAGCTGGACCTACGTGTAATGGAGTGATGCCCTCGTCGTCTGTGTACGTAGCGTCATATTCACCAGCCTCAAACAGCTTGTCCATGACAGCGATATCCCCTATCCTGGCCAATTGCATGATATCTGGGGGCGCCTCGTCGCCTGGTAGAGTGCCCATCTCCATCTCGTTGTTCAGCTTGGGCGCAGCGGTGGCCGACTTGGACGACGGTTGCGCCGGGGCAGCCGCTTGCTGTGATGCGCTGTCCTGCGCCATTATCAAGACGAAGCTCCAGTGAGATTTGTGTAGTCGTCCTGAAAGATTGAGAGTGGTCCCCTAATCCGTCGGTTGCCTCAAAAGATGGGGACGGTTGGATCTCGTCTTGGTCGTCGTTGGCTTGCAAAAGCTACAAGCCGGGCATTCCGCTGTAATTCGAGAAAACTGTGGTATAATACAAGGGCATGGGTGTCATAACAACCATTCAAGTGTCAGGAGAAAGAGGGTACATCGCCAACAAGCAGTAAAAGAGGGGAGAGATGTATTATTAACGAAGGAAAAGGGTTCAGCACCAAACCGTCATGTCAGCTATTTCCAGCCGTCCGACGAGGCTGAGCCGGCAGCTCGTAGCAGTCGCGTCCTGTCGTTTACCTGATTGGGCAGAAGCGGCAGGTGGCTCCGCGCTAACCCTGCAGCCGTGCGGGTCGCATTCCGAACCACACCCCCACTTGAGCTTCTGGATCTCGGCACGGAAAGAGCACGAACCGCGGTGGTGTCACTTTCTCCAACAAATCGGACGAGCATCTGTCAACTCAACTTGTTAAAATCGAGCTCCCTCCAGGTCTCTTCTCTCCAACACCAACCACGACTGGAGAGCAACCACCAAAATGGCAGATCAACCACCCCCAACACAGGACCACCACACCCACCCCCCGCAAACCCCCTTCGACATCCTCAAATCCCTCCTCGAAGCCTCCCTCACCCCCTCCCCAGCGGTCTTTCTAATCGGCGGCCTCGTCGTCCTCCTCGCCCCCATAATCCTCCACCACCTCTACACCCGGACAACATCCTACGGGACCTCCTCCCTCCCCCAGATCCTCCTCGTCGGCCCCTCCAACTCCGGCAAGACCGCCCTCCTGACCCTGCTCGAGCGCGGCGCACAACCCAAGTCCTCCTCGCCCGAACCGGCGGCGACGCACACCTCACAGATCCCGGCCTCCGTCGAACTCGCCGTGTCGGAGGACAAGTCCCTGCCCTTCACCACCGATCTCGACGCCGCGGGCGCGGTGGCCACCAAGTTCCTGCTCGTCGACACGCCGGGGCACGGGAAGTTGCGCGCTCAGACGCTCGCGCGCCTGGGGCATACGAAGGACGACAAGAAGGCCTCCTCCCGGCTCAAGGCCGTCGTCTTCGTCCTCGACGCGGCGGATGTCGATACCCTCTCCACAGACGGGGCGGAGTACCTCTACGACCTCCTCCTCAGCCTCCAAAAGCGCACGGGGAGCGGCAAGACGTCTCGCGCACCGCATGCTATACCCGTCCTGATAGCGGCGAACAAGCTGGACCTGTTCACGGCGCTACCGGCGGCGCTGGTGAGGTCAAGGTTGGAGACGGAGCTGGGGCGGATACGGAAGACGAGGAGTAAGGGACTGTTGGAAGCTAGTGTGGGCACAGACGAGGTCGATGCCCCGGAGGAGGGGGATGATTGGCTTGGGGAGTTTGGGAGTGAGAAGTTCGCCTTCAGCCAGATGAGGGAGTTTGATGTCGAGGTTGATGTCATGGGCGGGAATGTGCTGGGCGAGGGACCTGGGGTTGGGAAGTGGTGGAGTTGGATTGCTGATAAGATTTGAGCTTCGAAAGAGAGGAAGAAGTGCACAGGGGACAAGGGGGAAGATATTAATGTTAATGGGTTCATGCGAAGGAAGCAATCATCAGAAATCAACCGCATTCTTGCATTGTTGGGTTGAGCCAGTAGGTAACTGTCTAGGATGTCCAGGTGCCCTGAGTTGAGTCTAGTCTCCCCCGGTCATCTCGCAGTCACGACGTCCATTACCATGCCATGTCCACCCCACCCACCTAGTCAAAAACCAAAGTCTACCATTTCCCCCTGCTCAAACGCCATTGCCGTCGTGAAATGCCATCCAGTCCAACGTACCACCCTAAGCCTTAACCTGCTTAACCATCCAAGTCAACAAATCAACCTTAGTGACAATAGCAACCGGCTTCTTGCCACCGTCAACCTTGTCCGTAACCACCGCAGCGCTGTTCCACTCGAAGAACTTGCTCAGCGCGCTCAGCGGCGTGTCCAGCGTAATGTCCACGAACTTCCTCTTGTTCCCCTGCCCGCCACCGCCCATCTTACGCGGGTCGGTCACCACCTCGTCCAGCTTGCTGAAGTCGAACATCACCTCGGACACGGGCGACTTGCCCGTCGCCCGGCCGCGCGAGATCCAGCTCAGCAAGTTGCCGAGCGTCACCAGGCCGGCCAGCTTGCCGCCGCCGGCGGCCAGCACGGGGAGCTGGTCGAAGCCCTTCTCGCGCATCACCTCGATGGCGTCTGCGCAGGGGCTGTCTGCGAGGACCGAAGTGACGGGCTTGAGGCGCAGGTCGCGGATGGTGGCTCCCGCGTAGGGGTCGCTGGGGCGACGCTTTGAGGCAGCCTTGCGCTCATGGGCGGGGTCCTCGTCGGCGCCGTTCACCGGCTCGGTGGCGGGGAGGAGGTCATTGGCGGCGAGCCAGTCGTCGTCGGCGAATTTGGAGAGGTAGGAGCGGATGCTGTCAGGGAGAATGACGACTATCACATCGCCTTTTCCAAGCTTGAGGTCCTTCACCGCCCTCACCATGGCGGCCATGGCACTTCCCGAGCTACCACCCACCAGCAGACCCTCCTCGGCAATCAAACGGCGGGCGTACATGAACGACTCCCTGTCGTCCGTCTTGTACCACTTATCCACCACCTCACGATCCAACACGTCGGGGATGAAATCATAGCCGATACCCTCCACCTTGTAGGGGATATTCGCCTTCTCCTCGTTCAGCACCTCAGGCAGCGCCAGGATGGATCCGAACGGATCGGCAGCCACGACCTTGACGTCCTTGTTGTGTTTCCTCAGTCCCTTCGCCAAGCCGGTGATCGTGCCGCCCGTGCCGGCGCCGGCAACGACGGCGTCCACCTTGCCGCCCGTCTGCACCCAGATCTCCTCGGCCGTGCCGTACTCGTGCGCCTCGGGGTTGTCCTTGTTGGTGTACTGGTCGAGGATGTGGCTGTTGGGGATCTCCTTCAGCAGGCGCCGGGCGACGCCGATGTGCGACTCGGGGCTGTCCCATGCGGCCTGGGTCGGGGTGCGGATGATGGTTGCGCCGAGGGCGCGGAGGACGGAGACCTTCTCGGCGGACATCTTCTCGGGCAGGGTGATGATAGTCTTGTAGCCCTTGACTGCGCCCACGAGGGCAAGGCCAATACCGCTGTTTTGGACCTCGGTTAGTTCACATTCTCCCAAAAGCAAATGTTGATTCATAGGACTAAACATACGTGTTTCCGCTCGTCGGCTCAATGAGAGTATCGCCGGGCTTGATCCGTCCGCTCTTCTCGGCCTCCTCAACCATGCGTAGGGCTATCCTGTCCTTGACGCTGCCGCCGGCGTTGAACAGCTCGACCTTGGCGTACACTTCGCACTCAATGCCGAGCGACTGGGGGATCTTGTTGAGCCGGACGAGGGGCGTGTTGCCGATCAGCTCCATGGCGGACTGTTTGACGCTCTGCTTGGTGGCCTCGAGGACGGGCACTGGCGGCCGAGGCTCGCCATGGGTGACATCTTTGTCTGCGCCGGCCATATTTACGGTCGGGTTGCGGTTTCAAGTGGGAGGGAAAGAAAGTCTTGGAGATAGGTAAAGTCAACTGAGTTCAACGATGACTGGTATTCGTAAAGTAGTATCACAGTAAGTCTTCCTTTGGGTATATGTCAGCTCTCGGTAGGATAGTATTAAATACAATGCAAAGTGAAGTTCTGCCAACGTCAGCTTGGTTGTGAAAAGAAAACCTACGATGGCGAAGTGAACTGGAGGGCTGATGCTAGAACGCCTTGGCCGTCAACCCCACTATGTAAACGCCTGACAGTGCAAATCTGAATCAAGCCGCTTCAAGCCGACGGTATGCGCCGTAAATATTAAGCCCTGCGGTTCCAGTTCTGGACCCTTAAAGATCTGTACCCCTGGAACACCGAAATCCACAAGCTTGAGTTCCCGTTCCCGATTTAATATCCTTGCACACCTAGGTCTGGAATACCCGTTAGTGATGGTGCCTCACAGTTGGGGAACAAGAAAGCAACGTACGCACTTGTCATAGTTGCTCCATCACAAACCTCCGCCGTAACGGCGCATTCCTCCTCTAATACGACCTGCCTGCCCGCGCACTCAACGCTGAGCCTTCGCAGGAATAGAGCAGGCCTTCGTGAACTCCCCCATCAGCGCCTCAAAGCTGTGATCAGCCAACGACATGAAGACGGGATCCTTGTCCAACTTCAACTTTGTCACCCGCGGGCTCTTGATACCGAAGGCCACCCGAGCCAAAAATCGCGGATCGTCCCTTGCACTGCACGCCTTCAGCACGGCTTTGATCTTGGCCATGTCAACCCTCTCGGTCGGCCGAGGAGGGAGTATGATCTGTTTGCCCGTCATGCAAAAAGTGCAATGGCCGCACTTCTTCTTTCCACCTGGGAGGTCCATGCCGAAATAAGCTGCCAAGGCTGCTGCGAAGCACTTCTGACCTGTAATTAGGGCGGCGACCTGCTTCATTCGATCCAGCGCGTCCTCCTCCTTCTTCTCCAGGTCACCGTATAGGCTGTGGGTCAATGCCCCGATGTCCTCATCCGTCTCGGGCAGTAGTTTTAGGACCCGGAAGCGAGGCTCAACTCCTCCCGCCCTCTGCTCAATAGCCCCTGTGTCGTGGAGTTGCTGTAGTCGCCGTACGATGTCGGCCCGCCGCAAACCGGTGCGGTTGGAGATTTCCGTGGGATCAACACTGTACCATTTCGCATTCTTTGATTTGCCCTTGGTCGCCGAACTATATATCTCCTGGCCCTCGCGCGACTTGTCCGCATGCTTGAGGCTATAATAGCTTGGCGAGGCGATGAACTCGTACTTGCTGTACTCTGGCGTAATGGCGCGAATCAACCCGAATCGAAGTTCGAGTGTGGCGTAGATGACGTTCAGAGGGCCCTGCCGGACATCGAAATCACGACTTTGGGTATAGGGACTTGTTTTGAACACCTCGCCCTCCCGGAGCTTGACGACGGTGGGGTTGAAGATGTCCTCTAGCAGTAACCGAAGTGATTCTCTCGAGGGGAGGTCGCCACGAGCGAAGTTCTCACGGAGGTAAAAGTCGTCTGCTGACATGTAGTACATGCACGAACTGGGCTTGCCGTCTCTGCCCGCGCGGCCGATCTGCTGGGAGTACTCCTCGATTGTGCTAGGAAGGTCGAAGTGGACGACGTTCCTGATGTCAGGCTTGTCAATTCCCATACCGAAAGCTATAGTGGCGCAGACGATGTCGATTCTGTTCGCCATGAAGTCGTCTTGCACTTGCCTCTTCTCCTCAACCTTCATGCCGGCATGGAAGGCTGCGGCTTTGAAGCCCTGATTCCGGAGGTCGCTGGCCATGGAGGTTGCTTGCTGCTGAAGCGTGACGTAGACGAGAGTTGGCCCGGGATGTGTGCGGAGGAAGTAGAAGATTGGCTCGTACTTCTCCTGCTTTGATTTGACGGCCATGGCCTGTAGCTCAAGATTTGGCCGATATGGCGAGGTGCGAAACACGGCTGATTTGGGAATGTTGAATGCCGCGCAGATGTCGTCCGCGACCTTTGGCGTTGCTGTGGCCGTCAGGCAAATTACTCGCTCAGCCTTGATCTCGGTCACGAAGCGGGCAACCTTGAGGTACTCTGGCCGGAAGGAATGGCCCCATTCGGAGACACAGTGAGCTTCGTCCACTGCGACCAGCCGGACTCCTCCTTTGACGTACTTCATGGTCTCCACGAAGCCTTCGTTGTTGAGCCTCTCGGGCGCGCAGTATAGGAGGCGCAGCTTTCCCTCCCGCATAGAGGCACTAATAGCTTGCTGCTCTGGCCAGGTCTTGGTCGAATCTATGCAGTCCGCGGCAATACCGCGCTTCTGTAGAGCGTCCACCTGGTCCTTCATGAGTGCAATGAGTGGCGAGACGACAATGGTAATACCGTGCTCCCCGGGCCGTCGTGATCCGTCAAGGAGGTCGAGGCGCTCAAAGGCAATGGCGGGTATCTAGTCTCATCAGACATTGCTGTCACGTAAGTTGTGGAGATATGTACCTGATAGCAGAGCGACTTGCCAGCCCCGGTGGGAAAGATGGCGAGTGCATTGTCCCCTCTCAAGGTTGCATTGATGGCCCCTTCTTGTTCGTGCCGAAATGCGGTGTAGCCGAAGTTCTCAGCCAGTATGTTTCGGGCCAAAGTACTCACGGCCTGTTCGTTCAGCTGAGGTTTGGACTCGCTCTTCCCCTTCTGGCTGTACTCAATCTTGACATGGGTGCTAGGCTCGAGCTTAGGCTTCTTCGCCGACGAAGCAACCTGGCTTAACTGGACAATCTCTTCGACATCGTCGCCGAAGTCGCCGTACTCCTCGTCGTCGTCGGGCCTCTTACGCTTATTGTTAAGGTCCGGGAGCGTGGCCGATGAGGGTGGCGGAGGGGTGGTGATGCCCTCAAACAATTCGTCATCTGAGCCGTAGTCGCTCATGGTGCATCAGATATCTTAGCTTAGCGTGGTATCGACCAGTGCTACGACCATGGAGTTGGGAATGTGGGATGGTCCGGATGAATGTTGGAGTTGAGTTGGAGACGCGTCGATTCGCGACGAGAGTGGGTCGCCAGTTTAAGGGGTCGCGCCTGACCACGTGACCTCGAACTCGGGTATCTCCCGTTCCTTACAAGCACTTCGCGTGTCGCTTTTATGAGCTCTTTTCAACTGCACCTTATCAGATGCTCGACGAAGTTGCCGCTGCGGACCCTATTGCCACTTTTCTTTCCAAATATCGCCGCCACTCTTCAACACCACATTCTTCAATTCTTCTCGCAGAAGTGACAAGCTTTCGCCAAGTATCTTGGCGGCGTGTCTTGCTTTTTGACACAAGCAGTTTTCGAATCCTTCTGAAGAAACATGCGCCAACCGGGCGAGGAAATTGAAATCGATCCACGGAGCTGGATTGGATGCAACAAGTGTTTGTTCAACCTGCTACGTCCTGATGCTACCACAGCTGCACAGCAGCACAGATCTCCACACCTCTCCTACAACTGGCAGTAGGTGATATCGTCGACCTGCCTGATTCGGGATTGTATCGTCATGAAACATCCCAAGAAAAATGATTGATCGATCGCACAGTGTTGGCACATGTACTCCCATAGTCGGCCAGCTGGTCCCGGATCGTCACATCGGTTACAGTGAGGGGAAACCCTACAAGTCGCTCATCCATTCAGTCGCCTGATCGTTTAACCGTCGGGTTGCTGGACACGGCGACACTCAGCTCGGTTGATCGAGGCCAATAACTGATGACTCGCCTGGCATCATGACCGGGGTATTCGGCGAGACTATTTAGCCCTTAAGTGACCTTTCAGGGCCTGTATTTCCTGGTCCGGGCTGCAGACGAGGACCATCACCTGCTCAGACATGCAGACTACCACTGAGAGCCAACTTATGCTCACGATGAAGGCCATCACACTCTCTGTTCTCGCCACTATCGGTGCCCTTGCGGCGGACATTGAGCCGGCTTATACCACATCTCGAGCTCCCTTCAGCACCATTGAGCCGCCTCTACCGTCCATCTCGGCTGCTCAGGCTACGGTGAAGCCTCTCTCGCCAACTTCGAACGTCAAGGGCGTCGGCTTCGACAGGATATTCCAGATATGGCTTGAAAACACCAACTTCAATGTGAGTCCCCATTGAACAATCATTTTCAACCTGTCACTAACGTGTTGCTAGGTCTCAGCCGCAGACCCCAACATGCAATGGCTAGCCAGCCAAGGCATCCTCCTCACCAACTACCACGCAGTAACCCACCCCTCCCAGCCCAACTACGCGGCCTCGGTAGCCGGCGACAATTTCGGCCTGGACAACGACGACTTCATCCGCTTCCCCTCCAACATCTCCACCGTCGTCGACCTGCTCGACAGCAAGAGCATAGCATGGGGCGAGTACATGGAGCACATCCCCTACGCCGGCTTCGAGGGCTTCAACTACAGCAACCAGCAGAACTACGCCAATGACTACGTCCGCAAGCACAACCCACTGATGCTCTATGACAGCGTCTCCCAGAATGAGACTCGTGTGCGGCAAATCAAGAGTTTCGTCAGTTTCTACGATGACCTGGCGGCCAAGACACTTCCCCAATGGGCGTTTATCACGCCTAACATGTCCAGCGATGCGCACGACACCAATCTCACCTTCGCAGCCAGCTGGGCCAGGTCCTTCCTCGAGCCGCTTTTGGCAAACGAGTACTTCATGAACAACACCCTCGTCATCCTCTCCTTCGACGAAAATGAGATCTACACCGAGCCCAATCGCGCCTTCACCATCCTCCTAGGCGGTGTGATCACCAGGTCCTTAAATGGAACAACAGACAACACCTTCTACAACCACTACTCAACCATTTCCACCGTCAGCCAGAACTGGGACCTGCCTTCTCTCGGCAGATGGGACTGCGATGCCAACGTCCTCGCGCTGGTAGCCAACAAGACGGGGTACAAGAACGCGGACTTTCCCCTCGATGGGCTGTACTTTAACTACTCCTACCCCGGTGCGGTGAGCGACAGTAGGAATACGCCCGGCTGGTGGCCTGCGCCCGATACGATGGCGAAATGTACTACTGGAAAGGGGGTGTTACCTGCTAACAGAGAGACGTGGGGCAACTCGAGCGGCACGTATAACTATACGAATGTCTATCCGTATGATGCTGCTTCTGGCACGGGGACGGGGGGGACGCCTGTTGTTGGGAGCGCGGATGCGTCTGGTTCGGGTAGTGGTGGTAGTTCTGGCGCTGGTGCTGGAGGGAGCGGTACGTCAACGACTAGCTCTGCGCCGAGCTCGAGCAAGACGAATGCTGCGGTTGGTGTTGCGGTGCAGCCTGGTATCGTTGCTGCCATCGCCTTGGCGGGTGTTCTAGCTGGACTTCTCTAAGATCCAGAAAGGTCTCAGGCAAGGGTCTGAAAGGAGCGGAAGGTCATCGAGTGAGAGGCCTGCGTGTTGCCTCCGACGTGTCCGTAAAGTTTACTCGAACGGCGGGATCTGTCCATTGGCATGGCCAATATGGTTACGAAATTGGCAAATAAGCTTCAAAATCCTCATGTGCCGTTGTTCTTTCGGATTCAGCCAGTGCTGTCGCTACCAGGCCTTTTCTCAGGAAGCATCTCTTGCACGAAGTTATTGGTGCTCGCTACCAAGTCACTAAAACAGCATTATGCCGTCCAGTCCGTCCCTTTGCAGGCATCAGTGGCTGGTCCTCAAGTCGCACAGCAGGCGATTATAATGCTGCGTGTAAGACGGCAGGGACGGCAGGGACGGCAAGCTACCTTAACATCTCAGATCTCGTCCCAACCAATGGACACACCAGCTGAAAGACATGTATCAACCGGGATCGGCCCGCCACCAAGTAAAGCTTATCAGTCGCAAGCTTTCGGTGGACGGCTCGCCAAATACCCTTGTTCACACCACAACTTCAGGTGCTGCATCTTCTGGTTAGCCTCTCCTCTCAGTCACGATAGTCGCGCACTGTGCTGTCGTACCTTCTCTCTTTCCCCTCTTCGATATTACCATGCGTTGTTGCCGTATCTCGACCGATGGGTTGGAGGATTTCGCCGATGACACTCTCATGCATCGATGATTTTTCGTGTCCGCGAGGCTGGAAGAGGATCGACGACCAGCTTAGACCGGGTACAAGCGACGGCTGTTGTACTCCGACCCTCGTTGCTGCCTTGCCGATGCCCGACTTCTTGGTGGCAAGCAAACTGTTTGACATCGAGTAGAGCTCATCTTGGGTACCTTGGTATGCTTGTGTTCTATTGAAGCTGCACCTGTTGGTACTCGAAGTCGTCTATTCCAGACATTGTGTTTGAGGCTGGCAACACCACATCATGGCACACCAGGGTTGATATCCCTCACTTTTCCTTACTCTAGTTCATTATGCCTCCGCAGAACGACAAGAAGACTGGCCATGGTTCGGTGAAGGAGACGGCAGGTTCGGAGTCTCCGTTGCCGGAAAGCAGACCGAAGCGTTCAGGTCGCACCATCCTACTCATCGTTGGAGGTGCAGTCTCCGTAATATTTGTCGCATTGGCGTTGGGTCTCGGACTTGGTCTAGCACTGAGGAAACACCACAACTCCTTTCCCTGGTCTTCTTCACCTCCTTCTCCAACAGCTGTGCCAACAGGGACACCGCTTCCCGGCAATGGAGGGAGTGCTGCCACGAGTGGTCTACTCGAGGATTGGAGACTGGATCCAAAATCCTACATCCTCGACAGAGACTGGGATCTAAATGCTAAGCCGACGACGAGACATTATAATCTTGTCATATCGGAAGGGCGGGGTTGGCCAGATGGTTCGTCATATGCCGCCGTTGATGTCATCCAAGAAAGCTGAGTTGACCAAACTTAGGTGTGGTGCGAGACATGCTCTTCATCAACGGCAAGTTCCCGGGACCGCTCATCGAAGTCATCAGGGGCGACCGCCTGGTCGTCAACGTGACCAACCATCTGAGCAAGAACGCGACTACCATGCACTGGCATGGTCTGTTCCAGAACGGCACGAACTGGTTTGACGGGACGGCTGGTGAGTTCCATATCTTCATCCCTCGCAGACACTCGCTCACCCAGCGTCAGGGGTAACCCAATGCGGCATCCCGCCCGGACAGTCCTTCGTGTACAACTTCACCATCGACAATCAGTTTGGAACGTACTGGTACCACTCACACTACGGGACACAGTACCTCGATGGCATTCTTGGCCCGCTCATTGTGCATGCCCCTGAGGAGGCGGATGCTAGGAAGCTTTACGACCAAGATCGTGTGGTGTTGGTCCAGGATTGGTATCACGATTTCAGCACCGTTAACCTGGGCAATTACCTCGTACCAGACAATGAGAACAGCGAGCCAATACCGGATAATGGGTTGATCAACGGGTTCAACTAGTAAGCCTGCCAGTTCTCGTCACCCGGAGAACGTCAGCTAATACAACTCAAGCTTCAACTGTTCGTCATGTCCCGAAGGCTCCGGACGGACATGCTACGATAACAACACCTACTCAGTGTTAACTCTTGACCCCAGCACCCGCACCCGCCTCCGCCTAATAAACACAGGCGCCTTCGCCGAGTTCCAGCTCAGCATCGACAACCACACCCTCTCCGTGATGGAAGCTGACGGCACCCTAGTCAACCCCCACACTGTCCACCGACTGCCCATCCATGTAGCACAGCGCTACAGCATTGTGTTTAATACCAGCCAATCTGCGTCAACAAACTACTGGTTGAGGGCAGCGATGAATAACTTCTGTTTCACCGACGAGAATCCCGTGCTGGGTCTGACTACCCTCGCCGTCATTAGCTACAGCGGTAACGACACCATTGCCCCGGTGGAGGATCTGAGTGTGGACTGGAAAGACGCCTACGACGTGGTATGCGAAGACCTAGACCCGGCTCTGCTTGTTCCGGCTGCGAAAGAGGTCCCGTCACCGGCAGCGACTTTTTATAGGGTGGACTTCAGTTTTGGTATTGGTGCTTATCAACTTGATTATGTAAAGGTAAATGGCACGACATGGGCGCCACTGGGTAATAAGACTACTTTGATGAAGGCTGTGGATAGCCTTGCGCAAGGTGGAGGGAAGTTTAGCACCACTGGTCAGATCGGCGCTTTTGAGGCCAATCAGTTTGTTGTGGGTGTTAGTAACGCCTCGGTGGAAGTGGTGGATGTGCTCATCTACTCACTTGATGAGGGCTCGCACCCGTTTCATCTGCATGGGCATCAGTTTGTACGAATCTCCATTCCCCTCGTCACCTCACCGATTCCTCATCTTTCGCGTCTTTGCACCTCCGTCACTAACATACTACGCAGTGGATTCTTCAAGAAGGCTCAGGCTTCTTCAACTGGACCAATTACTACAAGTCCATCATGCCGTCCGATCCTGAAGCGGTGGGAAACGCGTTGAGAAGAGATACGCTCACCATCAAGCCCTATGCATGGACCCTCATCCGGTTTGTGGCTGACAACCCCGGTCTGTGGGCACTGCACTGCCATATTGCCTGGCACATGGAGGCTGGGCTGTTGATGCAGTTCATGAGTAGGGCTGGTGTGCTGCGGCAAATGAAGGTGCCGGAGGACGTACTTGAGTTGTGCAGGTAGTGCACCAGCTATTAGATATTCAAAAGAATATCATACGAGCAAAATCATAAACACGTAAGTGGAATGCATAGCTTGAGCGAAATCACCGTGCACAAGCGTCAAAACGGCAAAAGCTCACCGGGCACCCTGAGGGGTGCCCGGCTACGAAACCTTTCGGGGGAATTTCTTCCCCCCAGGTTTACTTCGTGGTAGGTAATGCTGATTCAAGATAGGACAAGTCGAAGCAATTGGAGTTGGTGTGAATCGAACCCGGGCCATTAGGCCTGGCGGTGGGCGGGGAGCGCGGGCTGGGTACGAACACCCACGACCGGACCACTCGACCATTCGCCCTGGTAGCCTGTTGGCTGGTAGAGAAGGTTGGCAAATGTCCTTATACGTCTCCGTGGTTGGTGGTGATTGTGTGAATGAGTGGTGATCAGTGAAGGCAACCGCTCGTTAGACCCAATCCCGTATTATCCGTGCCAAGAACGGGCCGGAGGACTTGGCCCGGACCTGGGTCCGGAAGTTTCGGCGGCCCCACCAAGATATGATGGAGACACAGCTACGTCATACACGGCTCATGCCTCTCGCAGGGCAGAGCTCATTATCGTTGCCAGTTGCATTCGGAGAAGCATTCGCGGGAAAAGCAATTGCGCGCATTCATCTACCTTACTCTACTTCTTCCAACCTCACATTCTTCTTCGTTGCCCAGATATCGTCACTCAACCGTCCTCTTCTCAAGCCGCCTCATCATCACTCAAACAGGCGCATACGCTCACCTCAGAAACCGCCAAAATGCCTGGGCAAGAAATTGACGTTCCTAACCCTCCTCCTATGCCCTCGCACTTGCCGGACAATGTGTTGGAATTGGGTGTCAAAATTGACAAGAAGCCCTTGCCCGAAGATGTCAAGAAGGGCCTGGTTGACTTCCAGAGGGCAGCATGCTACATCGCTGCCGGTGAGTCCTTTGTTGTTAACCCATGCTGCGAGATCTATCGCTAACCGTTGATGTCAGCCATGATCTTCCTCAAGGACAACGTCGTCCTGGAATCAGAGCTTCAGTTCGAGCACATCAAGCCACGCCTACTAGGTGAGTAACCCTTTCTCCATCCTTGGCAGGCAGTTTCACTAACACCGACAAGGACACTGGGGCACTTGTCCGGGACTCATTCTTGTTTGGTCACACCTTAACCTACTCATCCGCAATCACGATCTCAACATGATCTATGTGGTCGGGCCCGGACATGGAGCGCCCGCAGCGCTGGCGTCGCTCTGGCTGGAGGGTTCTTTGGAGAGGTTCTATCCTAAGGAGTATCCTCGTAATGCTGAGGGACTGCGGAACCTGATCACGAGGTTCTCTGTGCCTGGAGGTTTCCCAAGGTATGCACCTTTCCCACTGGTTGGTGAAGTCTGGCTGACATGGATGGTAGTCATATCAACGCCGAGACCCCTGGTTCGATCCATGAGGGAGGCGAGCTCGGGTATGCTCTGGCAGTGTCCTTCGGCGCGGTCATGGACAACCCAGACCTGATCGTTACATGCGTAGTAGGTGATGGTGAGGCGGAGACTGGTCCGACAGCTACGTAAGCTCTTCCATTATCTCATGGGGACCGGATCTGGACTAACACTTGCAGTGCATGGCATGCCATAAAATATCTCGACCCTAAAGAGTCAGGGGCAGTCATCCCAATCCTGCACGTGAACGGCTTCAAGATCAGCGAGCGCACAATCTTCGGCTGCATGGACGACAAAGAGATCATTTGCCTGTTCTCGGGCTACGGCTACCAGGCCCGGATAGTTGAAGACCTCGAGAACATCAACGACGATCTGTACAACTCCCTGGAGTGGGCTTTGGCAGAGGTCAAGAAAATCCAGAAGGCTGCTCGCTCGGGCGAGGCGATTGCCAAACCGCGCTGGCCATTGCTTGTCCTTCGGACGCCCAAGGTGAGGTCAACCGTTAGTTCCCGCATACAAAAGTGATATGAAGTGCTAACGGTTGCAAAAGGGATGGGGAGGACCGAAAAAGGTTGAAGGCAAGATTATCGAGGGATCGTTCCATTCACATCAAGTCCCGGTTCCCAAGGCCATGTCCGATCAAGGCCAGCTGGATGCCCTCAAGGACTGGCTCAACAGCTACCACTTCAGAGAGCTGATCAAAGACGGCAAGCCAGTTGATCAGATCCTGAACATTCTGCCAAAAGACGACTCTAAGAAACTGGGGCAGCTCAAGGCCACCTATGATCCGTACAACGCTCTCAACCTCCCCGAATGGAGGGATTGCACTGTCGAGAAGGGTACCGAGCAGAGCTGTATGCAGATAACCGGCAACTACCTCGACAATGTCTTCCAAGCCAACCCCTCCGACATCCGCCTCTTCTCCCCGGACGAGCTCGAGAGCAACAAGCTCAACGCCGTGCTCAACCACACGCAACGCAACTTCCAGTGGGACCAGTACTCGCGCGCCAACGGCGGACGGGTCATCGAGGTCCTCTCGGAGCACAACTGCCAGGCCTTCATGCAAGGCTACACCCTGACAGGTCGCACGGCTCTGTTCCCCAGCTACGAGTCGTTCCTCGGCATAGTTCACACCATGATGGTGCAGTACTCCAAGTTCATGAAGATAGCCAAGGAAGTCGATTGGCGTGGCCCCCTGGCCTCTATCAACTACATCGAGACCAGCACCTGGGCCCGCCAGGAGCACAATGGCTTCTCCCACCAGAACCCGTCCTTCATCGGCGCCGTGCTCAACCTCAAGCCCGAGATGGCGCGCGTATACCTTCCACCGGATGCTAACTGCTTCCTTAGCACGGTGCATCACGTCCTCAAGTCGAAGAACCACGTCAACCTCCTCATCGGCTCCAAGCAGCCTACCGCCGTGTACCTGTCGCCCGATGAGGCAGCTGAACACTGCCGTCAGGGCGCGGGCATCTTCCACTTCGCCTCCAACCCGGACAAGGAGGGCCAGGCCCCCTCAACCACAGACCCAGACGTGGTCCTGGTCGGTATCGGCGTCGAGGTGACCTTCGAAGTAGTCAAGGCCGCTGAGCTCCTACGCAAGATTGCACCGGCCTTGAAGGTAAGGGTAGTCAACGTCACGGACCTCATGATCCTAGGCGCCGAGTCGTCGCACCCGCACGCCCTGAGCCACAACAAGTTCAACGAGCTCTTCACGGCTGACAAGCCCATCCTGTTCAACTACCACGGCTATGCGACCGAGCTGTCGGGTCTGCTATTCGGGAGGAAGACTGTGGAGCGCATGAGCGTCGAGGGATATCGCGAGGAGGGAAGCACTACCACGCCGTTCGATATGATGCTCGTCAACCGGGTTAGCCGATTTGATCTCGTGAAGAGGGCATTGACAGCCGGTGCGGAACGGAATGAGGAGGTGAAGGCGAAGTTGGAGGAGGGTCTGGAGGAGGTGGATAGGCGCGTCAAGGAGACGCGGGAGTTTATTGCCGGGAATGGCAAAGGTATGTTCTCATATGTCCTTTAAACCATCGGTCGAGGCATCACACTAACCCTTTTGACAGATCCGGATGATATGTACGAGTTGGCGAGGTTCTAGAGCGCACCTTGCTCGAAGCACGTGATTGTGTAGAGGTAAGGGCTCATGACTGGTCACTTGATGATAGGAGGATGCGAAGTAACTCCCCTTTTCACTACCCCAAACTAGAGACCAGCAAGTGATGTATGTACAGTCTTCCCTGACTTATCATGCAGACAGTCTATCCATAGCATGGAATTCCTCATATATGGCAGTCCTGCCGTTCGTGCTCCGTCAGATGCCGCAGCGCTCGGACCTGATGACTGATTGCGCATCGATTTCATAGTGTAGCACTTGCTAATAGCCCTTCCGACTACATCTGGGGGCGTTTGAATGAGCGGAATACCTCGCGAGCCCGAACTATACTAGTACTTATAGTAAGTACGTAAGGTAGTACGGTAACAAACCGATCGTCGTGTCGTAGTGTCGTCGTCTCTTCACCTCGTCGTGGTCTGGTGGGTAAGTTGGGAATCAAAAGCCGCGGTTTTCTTTTTCTTTCTCAGCTTGGGGGGCAAGAAACTGTACAATCGCGACGGAGGCTTTGATCCTCCCTCTTCCCAATCCTCTTGAGGGCCGATCTTGGGGGCTGTTCGCATGACAGCATGTCAACTTCTCAACTCCCGGCGATACCGTTCGGCGCTTGCTGCCATATCGCGTCTAAGTCGTTTAGCTGCGTCTCTCAATTGGGCGCCTCAATTAATAAATCCCCGAGAGCTGACTGACGTCGGCTGACTGGTGTGAGGGCTCGGCGCTGCGGTGATACCTGGGGGCGGGTGAGGCGAGTAAGGCTGCTGCTGATGTGTCTTACTGCTGGTCTCGTATAGTCTTACACGTGTCCAGTGATGTACAGACGGATGATCAGCACTCTGTTTCGAAGCGGACGGATTCCGTGGGATGGGACTCGGGATGGACTTACATGTTCACGTTAGTATTGGGGTTGGGATTCTTATCTCTGACAGAGGTATCAAACTTCCTTGGTCGTGCTGGGGGCGGAAACCTTATGCTCGTCAACAAAGAGAGCAGAGTGGGATGGATGGCAGGACGAGTTGCAAGTGAGGCGAACAGCCTCTATTGAGCTCCAGAGCTCCAGAAAGCCTTTACACAAAAACTTCGCGCCATCGAGTAGTGTAACCCGTGACGACATCACCGTCCATGAGAAGGCTTCCAGTCAAGCTTCCTCCCGCTCTTCTCACGAGCTCAAAACCGAGGAGACCAAACAGCTAAGCATTACGGCTTGGCGTAGCATTGCATAACCCTCTCAGGCGAGGGTTGCTATATGCGGAAACCCCCCAATCGAAACGTCTTGGCTTTATCGCCGGGGTGGTGGGTGGGAAGAGGAGGAAGGACAGTGTGAGTGAGTGAGCCGCAGATCTCATCTCATCTCACCACGTACGTTTATACCGTGGTACAAGAGACGAGTTGGCTCGGCAGACGTAGGCTGAAGAATAAAAGTCGCCATGAGTTCCTTCTTCTGTCGAGCGCACGTTTGAGCTCTGGGCTCCCATCTGAGCTCCAACTTTGAGTATACCAGATCTCGCTTTCGCACCCTGGAAGACGCCAGCTATGTCATCCTATTCGCCCAACCAGGGCCTCCTCTCGCACTCAGGGTCCGGCATTCGGGTCCTGCAAAACAGCAATGGGAGAGGTTACAACCAGCGCAGCATGTCCTTTGGCATTGGTGGTGCGGGAAACATTCGTATGTATCAACCATTAGGGACAACGCAACACAGCGTCAGCAGACTGACAAGAACTCTGTACCCTAGGCACCGTCACAGAAGCCACCATCTATGACTTCTACGCCGCCCAAGATGGCCAACAACGCCGTCGAAGCAGTGCCGCTGCCAGCTCCGCGTCGTCAAGTCCTTCACGGAGAACCAAGTTCATTGACGGGATGAAGTTCCTATTCGGAAGCTCGCCGCCCAAGAAATTTGAGAAGAGATCATACACGAGCAATAAGGAAGAAGAAGAATGACCTGGTTGGACTGCTTCGCATTTGTCATTGTTCCCTTTGACCCAAAAACCACGGGGCGTGTCTCGATACCTGTATTGTATTTGTCCGACAGCCACAAGATACCATACCATATACATCAGACAACCCCAAGACTGATAGCCGAGCAATTAATCCCATCCCCAACGACAACCTCCCCCGTCTCACTCGTCAACTCCAACTGCAACCCGCACCCGAGCCATTTACTGGTAGCCCCAGCCCGACACGCCAGCTTGCCACCAGCGGAGGAACACTCGATCGGGATGTAGTCCTCCCTAAGCGCATGCGCCCTGCGCGCGTCGAGCAGCCACACCTCCCCCGTGGGCGTGAGGTTCGTCACGACCGCGATGACGGGGTACCCGAACTCCCCCTCGTAACCCACCGCGCAGAGGTGGCCGCTCTGCTCGACGCTGAAGGGCGTGGCGGACGACTTGGCCGAGGTGAAGAGCACGCCCGCGCCGCTGAGGTGGGCGTACCACCCGTCGAAGGTGCCGCCTGGTTGGGAAACCTGTAGGTTGAAGGGGGTAGATGACTCGCCGCAGGGAGAAGTGTCTACGATACCCGTGGGGGTGGAAGTAGGCGTGCTCGTGCTGGTGTTGGCGTATATCCCGGTTGAGTTGCTGCTCAGTGTCGGCCGGGAGGTGGTGCTGCTGTTGCTGCTGCTGGTTATGCTGCCCGGCGTGTCGGTTGTGATGTTCACCACGCGCGTCGGTCGCGAGGGAGTGGACGTCTCGGTCACGGTTATCATGCCCGTTGTCATCGCCGCTTCGGCAGTAACTGTGGTGCGCGGGACGCCGAGACAGGAACAGGCCGAGGAGTACGCCGCAAGGGACGAACAGGGCGCCGCGTAGGCGGGGATCGCGGTGGGGGATACCGTCGTCTGTCGTTTCTGCAGAACGTTTCCCGGGATTACTTGCACCATGTGAACCGGTCCGTGGACGGAGTACATGTTATGGATATGGCCGAGCTCGGGGAGGCCTCGCTTCTTTTTGTCGGGGGAGAGGAGGGTGCTGGTTACGGTCACGGTGCTGCGGACCGTGCTCGGGGTCGGGGTCACCGTGACCTTGAAGAAGGATATGCAATCCGCGGTGCCATTTCTGTTGCTCGTCGGTTCTCTCTGAAGTGCTGTGCTGTGTTAGTGTCGCATCACGGTCGCTGGCGGGAAGGGCGCATTGCCTACCTCGAAGACAATTGTTGCCGGAACATGCGCCGAGTACTTCATGGCCGTACGTCGTCAAGAGGGTGAGGATGACGAGCCACTGCATCGCGACGCTTCATGCCGGTCTGCGAGAGCTGCTACCGTTTGTTGTGGAATGACACTCGTCCTCTTCTTCGACAATTGGCGCGAAGGTTGGGAAAGCTTCCCCTTGATAAGCACCGACGCGTGCATTTTGAAACGCCTGGACGCTTCCCAAAAGTCTGGAACCGAAGCAGGTTTACCGTCACAGTCTGCGTTAGTTAAATTGCCGTTCTGATGCAAGGTTAACTTGGATGTCCAATAGGAGGATTTGTCGCGGACAGGGGTCGTTAACGATGGCTGACCCCTGCGCATATCACTCGCCTTAAAAGCAGTCATCACATCAAGCCGCCGAGTTCAACTTCAACATGCATTTGCTTGGACAACATCTACTCAACACCACCTAACGGTGCAGCCAGCCCTTGTTATTAGGGACATATCCCCTCTGCTGAATGGCATCAATCTCGTTCTCCCTGCTCGCCTTCCAGAAGTCGACGACCTCGGACCGCTCATTCAGCTTCGCCATGGCAGCCCTGTCCTTGAACCGCCCGTAGATGCGGAGGTCCTTGTCGTTGTCCAGCCCCTCGAACGCCATCCAGGTGAAGACCTGCTCCGCGTCGTTGTCGGCCTCGATCTTCTTGGCCAGCGCGGCCAGCCGGTCCTTGACGAGGGCGCGCGCCTCGGCCGACTTGCAGGTGATCTTGGTGTCGTACATGACGCCGCACTGCCGGCTGTCGCCGGGGGCGTCGAGGAAGCCGCCGATGGCGCTGTAGTGCGAGAGGTCGAAGCCCGTGGACATGACTGGCAGGGCGCCCTTCAGGAACTGGCCCATTGCTGGGGAGTTGAAGTGCGTCTCGTACAGGCTCTGTGTGCGAGGGGTCATTAGCGTCGGGGTCGGGGTGCATCAGAGTGTATGTGATGCCGTACCTTTCTCTCATCGTACACCTCGAAGGCGAACATGAGAGGGGTCGACTCGAAGTCATGTTCGTTGTCGTAGGGAATGCCGAAGTAGTACGAGAGTGTCGTGGGCTCCTCGTTCCAGACATACTCGCCCAGCTTGTCATATGCGGCTTGCCACTGGGAGATGTAAGTACATATGTGAGAAATCGAGTGAACAGGACGATGGCTTACCGGCGCATATCCACCGGGCAGGAAGTTAACGTTGGCAAAGAGGTAGAACATTGTGTCTCGGTCGAAGGTTACGTCGCTTGCGGTCTGTTCGGAAGTTCTGTCACAAGCCAGCAGTCTACCTACCTGGATCTCCTGCGTATTTATCTACCGCAACTCCAGCTGGGGTTCCTGTTGATCGCCGGGCCGGTCCTGGTGACATTCTCGGTTGGTGTTATCCGTTCCCCATAACGAGGGGTCACAGGTTGCTTGGCGGTGCGGAATACGTGAACCCGGAGCATTGTATTGTTCAAATGACGAACTACGTACTCAGTTGTCTTGGTTTACAATAGTGTACAGTTGGCTTTCGCGGTAAGGTAGAGTGCATCACCGTCGTTGCGCTTCGATTGTCACTCGGGATGTTTACGTACGACGAAGTTATACAGGACATGGTGTTGCCAGCATTACCGGTATTCACCACATTTCGAGCCAACAAAAATAGGGGCTGAGCAATTCCATTATAACGAAACAAACTGGGTATATTCCTGGCAAACATGGCATAACACACATTACTACTTTAGCTACTCGCTTCTTGGATTCCGTTATCCTAACATGCCTAACCGCGAGGTTAATGGAACTTGTTCTTGTCGGCATGGACATCGTTCTCCAGGAAGACCTCAATCTTCTTGTTCATCTTCGGGCTAATATCCTGGCAGCAGAAGCAAGCTACATTGACGCGAGGTTAGCGAGTGCACTTCTCTGACGGTTGAGGAACGAGACTTACCAATAATTCCAACAATACCAAAGGCAAGAGATGTCAAAGCAGTGGTGCGAAGACCAACAACGTACGTCTGCTTGAAAGCAGCGAAAGCAGCGGCAATGATCTCTTCGGTGATGCCGGGAACTTCTGCGAGAGCATCGGCGCCCGCAGACATGGCTGCAATGAGAGCTGGCACGTTTTCAGCCGCGAGACCGGCTGCTTCAGCGGCTTTGGGGATGAGGTCGGCGGCCGCCTTAGCCTGGCTGTTGGTCAAGACGGTGGTGTACACGGAAATGGCAATGGCTCCACCGGCAAAGCGAGCAACACCTCTGTTTGATATGTCAGTACAGGAAGATTTTGGGTCTGAGAGATTGGTATATGACTTACGCAAGACCACCGGCAATACCAAGCTCGACCTGGTCGGTACCGAACTGCACGTAGGCGATGGACAGGTACTGGGCCCAACCGAAGCCAACCTGGCCCAAGAACACGAAAGCCGTCATCATGCCGAAGCGATCCGGATTGCCCAAAGCCAAGAGGCCTCCGAAGAGCACCATGATGGTAACGGAGCCAGTGAGTGTCCACCTCCAGTGGCCGATAGCTGTACCGAAGAAACTGAGCGCAACAGCGCCGAGCAGCAGGCCCAGGTTGGCGGGAAGAGTTAGGGCCGTGGCGCGATAGACCGAGGTGGTTGCATCAGTGAAGAAGACATTGATCATTGTCGGCCAGACGACATTAATGCCGTAGTAGTTGGCTGTCACCACAGCGGCGGCGATGAAAGGCGCTGTGAGCTCCCGTCCCCTACCGCGCTTGAAGACGCGAGAAGGGGTTAGGGGTTGCTTGAGAGGCATGTACGTCTCGTAGAGGGCGAAGATGACCAGAATGACGAAGCCAGGGACGAGAGTGCCAATAACATGGGGGTCGCTGGAGGGCATCAGAGTCGTGTAAACAACTCCAATGAGGATGAGAACTGCTGAGACGGTGAAAAGAAATGCACCGCCGTAGTCCAACTCTTTCATAGCCTGCTTGAAGGGCAGGCCTCTGGGGTGTGCAGGGGGGTAGTAGTAGAGGTACAGTCCGATGAAAGACGGTACGACGCAGATAACGGGCCCATAGAAAAGCCACCGCCACTGTGCTATGTTAGCAACTGCACTATCGTTGTGTCAGAGAAGGCTTTGACTTACTGCCTCGCCGTTTACGGCGGCAAAACGTCCAGCAACAGGGCCAACAACGACATCGAAGAGCACACCGATATCAGCAATGACAATGGCAATGTGTCTCCACTTGTTCGGCAACAGTTCAGGCAGGGCAAAGGCGGCGAGTTGCGCATTACCGGCTCCGAAACCGATGAACGCCATGCCGATCAACATATTAGTGTTCGTCTTCGCCGTGGCACCAACGAGGAAGCCGATGAGGAGAAGGACATTTCCGCCGATGATAAACCATCTGCGTCCAAACAAATCACTGTTTGCTGTTGGCGGGTTAGCAAGCTGGCCCATCACTCTGGACCACAGAGTGTGTGACGTACCTCCGCATACCATGAACGCGACCGTGATAGTCAGAGTGTAAATCGGGATATACCAAGCTTGTGCGCTTGGGTCACCGAGTTGAGTTGCGACGACGCCCATGGCGGCCGAGAGAGGGGGAACGATCCAGAAGGAGACACCATAACTCCATGACAAGATGGCGACGACGATCCAGGTCTTGAAGGTGACATTATAGTCGTCGTCATTCTCAGGGATATAGTTCGCTGGCCTCTCGGCCGGTACGTTCTCCTCGTCAGTGACGTGCTCGACGTTTCCGAGGTGAGAATCTCCCTTTTCGTGGGTGATATGGTCGACGTCGTGAGCCGCAACGGCGTCGGTACCGGTGGTGGTTGTCATAAGGTTTTAACGGATGTATTAACGGATGTATTAACGGATGTATTAACGGATGTATTAACGGACGTATTAACGGATGTATTAACGGATGTATTAACGGATGTATTAACGGATGTATTAACGGATGTTTGTGGTCGCTGTCTGGGTGAAAGAGGAGTCGACCTTTAGTTCAAGACACTGAAGAGGATCTGAAAGGGGGCCATGGGTCAACTTTATCTGATCCAGTCTTCCCAGCCGGATCAGTGCCGACATGTCTGAGCGTGGAAATAGTGGCAACTCTGGCCACTAGGGTAAGACTGGGGATGGTCTTGCTCATCAACGTGCAATCTAGGAACCCGATATCCTGAGCCGAATATCAATCCGGACGAGGAGGTTGAGACTGCCTTTCACTGCTCATGCTAAGTGGGTACAACACCGGCGCTGGATCCTGGTGTGGTTTCCTTCTCCATATTGGCTGGGTAAGGGGCAACAAGCGTACATGTGTAACAGGGCGCTTGATCATCGTGGACTGCGGGTAGCGTGGGCTAGCGCGAAGTCAAACGAGGCCGGAAAACAATAACCAGGTGCAGAATTGGAGAGCTCGAGCTGTCGTCTGGGGAAATCTGGGGATGATGGGGGCAAGTTGGGGTAAACTAACAGTCCCCGCCAATTAGACAGCTCGCTCGCGGGATGGCGCTCGCCATCTTCAGGTCTTGGCTGTCTGTCAATCTCTGTCCGTCTCCGTCTCTCGGGAATCGCTTGAGCCTCTAGTACGACTCTAGCGCCATTTCTGACCACACCACACAGTCTGGGCTTGATATCGATATCCAGCAGCACTTTTTGCCTCCGGTATGCTGCGAATCGTATCATCATTGTCCTTCCAAGGACAACAGGCGCCAGGCAGCTACTCAATGTGGCCACAGTCAGCATCCGGACCCCATGGCGGCACTTTTCATCCAAGGAAGAACCTGGTCAGGTTGAACAGTTGAGGAGCTTCATTCCAACCTCGGCTTGGTATCTCCCAGGGAAGCGGTCAACAGTCTTTGAGACCAAAGCCAAGTGTAGTAGACAGACCTTGGCCATCTCTAAAGCCCAAGCCAAGCGCAATTGTCACGTCAATTTTGACGAACTAAACGACCAAGCGATGGGGTCTAATCAAGTTGGATGCCAGGTACGGGTTGCAGCTGTGTGGTGAGACATTCGGGAGAAGCTGGAAGTCAAGTTCGGATCCGAAATGACGGAAATAAAAGTGTTCGCGATACGCACCCTGGTGATATCATATTGATGGCACAGTTCCTTCGAACAATGCCCGCCACATCGCGAGTTTGAAACTCCGTCATGGAGTCTGATATTCCACGACAGAAGTTGAGCTGCTCCGAGATACCTTCCAAGGACAGTCATGGACACTTTGAAAGCCGAAGAACCAACGCCAGTAGCGGAATGCAACCGCTCAGCTGGTAGTAGCAGAATGCAACCGCTCAGCTGGTAATCTTGTGCATGTCTCTAATGACTTTGAGAGAGCCGCTCGTAGCTGTGAAGTCTCTGGGGCACGCCGTCGATGGCTGCATGTCTTGGCAGGCCAGCAAGGACGATTGTGGCATCTTGGCCACTTGGCATCGCGAGAGCACATGACACTAACATTCCTCCTCTCCAGCCTTGTCCTCGTCAACACGATCGGGTACGCCAACAGCTACGGAGTCTTCGAGCAGTACTACGTCTCCAAGCTCCGGCTGAGCGTCTCCCAGATCTCGTGGGCTGGCAGCATCCAGGTTTTCCTGCTCTGCGCCGTGCCCATCGTGACCGGCCGCGTCTTCCACTATGGCCTTCTGCGCGCGCTGCTCGTAGTTGGCGGTTTGCTGCAGGTCCTTGGCCTAGCCACGGCCTCGGTTGCCACCATGTACTGGTAAATGGTGCTTGCTCAGGGCATCTGCGGCGGCATCGGTGGTGGTCTGGTGCATAACCCCACTCTCATGTGCGTGGCAACGTACTTTCCGGAACGGCGCGCTTTTGCTCATACGTTGGTCACCGTTGGTGCCAGTCCTGGTGGTATCGTCCTTTCAATCATTAGGCAGCAGATGCTACCTCATGCTGGCCTGGCCTGGACCTTGCGATGCATGGCCCTGGTCGTTCTTGTGAACAGCATCCTTGTCGTTGCTCTGGTTCGTGACAGGTTGCCGCCTAGACCCAGAGCGCCCTCCTCGAGCTTAGTGCTTTCGGGGAACTACCCTATACCTGCAGCTGGGCGCTGTCGTTGTCTATGATTATGTTAGTCCTACGCCTAGACTTCGGATGACTTGCGTTTGAAGCCGGTATACTGACGCTCACAATCCGCCAGATTACACATTATGCCGTGACGGTTCTAGGCGTGGACCACAGTAACTCGTTGATCATCCTCTTGATCCTAAATTCCAGCGGTTACCCGGTCAGGATCTTGTCAGCGCTGGAAGCAGATGCATATCTGGGGCCATTACGGACGCCGGTGGTCCTAGCACTTATCCTCGGCGTCCTGTTTATCGGCTGGATAGGGGCAAAGACGGTAACGAGCCTCTATGTTCTAGCATCGCTGTTTGGCCTTGCGAACGGGGCTGGCCAGGGCATGATCGTCGCTGGCTTGCCGAGTTTGACGACGGACCTCAACAGGCTAGGGACCAGATCTGGCATGATACTGGGCGTGCGGTCTCTTGCGGTGCTGACAGGGCCGCCAATGGCTGGGGCTTTGATTGAAGTCGATCACGGGCGGTATCTGTACATGCAAATCTAGGGCGGGTGCTCCATGTTGGTCGGTGCGGGTTTTGTCGTGGCCGCCTTCTGTGTGCAACCGGCTGAAAGCGTTTCGCGCACCATGCTAGGGATGGCCTATGGGCATGACAGGGTTAGGTACCTCGTGCTTCAGGTTGGCAACGACGGGAGTTGAACAAGACAGAGCGCGAGACGGAATGCCCTGTCAACGTGGCTCAGGCGTTGGTGAAGTCAGTTTCCTGATGATGATGATGTGGACAACAGCGGGAACTGCTCTAACTGAAAGGCACGGATATCATACGGAGAACTGTTAAGGAAGGGGAAATGTTTGATTGGATGGGGGTCTGAAGGTGGGTCCCTCATATCTTGGCACCGTCACGAATATCGATCCGTTCAAATGTTCGACACTCTTGACAACATAAAACTCGACACTTCTCAACCTACCTGGTTTGTACAATACGAGCAGGTCTTCAGCACCATTTGTTCGTCGACCGTCCAGGTTTGGTATGGTGATGATCCAAGCTTCGACATTCTCATTTTCTATCTAGGAGTACAACATCCGCTCAGTCTCCAAGAAATCAAGACGGGTATTCTCACGATGTGGTGGCGTCAAAGTTGAGAGCCGTGGAGGTTTGACCAGCAGCAGCGACATCGGCAGCAATGTTCTTGTCGAGCTTCTTCTGTTCGGCGGCCAGCTTCTCCGCCACATCCTGGCCCTGTGCTTGTTGCGCCTGGAGCTTGAGCACCGTGGCGGTGAGCTTCAAGATCTTGTTCTTGCGCTTGCCATTCTGTGAGAGACAGAGTCCACCGGTCAGCACTCGTGGTTCGGGATCAAGCGACAATTGGGCGGCAAACAACGTACCTCCAGCCCAGTGAGCGCGGTGCCTGTCGCTTCCTCGATAGCCGGGTTGAAGGCCTGGACCTCGGCCTTGTTGGCGATCTGGTTGACGCTGTTCAGGAAGTCGAGGTCGGCCTTCTCAACCTTGGCGAGGTCGGTCGGTAGGCCGGCTAAGACGTCCAGGGCTTCTTGTTCTCCGTTACCGGCAACACCACCGCTGATGGATAGGGCGTCGTATGTCGTGGTCTTGAACACGGCGCGCTTGTCCAGTGGTGTTGGGGCGGCCAGCGACAGGGCGGCGAAAGCTGCGGCGAAAAGAACGAACTTCATGATGGAAATGGGAAAGGATCGAAGCAAATTGAGACCAGCTCGGTAAGTAATAATACAAACAATTAGATCGAAGAAAAAGAACTAATTGGGATGATGATGATGACGATGAAGGTAGTGCGTGCAGAACCGAGACTTGGTGGTGCGGAAGAAAGCTGCTCATTATATACATCTGTCTACAATTTCCGATCCATGTCAGGACTATCCCTTTGCTTCAGCACCGCTCAATCCTGGAACAGCCAGGAGAAGATGCGATGAACTGACATCTACTCCTTGATGCCAAGTGGTACAATGGTGTTGCAAGCAACCCTGGGTTTCGCCATCCACAAGTGGATGTTGCCAAGTGAGCATCGTTTCGCCCCTGGTCGAGGCTCCTCCCCAGACGCTTCAGCCAAAACGCCTTAACCCTTCGCTTGATCGCTTCGGCGTCTATTTAAATCGGACGAGAATCTGACGTTTCGTCAACCTAGAACCTCCGTGGTCTGGTTTGTTTCGGAGACTGCATGAACTCCGCTCGTTGCTCGGCTGCAACTACTCTTTTCCCCCATTCACAAATCCCGACACCAGTCATCCCAAGTCTTCGCCTGTCATCGAACCGGATCAGATGGTTCAACAAGACATAAGTGACGAGCTCCCACCGCGGAGGACGGCCCGATATACAATACTCTTCATCCGCCCAGCCAGTCGCTGAGAGGTCGAGGCACTGCCGGAGCGTGGCAATGTTTTTGCTTCATATCTCGATCCTTCAACAACGGCATGTGACTTACCTCAATCACCTGGGATTGAGAAACGTGTCCCACCTGCTCTGGGGGCCGGCTGCACGATGACATCGCTCGTTACCTTCCTGTCCCGATATCGCAAGTGCAGAGACGCTTCCACGAGCTGTTCTAGTCTTCTCGCTTATGCTTTTTGGGCGGAGCTGGTGCTCGCGAAAGTCTGGAGTTCCTGGCTTTCCTATATCCGGACTCTTAAGTCAATATATCGAGGAGTGGGCCAGACGGTTTTCTTTCCTTCCACGGCAGAAAGAAACTGTCTGTCAGAGAGGGTGCGTCCGTCTATGGGCGAATAGAGTTCATCCATCAAACTTGGCCCTGCATATCTCCATGTCTGGCTCGGTAACAGCGGGTGAAGTTCAGTCGTTTGTCGAAGATGGCTGTCTGCACGGCACTGGGCCTGTCAAACCGCCTGCCAAGAGTTGTCAATCATTAACTCTAAAGGAAACTGTCCGGTGACTCCGGCAGTTACACCCCGCACAGAAGGACTTGGCGTCAATCTGCAGAGTGTTAAGGTATACAAGCTGAGTGGCGCCGTGCCTTATCCCGTCCTTGACGGGTATTATACAGGAGCTCCTTGTATAGGTGTCTACCAATAGGAATCCGGGGTAATGCCGGGTAAACGTCCAGGACAAGGCCGCCTTCGTGACACCAGCATCTAAATAGATGACAGTTAAATAGTATTTTCGCCATGGATCCTGGGCGGTTTATCAACGGCAGTTCTGGGGAGGTGGCATCAAACCGATCAGTGATCGATGAGAGGGCCTAGCTGGGGCGAGCTGTTCGCATACTTATGGGCCACCCGGTCTGCGCTCCTGGTGCGTTATGTTTCGGTATCCCCTGATATCCAGTCCTAGTCACTCATTGCAACCAGACGGCCACGATCTTTCGAGAAACAACAGCCAAGTTCTACCCCCGAGTTCGATAACATGAAGTGGCAAGTCGCCGCCGCCCTTGTCGCGCCAGCCCAGGCTGCGCTTCGGTTCGGGTGCTCAACCTTGACCATCCAGCGCCTGGATCCCCTGGTCGAGCCGGATAAGATGCCTTCGGCCCATCTTCACCAGATCGTCGGAGGAAATGCCTTCAACGCGACCATGGAGGGTGATGTTGGCGAGAGGGGTACCTGCACGACTTGCACCTTCACCGAGGACTTCTCCAACTACTGGACTGCCGTCATGTTCTTCAAGCACCCGACAAACGGCTCGTATAAGCGGGTGCCCATCATGCAGAACACTGCTCTGCCCAACGGCATCAACGGTGGAATGACCGTCTATTATACCCAGCAGGACTTCAACTCCAACGGCAACCAGAAGATTACCTCCTTCAAGCCCGTGAGCATAACACATTATCTGTCATGCAACGTCCAGTGACTAACCAAACCAGGGCTTCCGCATGGTCGTCGGCAGTCCGACCACCAACAGCCTTGACGCTGCGAAGGGACACATCGGCCTCCGCTTCGTCTGTCTGCAGGACAAGGGCACCCGCTTCCCCGAGCTGCCCGACTTCCCCACCGCCCCGTGCAAGGGAGGCATCATGACAGTGCACCACTTCCCCTCGTGCTGGGACGGCAAGAACCTCGACAGCCCGGACCACATGTCGCACATGTACAACACGGCCAAGGAGGCCTTCCAGCCCGCCGGCCCATGCCCGGCGTCCCACCCCGTCCGTATGCCCCAGGTCGCCTACGAGACCCTCTGGGACACCGCCCAGTTCAACTCCCTGTGGGACAGCAAGACGCAGGCGAACCCCTTCGTGCTCAGCTTCGCCACCGATAACAAGGGCTACGGCACGCACGCCGACTACCTCTTTGGCTGGAAGGGAGATTCCCTCCAGCGCGCCATGGACTCGTCTTGCATGTTCCAGGCCTGTGAGAACGGCAAGCCTCTCAAGTCGCAGAATGTTGCGGCCATGAACAAGTGCTCCGTCAAGACCCTTGTTAATGAGAACATTGACGGCTGTGAGTATACCCCCTTCTTCCAACGGTTATAAGAAGAGTTACTAATGATTGCAATAGGGCTTCCTTCTCTGCCTGGCATCGGTCAGCCCATGGGCGGCATGTAAGGAGGTAATGGGACCTGGCTTCCTAGGAGTACTGGAGATGGTGGCGTATTGTCGTTCAGATCGGACTTTGTATACCTTCATTCCCTTGTTGTCCAAGAATGGTTCCAGACGAACTTTATTCATCTCTCGAGGCCCTACGTAGCACATTCGCTTGACTACAAACCGCGCTGCCCTGTTCAGACCAGAAGCCAAGATTGATACAGGTAATAGAGGGTAGCTCAGGGATGGTGCCCAACTTTCCGAAGCCAGACTTACAATACCGGCTTCCTTTTGCCTGTCAGAACAACTTCCCCTCGTGTTCCTCTGAGAGCAAAGAGGGAGAGAGAAACACACCCGCGGCACAAAATGTGCGGCGTGCCGTCAGTTGTTACTCGCGCACATTCGAGCTCGCTTTCATAAGGTATGCCCGCTTGTGAGTCCCATTAGAATTGATGTTCTCGCCTTCACCGAGGCCACACGGACAAAGTCGACGTCCAAACCCGAGATCATGTGTACAGCTTACCCTAGATTGATCAAAAAACACGATGCAGAGCATCCAACGGTAACAGGGTGAATAACCGAGTCTGAAGTGACATCGACAAGTCTTATTGGCGCGGCAAATAAACGGATGGTGATCACCTCTCCGCATGACAAGGTATCATTTTCAAGGTTCTCTTCCCCGGACTTCTACTATTAGCGACACTCTCCTCAGTGTTCGGACTGCGACAGCGACCCACGGGTGTATATTGTCCATCAATCACTTGGGGTACTCTCGAGCGCGGGCAGCAGCTCGTCGCGCCCCGGGTAGGTGGGAATCCCGATCGTTCGTATAGGGTCTCGCTGCTCTTTCCAACGAAGTTATGCGCCGTGCAGTTGTGGCGATGCTACCGTGTTGCTCACCCGCAGCCGCATATATTATGAGCCGGTGTCTCGAGATATGCACTATTTGCGGAGGAAGGATGTCGTCAACCTGAGTTACCATTAGACACCAGGTCAACATGCTTCACCTTTCAAGTGCCATAACAACATGGCTTGCATTGGCTCTGCAGCCCGCAATCGCCCAATCCGTACCGCCAGTCAAGCCGGACTCCGGAGTCGCCGCCTATGCCTTTGACATGAGCCAGGTGACACTAGGCAGCGGAAGATGGCACGACAACCAGGACCGGACCCTAAGCTACTTGAAGTTCGTCGACATCGACCGGATGCTGTATGTCTTCCGAGCAAACCATAAACTCAGCACCAAAGGTGCCACAGCGAACGGCGGCTGGGATGCTCCCAAGTACGTATCAAGTTCCCGAACAACACGATCGTGCTCGTGCTGACAGATTCCTTCCACGTAGCTTCCCCTTCCGTGGCCATATGCAGGGCCACTTCCTCACTGCTTGGGCTCAGTGTTATGCCCAACTACGAGACACGACATGCAGAGACCGCGCAGTCACCTTCGTGGCCGAGCTTCAGAAGTGCCAGGTACGAGCAGTTACACCGTCGTAGACGGAGTTCCTTATTCCAGCATGCTGACCATTGCAGGCCAACAACCAGGCGGCCGGCTACAACACCGGATATCTGTCCGCATTCCCCGAATCCGACTTCACCGCCCTCGAAGCCCGCACCCTCAACAACGGCAACGTGCCCTACTACGTTGTGCACAAGCTCATGGCCGGCCTCCTCGACGTGCACAGGCTCATCGGCGACAAGACCTCCCTGACCGTCCTCACAGCCCTCGCCGGGTGGGTAGACACACGCACCGCAAAGCTGAGCTACGCCCAGATGCAAAGCATGCTCGAGACCGAGTTCGGCGGCATGACCGAGGTCCTCACAGACCTGTACGACCAAACAGGCGACGCCCGCTGGCTCACCGCCGCCAAGCGCTTCGAGCACGCCGCCGTCCTCCAGCCCCTCTCGGCAGGCCGCGACCAACTCAACGGCCTTCACGCCAATACCCAGGTGCCCAAGTGGATCGGCGCCATGCGCGAGTACAAAGCCACCAGCAACGCCACCTACGCCGCCATCGCCCTCAACGCGTGGCGCATCACCGTGGGGGCGCATACCTACGCCATCGGCGGCAACAGCCAGGCTGAGCACTTCCACCAACCAAATGCCATCGCGAGCTTCCTCACCTATGACACGGCCGAGTCGTGCAACTCGTACAACATGCTCAAGCTCACGCGCGAGCTGTGGCTCACGGACCCCCGGAATGCGACCTACTTCGACTACTACGAGCGCACGCTGACGAACCAGATGGTCGGGCAGCAGAACCCGGCCGACGGACACGGCCACGTCACGTACTTCAACTCGCTGCAGCCGGGCGCGAGGCGCGGCGTGGGACCGGCGTGGGGGGGCGGGAACTGGAGTACCGACTACGACTCGTTCTGGTGCTGCCAGGGGACGGGGATCGAGACCAACACTAAGCTGATGGACTCGATCTATTTTCATGATGCGGAGTCGCTGTACATCAACTTGTTCGCGCCGTCGGTGCTGAACTGGGGGGACAAGGGGGTCGTTGTCAAGCAGACGACTACCTTCCCGGTGTCGGATAGTACCGAGCTGCAGATCTCCGGATCGGGGAGCTTCACGCTGCGCATTCGTATTCCGGGTTGGACATCTGGAGCTACGATCACGGTCAACGGAGCCAATGCTGGTGTGAGTACGACACCCGGTTCCTACGCCTCGATATCGCGGTCGTGGAAGGAAGGAGACGTGGTGGCTATCAAACTCCCCATGGCTTTCCGTCTGCTGCCCGCAAACGATAACAAGGCGGTGGCTGCTGTTGCGTACGGACCTGTCGTGCTCGCCGGGGATTATGGCAACACTGCTGTTAGCTCGACGCCGACACTTGCTCTCTCGTCGCTCAAGAGAACTAGTTCGTCTGCTCTGACGTTCTCGGGTTCGGCTGGGGGCCGGACTGTGCCGTTGAAACCGTACTATGATGCTCAGGGGATCAACTATGTGACGTACTGGACGACGAGTGGCGCACTTCCGTAGGTTAATAAGCCTTCAAAGACCGTTTCCACGGACTTGTCCCTGTTCCATGTGTCTCGCGTTTCTGACCCTCTTGCCTCGACCGCCGATGTGCAACTCGGATAGCCAGACCATGGTGGCATGAAGTCGTCAGTAGTGATGTCGTTTATTATACTATAATGTCACCGCTCTCATGCAAGAACCATCTTCGGCTCCCCCTTCGGACTGTAGAGAACCTTCGTCTCGCCAGCCCCATTCCCATGCCCGTTCGTCAATATGGGAGGCGTGGTATGCCCCTTCTCCGCCGCCCCTGCGGCATCTTCCTCCTCAAACACCTTGCTCTCCAACCACTGCGTCGCCCTGGCGCACGCGGTGTCAACCCACTTCATCCACGCCCAGGCGGCGATATACGTGAGCGTCACAAACACCACGACAGCGATCCTTTTCCTATACCCCGCTATGGGGTGGAGCCACTCCTGCTCCTCGTCGTTCTCCGCCGGCGTCCACGGCTCCCCCGTGATGCCGTAGATGATCCATATCCCCACCGTCCTCAGGATGGTGCCGTGCACGAGATACACGGCAAACGAGTGCTTCCCCAACCACAGCAGGAGTCTGTGGCCAAGGGCCTCCCGCATCGGCGGCGAGAGGAAGATGGCGATGGCGCACATCTGCACGCAGGCCGACGAAAAGCGGCGGGGCGGGTCGGAGCCGAGCGGGACGATGATGGATCCGCGGGTGCCGTTGCCTGCCGGGTCGACGAAGGTGGTGTGCAGCCACCAGGACCAGGGCTGCCAGTCTTCGTGTTCGTGGGGAAAGCCACCGATGAAGAGCCCCGTCAGCATTATCAGGGGCGCGATGAGGTAGGAGAACAGGCGCACCCGGGACGCGAGGAAGTCCTGCGTTGGACGATGGAGGGAGAGCTCGGCAAGGAGGGTGCCGAGGGCGAGGTTGGCGCCGAATGTTTCTACAAGCGTGTTAGTAGTGATGATCCCTTTTCCTTTCATACCCCGATGCCTGACGGGTGTCACAGAGTACAGAGGAAGACCTACCAGTCATCGGTGCCGTATTCAGGAGCCAGTACGACAGCAACAGCAGATGCACGAGAACGCGGTACTTGAACCGCATCCCGATGGTAGCCGCCAGCGTAATGTAGACCTGGAAGGCCCCTATCAGAAGGGGCCTCATGGCCCACTGGTGCCGGTCGTATATGTTCTCCGTGTTAGTCCACGTAGTCAGTGTCGTGCGGAATAACCGATGCATCTCCTCGCCAAACGAGGCTACGGGAGCAGGCGCATCAAACCGGACCCAGAAGCTGTCGACGCGTGTCGCCGTCTTGTAGGCGCCGAGGCAGGTCAGCACGAAGCCGATGAAGGTCGCGATGACGGCCGGAAGCACCAGTCGCGGGGGGCGGCGGAAGGCGCTGCGGGCTATGCTCTGCAGTGCTGCCGGCGTGTTGTTCTGCTGGTAGGCCAGCTTCAGGGGCTTGTAGGCGCACACGAAGCCGGTCAGGAAGGCGAAGATGGGCACGCCGACCCGTCCTTGAAATGGTATCCGGATTATGGGATACTGCCAGAACCGCGGGGAGACGTCTATCCTGTCGCTCGGCCAGAAGAGTTCGAAGTCCCAGGCCCGGGCCATGTGGGTGACGATGACCAGCACCGATGTGATACCTCGGAGGCCCTCCACCCATTTGACATTCCGCTTGTTCTGTGACGACGACATGGTTGCTGATTCTCGAAGAGCGTATTGCTGTCGTCCACCTGTCCACCAAGATCCCACCCGAGAGAGTTCCTAGTTCAGCGTAGCATGTAGTCTCAAAATGAGAGTGTTGTTGTCAAAGAGCTGCCCAGTTTGTTGACGATGATTGTTTCGACAAGTTGGAAGTTCTTGTTTGGCCAGGAGAGGGCTGCAGACTCCGGGCGGTGGCTGTCTCCGTCCGATGTCCAGAGTTCTTGCGTCAGTTGTTATCGAGTCACGGATGGCCCTGGGATGGTCCTTGACATCGGTCACGTCTTTGTCGTCAGTCACAGGTCAAGCATCAGAACAGATGAAGCAGACACAGACACAGAATACAGATGCAATGTAGAGAATGCCGGAGGCGAAAGAGAGTAGCCTCATGTTTCAAACAGGCGGCCGGGGCTCCATGTCGACTTGTATCTACCCGCACTCCCGTCCCGCAGTAACGACATTGAAGCGGTGGTACTGCAAGTTGGTGCTGGGTAGTGCTGGGTAGTGCTGGGCAGGTCCTGGGCAGACGGAAATCGGCACACATCAGGGTTGCAGATCTGCTAATTACATGGCACCGAGTAATATGCGGACTCCATTTGCCAAGAAGCGACAAGGAAGATAGAGGCTGTTAATGTGGTGAAAAGCGGAAGCCAAGAACTGATGGGAGGGAAAAGTTGGTGGTCATGGTTGTTCCTTTGTCCTGTGCTTGTTCCGTTGTGGGGGTACGCAGTCATGGCAAGCCACAGGGCAGTGCGGAACCGGCGAGCTCAACACCTAATCTGGACTGCCCGGTGTCAGGAACCCCTGAAGCCACAGGAGAGAGGCTCTTGTGCTTTCCATCGTAGTGCCGACGCTAGAGTCGTCTAAGTTCCACTTATTATTTTCTTCAACGACAACACAACACTTCGACAACAATCCAAGTTTAGATTATCAGAGACATTTACACAGTACGCGTGCGAACTTTATTCTTTTTGTCGGGACCGTCTGCTGTTTCACTCCCTGTCTCTCCCGAGTTGTTGCAATTGTCCTTCCATGTGCTACTGCCTTCAAACCTACGAATACACTGCCAATTATGTCATATCTTTAAATCGACAGCACATGTTTACTTCCTCGCCTGTAATAGGGTAGCAATTCTGCGTGGGCACTGATGGGGTAACGGGGATCAAGGAGGGCTTTTCACTGGCACAAACGACCACTGGCACAACCTCGATTCCATCGGTTCCAAGATTAGGGAACAGGGGGTACGTCAGCCATATCCGCCCCTAGTGAGTTTAGTGTTAGCGCTCGTGACCGCTGATCGCGGGAACTGTTGGGGCTGCAGTGGTTCATCAGCAGCCACCAGGTGCGGCTGCATTCAGGCTTCAGCTTTCCTTTCAGGTCACGCTTTGAGCGGGAAAGTTCAAGCGAACACCTGCCCCTCTCCAAGAGCTTCAATTCTCTTTGACTTCAAGCAGAAGTTCTCTCCTAGCCAATCAGCCATCAGCAACCAAGACAACCAAGACAACCAAGAGAAAGGTCCAAGTCAGACATGCCCAGCTGTCGACTCGGCGACCACACTAGCAAAGATATCTCGAATTCTTATCAGAGATCAGTGATATCCCGCCAACTGATGGAACCAGCTCCAATCAAGGAACAGCGCTCCTTGGCCAACTCTCGGCCATTAGACAGCGGATGGGCCTGGGATTCACTGGATTTCAAAGGATGTTCTGCAGTTGACGTCTTGGCATGCGATCCAACGGATAGAGATTGCCGACCGAAGCCACTCTGATTCAAGCTGAGAGCCTCAACTGAGCCACTCGGGACCATGGATTGAAGCCTTCGGACATGAAGTGGATGTCCTGTGGATGCCCTGTGGATGTCCGCAGTCTAAAAGAAAGATCCGAGGTTTCGGACTCTGTGATTCGAAGGCTTATTCTTTATTTCTGCGGTCATCGTCAGGGGCTCGTGCACCACGGCACCCGTGAACAAAACCAGGCAGTTATGTCTAAAACGACGTCACTTCGGGGTTGAGACATACATATGCCCTGTGCTGGAGGATATCTTGAGACGTGATGATCCATCTCTCGTTGCTTGCCGGGCTGCCGGGACTGATCCTCTTTGGAATCCAGTGTTACTGATGGGGAACTTGGACATAAACTCCGCCCGTCAGGGCCGCGAAACCATTCTGCTTGCCGATCTGCCGGTCGCAATCATGAAGCCACGCGTCTTTTGACCCAGGGATCCGCAGGGTCCTGTCGAGGTCTCACTTGTTTGAAACAATGTCTTCAGATGTAGCTAAACTTAGAAAACGGGGAGTTCTTATCTCCTTGCCTCAATTTGAGGACTGTCGTCGCGAGGCGAATTATATACGATACGGCATTGCGACCTTCATTGGCCGCGTTGCGCCAAAAAGTACCTCTAGTAGTTGTATTCAATCGCTCGCATGGTGCTATCCCACAGTTGCGGACGATACGCTTCCCGAAGTGCTTCCTATTGCCCTATCGAAGCAACAAACCACAATGTAGCCATAGAGCATGATGCTGGACCCCTTCGTAACCCTCCGCAACCGTTTCTCAAAAAGTATGCGGACATGATCCCCTCAAAGCAACCAACACCCTTAATACCCAACCGCACGTCCCTGGTACCCAACGTAACTTCAACATCATCCCTCCTAATGCACCGGCCGGTATCGTCAGGGCATATGCCACAAGAAACAAGAACAGCACAACCTGATTCCCGAGCGGAAACGCGATGTAGGCCACGACACAGCGGCATGTCCGGTCTAGTCAATCCCCCAACAACACGTGCACAGCTCCCTCCTCATCTCCCTCCTCAGAATAGTCTCCAAATTCGGGAATGACGCACAAGGAACCAACGAACAACCCCGGCCCGCCCTCCAACTACGGCACGGAGACGGACGCGATCTCCACCTCGGCATCAACGTTGAACGCGACCCCGGCGCGCCTGAACATCCGCGTCACCTCCTCGAAGTGGCTGTCCACTGTCGCGCGGCCCTCGAGGCACCAAGTCCACCGGAACTTGGTCTGGAATGTGACCTCCCTGAGCTTGGGCATCTTGTCGCTACAGTCACTGGCAAACTGTGCGAGGACGCCGAGCACCTGGGCGCGGTAGTCCTGCTTAAGGTTGTAGTTCAGGGTTCGTGCGCCGGCGGTCCAGTGCGTCACCGAGTCGTAGTCCTGGAGCTGCTCCCACCACCACTCCTCCAGGGTCAGCTTCGTGATGTGGGGCGGGAGCATGTCGACCAACGGCCGCATGAGGGTGGTCGGGTCGGTGCCGTACAGGACGGCGAACTGGACGCACAGTTTGTCCAGGTTGACGAGGAGCGGCAGGCTGGCGAGGCATCCTTCCGGACCGATGAGCGATTCCATGCCGGCGCAGTCCCACCACGCCACGTCGAGCTCGGTGAGCTGCTTCGGGCGTGCCCTGAGCGCCGCGTCGAAGGATTCCGGGTGCTCGTCGATCCCCTCCGCCTCGGGGTCCAGCCACTGCTCCTCGTCGCGGCGCGGCGTCATGTACAGCGTCTTGAGGTCGGGGGCGTTGGTGAGGATGTGATGGAGGGCGCGGGGCGAGCAGATGCTGTCGTGGAGGAAGAGGTGCTTGATCGTCGCCAGGTAGGGAGGACGGGAGCCGTCGGGTCGCCGGTGGCGGATGTTGTTCCACACCCCGTCGTCGTTGCTGATCTCCACGGTCTCAATGTTGGGCAGGGAGTTGAAGAGGCTCCAGTGGCGACGGCCCTGTACGCCCCAGAGCTCGGGAATGTCGCAGTCGCAGTTCTCCTGCTCGAAGTGCATGAGTAACTCCGGGTCTCCCTGGAGCAGGAGGTTCTTGACCTGGTGGAGTGGCGGGTTGCGGCTGCCGTGAGCCCTGAGCTTCTCGAAGAGGGCTGTGTACTCGGAGTGGTCGTCGCACACGGGCACTTGGAGCATGACGGTGTTCAGCTTGGGTAGGAAGCAGACGAGGTGGTACAGCATGATCTGGGGGACGTCGTCGAATTCCCCCGATTGAACCTGCATCTTGTGGAGTACCTTGACAAGTATGCGCAGCGACGCTTCGATGTCGGGGTGGTCCCGTCTGAGCACGGCCGTGTTCGGGTTGAAGGTGGGGAGATACTTGGTACGAGCCCGCTTCAACTCGCGAATGACTTCGCCTCGGCTGAGCGTCAGATGGGTCGACAGAAAACGCCCGTAGGTGCCGATATCAGGCCTCTCGCTGAAGGTGCGCAAGAGAAGAACCATGCCCTCCTCGTCGAGGATGAATATGTTGCGCCAGAGGAGAGGTTGGACCAGCTCGTAAAGTCCGCGTGAGGTGAGGCAGAGAGCGCGTAAGGCGCGTCGCTTACGCGTGATGTCGAACCACGTCTCACCCTCCACCAGCTTGTCGTAGCTGACGGGACGGGTATCGCCAAGTTCCGGATGCTCTGGGACGAGATACTCGAGGATCTGCCTAAGGAGCTCGGGCGGTAAGTCCGTAAGTCGAGATGGCTGTTCCAACTGATCTGAGTGCTGTGGTGGCTGGCCCAACTGGGCGGCCTGTGGCGACGACGACGCGGCGTCCATCTGTCTGCTTGGCTGTGACTCCATTCCGCCTTTTCTATGAATAAGCTGCGATGGGGTAAGTATATAGGCTTCTTGTCGTTGATATGTCAAATGGGGCTTGCTGGGTTGTGAAGACTGTGATGGTCTTTCGGGCAATGCTTACGGCGACGCGGTAGCATTTCGGTCTTGGAAAGAACGAACAGATATATGGTTTGGAAAAGGACGGACTGAACTTTTGCGTTGCCGTGCCGAAGGCGAAAGAAACTCGAGGTGAGGTAAGGTAAGTTGGGTGAAAGAGTTCACACGATGATGAGATGGCCTCGAACGAGCCAATCACCGCAAAGAACGCTTTGAAGGCTCGGCCGAAGTATTGCCGCCGATAACAACCATCGATAAGAAGTGCGGCGCTAACGGGTTGGGGAGATACGTACCGACTGACTGTCATGGAGGTCTCCGTGATGGCTTCACATTTTTAATCTTACATACGGTCGCGGTACCTATTCCATCTTCATACGCAGCAATATATATCAAAAGGTAAGTAGGAACCTTGATCGCCAGCTATGAAGGGAACGACTCTCCGGGAACAGTATATGCGTTGTAAGGGACTCAGAAAGTGTAACTCTACGACCGAGAAGTTGTGAGTTATTGTGTATTCCATACATTATTCGCGTCACAATACACTGCCTTGCAAGCATGATTCAGAGAACCAGTTTCGGCGTTATCAACCAGTCTATTCGACAAATACTGTATCTGACACAGGATAAACATGTCTAAGCGTTTCCCCGATTGGCTTCATGACGAGGAGATGATCCTCTCAATCTCATCCGCATCCCTCACCACCGTGGTTAGGTTCTGGCTTCCAGTCTTGGTGACAACAACGTTGTCCTCGATGCTATAAACGGTCAGCCACAGTCACTCTCAGTCAAAATTGCTATGCCACTAACCGAACACCGCCAACATCCCAGTACTTCTCCAACACATCAGCGTCGATGTACTTCGAGTGCTCCGGGTCCTTCAGGAACGGCTCAATGATGAAGTTGCAGAAGTAGATCTGTCACCCGTTAGCACACCTCTCACACCCTCAAGGACAAATAAACTTACACCAGGCTCAACCGTAATCACGCTACCAGCCGGCAACGTCCCCCTAACACGGAGATACCTGAACATACTGTCCTTATCCGCATAGTTCGCATTGCCCCCGGTATCATGCGTATCCATACCGAGATAATGCCCCAGCCCGTGGGGAAAGAAAGCGACACTCGTCCTCTTCTTCAGGATGTCTTCCTTATCCCCCTTCAAAAGCCCTAGCTCCAACAGCCCATCGATCGCCACCTTGTGCGCGTGCAGGTGGACGTCGTCCCACACCACCCCTTCCTTGAGCATATCGATGCACTCCTCCTGCATCCTCAGCACAATGTCGTAAATCGCCCTGCTCTCCTTGCTGAACTTCCCGCTTATGGGAAAGGTGCGCGTGATGTCGGAGGCGTAGCAGTTCCACTCCGCCCCCGCGTCCAGGAGGACGTTCAGTTTTCCTTCAAGCGGCGCGTCGTTCTTGACATAGTGTAGCGTGGCCGCCGCTCGCCCCGCTGCGAAAATGCCGTGGTAGGCCTGGTTCTCAGCCCCCGCCGAGACGGAGTTGGCGAGAAAGACCGCATAGAGCTCCGACTCCGTCTTCTTGTGCTTCACGGCCTGCATGACGGCGAGGTGGGCGTCGTGGCTAACGGCGTTGGCCTTGGCGATGAGGGCGAGCTCGTGCTCGTCCTTGACGACGCGGCAGACCTCGATGGCCTCCTTGAGGACGGAGAAGTTCTTGTTGTCGAACTCGAGGAAGGTGACGTGGTCGGATACCTGCTCGGGGATGGCGAAGACGGTGTTGTCCTTCGAGGACTGGCCGACGCGGGCGAGGGTGGCGTTGAGATCGGTGGTGTATTTCACATCGTCGACGTCGTAGGATGCTTTTGCTTCATCGGCGGAGACGGGGAGACCGGACCAGATTACCGACTCGGGGTCGATGGGGGGGATGAAGAGGGTCGTCTTTGAGGTCGAGATTTCGTGGATGAGGTACGAGTCGGCGAGGGGGACGCCCGAGAGGTAGTAGAAGAAGCGCCGTTGGCTGGACAGAAGAGGTGGCTGTTAGCAGGGAAGATGGTGGTCCAGGGGGGGCGGGGGTGTAAGTGTGGTGGCTACCGGAAGTGCTCTGGCTCGTCGTTGTCCTCCAGCAGCTTGGTCATGCGACTCTCAAGATACAGCACGCCCGTCGCATCAGGGACCTTGGAACGGATGTAGTCCACCACCCGCCTGGCATGCGCCTTGGCCGGGTACTTCCCCTTAAGGATCGTGTTGTAATCCATGGATGCGGTTGCGCGTGTTGAAGCTGAGAGTCGGCTGCTGAAAGATCGGACAAAGTTGGAGAAGCGAAGCATTCGCAGGGTCTTGAAATCAGGGGATCAGGTGGTGTTAAGATCTCCTGAGCTTGACGTCGAGTCTGTGCTGTTGCACAGGAGGCGGGGCACTTCCAGGTTGTTGGAGCTGACAGAGATTCAGCAGCTTTTAGGGTTGAGCTCTTCTCCGGAGCTCTTCTCCGTCCGCGATTCAGATGCCGTTCGTGCCGCCTGTAACCGTTGGAGATAGCGGGGTGATAAGACCGATAAGGAAGGTGCTTGTCCCCTGAAGATTGTAAACACGGCTCTCACCGCGGTGAACAACAACATACAGAGTGAAAAGCCATGTTTTTTTTACATCGCTAGTCGAGGGTATTATATTAGCAGACAAAACATGAAAGTGAACCACTAACACATACCCGGGCGGTCTTCTTTGCCTCTTTGCCCTTATCCCCTCCGGCTCTCCTGTGAACCTGGTATCGAGAGCTACAATGCCACAATGCTCCCTAACAATCCTTAACTGAGGAATACGCGCTGCAAAATGCTCGCTGCCAATGACAATGCTAAATAACGAGAATGAAGCCCCCAACAACCCCTTTCGTATATCGCGTACGCGGGTATCACCCCCAACAAACACCGCCCATCAAGTTCCTAATCGAACCAAACGCTGTCCCCATACCCATCTATTGATTTCCATGCCTCCTAGCACAACGGGTGCCTCAAATACCACCCCTTCCACCCTCACCCATTCTTCTTCCGCTTATCATCAAGCTTCAAATCCATAACCCTACTATTTAACCCAGCCCAACTACTCGCACCACTCCTCAATCCATCCCACTGCTCCTGCAGCTCCACGGGGCCGCAAACCAACTCGAACCCCGTCAAAAAGCAGAAGTTGATCTCCAACCTCGCCAGCTCGACCTCGCTCACCCCTCCCACCTTGGCCATCTTACTCATGCTGTAACTCGTGTCCTCCAGCGCCTTCATCGCCACCCTCAGCCCCGCCAGCAGCAGGCGATGCACGTTCCTCCCCGTCACGGCGATCGCGCGTTCCTTAACCGCCAGACGCTGGATGTACAGCGAGGTGGCGAGGTACACGGCCGTGCTCATGGGGCACCACTGGTGTATCCGCGCCAGGTAGGCGGTTATGGAGATGGGCGGGGGCCGCTTGGAGTAGAACTTGCGCGTCATGGCCGCGTGCTGCGTGTTAAGCGGCTGGGCGTTCTCGCCGTGGATGATGTACGGTTGCCGCGGGGCGGACGGGGGTATGGGCGGTGCGAGGGAAGGGTGGTGGGAGGAGGAGCGGAGGCGGACGCCGTCCAGTTCTTCCGGTTGTTGGTGTGCGCCTTGTACTGGTACTGATGCCAGTGGGGACGGGGCGGGTCTGCTCTTGTTTTCTGGTGGCTCGGTAGAGGTTCGACTGGCTTCCGCGGCAGCTGCTTGGGCGGCTAGCATGGCAAGGTTCTTTTCCGAGTGCGATCGGACGATGTTCTCCTTCTCGGCTTGCATGCCGCGCATGTGTGGCACCGTCGGGCTCGTAGGCGGTGGTGTGGGTGGGACGTCGCCCGTGAGACGCACGAGCGCTTCCATGTTCCGGCTGAGGAGCTCGAGTACTGCCCCCGCGGGAACGTCGTTGATGTCATCGGGTAGCGAGCTGTCGGGGGGGCACGACTCGGAATCGTCTGTTGCTGTGAAGGGCGGCCGGTTGTTGCGACTGAGTATGGCGGCGAGGGCCGGGTCGGCTGAGGGCGTGGGTGGAGGCGGAGGGCCGGTGAGGGCGGCGGACACCGGGGCTGACATGGTTGGTGCCGGTGCCGGTGCCGCGGTTGTTGCGACTGAGAGCATATTCTAGCAGGTAGCTAGTTCATGCAGGTCGAAACACCAGTGGATGGTGTTCTATGTGTGTAACTGTTGAAGTACCGTAGAGATAGGTACAGCTCTCTTGCAGCAGCCGCGTGCTTTTGCGCAGTAGCTTAGGAAGGCCACGACGGGCCTTCGAGGACGTATATCAGCCTGTACTCGGCCGCGAGGCTCATGATCTCTGATGTCTCTCTTGTCCCAAACTTCTTTTCTCAGTATAGCCGGCAGCCAGTGGGAGATTGAGCCGCGACTCCCCCTGTTCAGCTAACAGTTTTGGAGAGATAGAATGCCACAAAATGGTCCGGAAAGTTGTGCGTCTGCTCTTGTGGTTCTTCTGGGTTGCAACTCGGTTCGGGCACAGCAGCGCGCAGCAGAATGATTGTAGTGGTGGGTCTGGCGGACAGGGTTGTCGGCGTCACGAATGGAAATCGTTGGAGAAGAGCAAGGGTAGCAATGGCGGGAGGAAGAGCCTAGTTGTTCGCGTGATGTGTTTGACCGAGTCAAGGCCCGAATAGAAAGTCTGTCGCGTAGAGAAGCAAGATAAGACGTTGTAAAGAGAAGAGAGATGTGAATGAGCAAGAGGAGCAAGAGGAGCCAGAGGAGAAAAGGAAGCAACACCTTGTCAGGCTTCGTGTGTTGTCTTTCCCCAGACCCTCTTTGGGCGCAAATAATGGGCGAGAATTGATGCGTCACATGAAAGAATGAGGGGCGGCAAAAAGTTGTCGAGACCCAAGTCCAGATCGAGGCGTCAAGCCCGCGGCAGATTGGAGAAGTACGGTAGAGCTACCTAGCCACCAGACCGATAAGGCTGTTTGTACCGTGATAAGTTGGGTTGTTGGGTTGTTGATCGGTTCGTGTAAGTCTCTGGAGACAAGAGAACTTAAGATAAATCGTCCGATGCAGGCTGTTGAATTCCGGAAAAGAGCAGTCCAAAGATCGAGACTGCTGGACTCCCGTGGACCCTGCCGGCACTCATCGGCCTAGAACTTGGGGTAAGATCGCTAAGGTACCTTAGCTAAAATGAGATTAATAGAGAACGCGTTCCTGGCAGGTGCTGGCCTGTCCTGGCCGTGAAATACGGTAGGTGCCTTCCATTAATCTCATCAATCAGCAATCTCCAACAATACCTTCTCCTCACGTGGCGACTTTTTCGTGCTTTAGACTTTTGGAGTCGAAGATCTAGGCCTTCCTCCCCTGCTGAAGATCAATTATCTTTATCATGTTTATCTCCTTTCCCATTCCAGAGCAGATAAGGTACCTTATGTTTGAAGTTTCCATGGTTCTCAGTCATCAAAGTTCCATATCAACAGGTCCCTGGCATTTGTCAAGAAAGATGGGATTTCAATCTTACAGAATCGGAAGAGCGAAGTTTGCGACCAGGGTCTTGCCTCCATTCTCCAGAAATTCAGGGTCCTCAGCAGGGATGTTAAGTGGCATCTCTCCCGGGAATGCGGGGTTTTATACAAAGAGCTGTCCCGTCTTCAGCACAGCCCTTCTCGCTGGCTCTCACCGGCTGACGGTGCCGAGATCTCACCGACAATCATTGATCACGCACCTCGAGATTTGCTGTTTGGTGGTGCGGTTACCATGAAGTACGACGATGAATATTGACAGTGATCTGGCCTGGTGAGCTTACTGAAAAGCACTCGCACTCAGTCGAGTTAAACTAGCATCCGCGGCAAACGCGGTACGGCTCGGGGTTTCCTGCACACCATCTCGGGCCGCGACAAGCGAGTTGATGGCTCTCATGCAGTGCGCGGTGTGTGATTGCATTCCAGCCGCCACTGGGCGCCTGGGCGGACTGCGGGGAGACGGCGCCTCACCCGCTCGCTAAGGGAGGGACATGGGGTTGTTGATGAGGTGATCACTGTTGCTGGCTATCGAGAAGACCAGCAAACTTATATAGTACCCTCATCGCAGACACAACCGACACAACAAACGTCCTCCAGCAATCTCCGATGCAGAAACGCTCATCAGCACCCCAAGGTCACTTTGCAGTCCAACACGGCCGGCCTACCAGCCTGCACCTCCTCGATGGCCTTCCTCAGCACCTCGTCGAGCTCCGTCGCCTTGTCCACCTTGGCCGCGTGCAGCTGTCCGCCGGCGGCCGCCTTCGCGATGCCCGAGTAGTCCGGCACCGGGTCGAAGGAGATGTTGATCTCCTCGTTCGACGCCTTGGAGCCCGCCCCGTCGGGGTGGACGAGGAGGAGGGACTTGCGGGGGGCGTTCCAGCCTGGGGCATGATTGTTAGTATAAAGGGCTACGAGTGAAAGGGGGGGGAAGGAAGGAACTAACCCTTGTTGTTCAGCACAATCGTCAGGACGGGGATGTTATACCGACGCGCGATCCAGTACACGCTCCCCGGTACCGAGAAGAGATACGTGCCGTCTCCGACAATCTGGACGACGAACTTGCCCTTCCCGCCCTTGAGCTGCTGCTCATAGTCCGTCGCGAGCTTGATACCCAGCGCACCACCGCCGGACCAGCCAAGGCCGCCTCCTCCACAGTTGATCCACGATCCGGGGATGGTAGGTTGCAGCGCATCGTGCACAAAACCCGTGTTGGTCACTGCCTCGACGGCCCAGATGGTGTCCTTGGGGCAGAGCTCCCTGAGCTTGGTGCACAGGTATCCCGTTCCAAAGCCACCGTCGTCTAGGGGCTTCACCTTGCTCACGATCGAACCGAGGCGCTCCTTGTGCTGAGCTTGCAGTTGATTCCACTGCTCGTCCCGCTCCGGCCCGCTGAGCTTGGCCGCCACCTCCCCCTCGGCCTGCTCCAGCCGCTCCGTGATCTGCTCAATGCTTGTCAGCGCGTCGGCGCGGTAGCGCTTCTGCGCGGCGAGGTAGAAGACGGGCATCATCTGCTTGAGCGGGTCGACGTCGATGTGGAAGATCTTGGCGTCCTCGCGCGGCTTGCACTGCGTGTTGATCCAGGGCACGTCGCAGTCTACCACGACGATGACGTCGGCGCTCTTGATGTACGGCTCGGATCCGAACCGGAGGCCTAGCCAGGCGGGGTGGTCGGCCGGGAAGCACATGTCGCTGCCGCCTGTGTCGAGGACGCGAAGGCCCTTGACGGTGTTGGCGAGCTTTACCAGCGCGGGCACTGTGGCGTGGTTGCGCCCTGCATAACCCGTGATGAGGAGCGGCTCCTTCGCTCCAGCCAAGGCAACGGCAATGTCATCGAGGGCTTTCTTGGGCAGGCCACCCAGCTCGACGGGATCCCACTGGTCTTGCTTTAGGTAATACGGCTCGATATCAGCCTCCATAACCTCTCGCGCACCGCAGAGGTAGACCGGCCCGGCAGGAGCAGAACGAGCGAACTGCAGCGCTCGGTTGACCATCTGCTTCACGTTGACGCCCGTCTTCAGCTCGGCCGAGTACCTGCAGTACTGCGCGACGATCTGCTTCTGGTCGGGCACGTCCTGGATCCAGTGGATGTACTCCGTGCGCGAGCCGCGCATCTCGCCCTCGAGCGTGAAAGGCGACAGGCCGGCGAAGAGGAGGATGGGGGCGCGGCCCGTCGAGGCGTTGTGTACGGCCGCGCCGAGACCCTGGGTGCCGACGTCGACGTGGACGATGACGGCCTGGGGCTTGTTGGTTAGGCGGGCGTAGCCGTCTGCCATGGACATTGCTACCATCTTTGGTGGAGTGTCAGTATAAGTGTCTTAGACAGGGAGGGGGGTGGATGGCGACTTACTTCGTTAGGACATGTGATGATGCGGGGGAACTTGCCCTTCTTCTCGCGTTGACCCTTAACCATGGCCTCGATGATGCTGGGGTGGTCGGAGCCGAGGTTAACGAAGCAATGGGTGACGCCGGCGTCCCATATCGCCTCGAAGAAGGCGAATGAGGCTGTATACATGGTGGGCGATACCGAGGAGTAGGACCTCTTGGTGTCTGTGGTGGATGGTGTTGGTTGGGTGCTGGGGGGGTGCACCAAGGTAGCAACAGTGTGGACGCCGCGTTGTGAGGTGAAGCTATTAGTGAACTGACTTGGAATACCAATCTTGGACGGAGTAGCTTTGCTTTCAAAGAGGCTGGGCACACGAGTCTGTTTAAAGGAAGCCGGGCTGCGAAAGTGGGAGCCGGGAGTTAGTGCCGATGGAGTTCCAATGCTATCATTGGCCGTCGCCGAGGCCGGGAGGAGCGCGGGGGTAGAAGCGGCTCCGGCAGTAGTAGTAAGCCCCTGACCATGACGCAGCGTGACACCAGTATTCCTCCCGCGAACTCGGAGATGGGAGAGCTCTTGCAGTTTCTGCTGCTTGGTCCGAATCCCAGTGGACGCAAATGTCCTGGATCCCAGAAGTGATGCAATTGCCTGGCTTTTGCCTCGACCGTGCGATATGCGCTGGGAAAGTCGAGGAGGGGTCGCAATGCGAAGCATCTTATTGCTCGGGTCAATTGAATGACACGACCGGCCAATGGGCTGTGTTTCAACCGAGGCGATGGTCTCCCCCGCAGACGTTGACCGTTGGGGTATTGGTGGGGATGGAGATGGCGGGGAAGCAGTGTGCCAAGAGTTCTATAGCTTCGGCAGCTTCAAGGTGTGCCTGAAGTGAGCGGGTGTGTGTGACTGTGACTGGTTTGGAGCGAGATTCAGGAGTGTAAGTCCTGAAAGGATGTCCGAGTATGTCTGAGTAAGGGCAAGCAACCGTGTAAGTCGAGGTCCGCTGCCAGGTTATAAAGGGCCAAGTCTCAGCCAATCCGATCTTGTTACGGCTTAAGAAGCGGAGGTGATGACAGAAGGAATGGGGCACAGGCCGTTGCTTCACTCTTTCACCGACTCCTGCCGTCAATGAGATTACTTGATTGCCTTTATGCCAGGGGGGGTGATCAACTCCGTGGCCGTACCTTCCGTCCCGCGACTGATGTGAGCCGGAGGAAAGATCGGGCCCACAATTTACGCGGAGAGACGACGGCGGGCCCATCCATGCCCATGCGCGCTTTCCGCACGGGGTGAGAATTGCGAGCGGCGATGAAGAAGGCAAGTACTTATTTTATTTCAAATACCTCCCAAGTCCTTCACAGAAGTCCTGCGCCTACAATCCTCTTCAAGCAGTTGCAACCGGAGCTGTCATACGAGACGTAAGCTTCCATATGTCATCAGTTGACTTGCAGCTTGGTGGATCACCGATATCTTGTGCCGCTGATTTCCGGCCCGTTGTCTCTCCCTCCGCTTCTGATACTGCGGGGTCAGGGATCACTTACGTACCACTTGCACTTGTGATACGCGCCAGGAACAACATCCTGGAGCTGTTTAGCAATATAAGCACCGTCGTACGAGACGATGGTTCATCAGCTGAGGAACGCCAAACGGCGGCCGCATCGCTGGCACCCCGTGAGAGATTTGACCGGCTACCCTATATGCTTTACGCTTATGTCCCTGCTCGACTCCGCTGGCGGCATGGCACCGTCTAAGTCTCCAAGCGGAAACCCCGCCGCTTTACTTCGTTCTCCTGCCCCCAAACGTTGACATCAACCCACCGGGCCGAGACGATTCATACTGCAACCAGTCTATTGGTAATCAGGCTACTGTCCGTGACTAGGTCGTAGTTGTTGACAGATAATGCAGCGTTGGACGTCGGGTAGGAGACACTATGTCGTGTGTCGACATAGGACATGAAGCTGGTCTTGTGGCTATGATACGAATTCCACACAAGCGTTTTCATTACCTTACTACACCCCTCCCAATCTTCCTTAAACAGCAACACCACCCTCGACATTAGCCTTCCACGGCGCAACCCCACTCTCGACCGCCTCCCCCTCGCCAGGCCACGGCGGCACCGTGACCCCCAGTATGTCCAACCCCTTCCCCCCCTCCGCCGCCTTAAACTGAAAATGCGTACCCACGGGGATCGGTATGCTCACCCCCGGGACCAGCTTATCCTCGCTGCCCAGCTCCGGCCTCCCGCCGTCCGCACAGCGCCAGATGCTGCCCTCCCCGCCCGTCACCATCCACACCTCGTCCACCGTCCGGTGCACGACGCCGATGGTCACCTGCCCCGGGGCGAGGCGGAAGTTGGCCATGGAGGCCCGGTCGGTGCGCGCTAGGATGCGGACTTCCGAGCCGTCGGGGGCGATTACGTCTGCTTTTGTGGGAAGGGAGATGACGTCCGGGAGGGAGGAGGAGGAGCTTGACTGGGAGGAGATGGAGTCGTGGTTGTTTGCGATGTTAGGGATTGATCTGAGGGACTTAGTATGGTGGTGGAATTGGGAGGATGGATGGAGGAGGAGGTCTTACTGCCCGCCGTCTATGGGGGTGTCGGAAGCCATGGTGGCTAGCTATTGTGCTTTACACAGCCAGAACACCGCCGTGTAACTGGGGCAGCTCGTCCAGCAAAACAGAGGAGGGAAGCCATATCCACGAGACGGCCGTTGTCGTCTTTAAATGATTTGAAGCTCAGCTGTCAGACTGATCCTTCTCCGCTCTGCCGGCGGAATAGATAGTGAATCCCTCTAATCAAGGACGTAGCACTTGTCAGATATCATCCTTCCCGTCTTACACGAGCGGGCGACCGCTTGTTTGCGTATTGCTCTTCGCCCCCACAACTTACCCTATAAGGAATTTCTCGGAAGTCGCGATGCATAATGCCTCGGAGCTACTGGCAAAGCGCCTGGGAATCCGAGCTCGAAGACCGATGTCGGTAGGTAAGGTAAGCATCCTTATGTCAACACTTGAAGGGTGTTTACAGCATCATCGCGACGAGTTGCAGGCCAAAATGAGTGGTGCATTGTCCTGGTATGCTAACCCTGGTAACCTCTTCTTCATATTGCCCGGTTGAACCTCTGTCTATACCCTGTCAGATCCGTCTACCTTATCCAGAGTGCACCAATCTCGCCCAAAAGAAGCCGTACCTTCTAGTGAAGGTAGTTGAAGTTGACAGTATCAATCCTCGCATAGCTAGGATACGGCCCGAAAAGAAACTCAAACTTGATGACAATCTGATCCGTTGTCGGGTTATAGTCAATCGAGTTCGTGTTCCAGACGCCTGCCGGCCGGTCGTGCGCATCAATCGTGTACACAGGCGCGTCGTTGATTATGACACCGATAAAGCCCGCGTCGGCATTGGTAAAGAACGACGCGAACGTCAACTTGCTGGGCACATTCGCCGCGGCGTTGATGGTCGAGCTGATGATGCGCGCGCTGACACCCAGCTCGGGCGTGATGGGCGCGGACTTGGTATGCACCTGGAAGGCCTTCGACCCCGTGTTGCCGGGCGAGAAGATGCTCGTGTCTGCCGCCGAGTCGGGGACCTGGACCGTCCAGCCCGTCAGATCGCACTCGAAGTCGCCGTTGGGGACGAGGCCGAGGGGAGGGCAGATTGGTGGTGCTGTCGGAGTGGGCGTGCACGTTGGTCCGCAGGCACAGGCTGACAGATACTTAGACGGAGCAGTACCGCAAGCACCCGTGGCGCGTGTGGGAAAGTCGGTAGCGGTCGTGCCGCCGGCAGTTATCGTAGCACAGAAGGCTGAGGCGGTGGACCATGCTGCTGGAGACGAGCAGGGGAAGAGGGCGCGGTAGCAGCTGTGTTGGCCTGTCAGTTGAGATCACCTGGTAGTGGCTGAGTGGTACGGGGTGCCACCGAGTAAGGGTAGGTTGGACATACTTGTCGGCATTGCATGCTGCAACGGCGGCGTTGGCTGTCGCTGCAACGGCGAGGATGGCACTGACGGCGAGGATCCTGGGAGACATGTTGTGGAACTTGGTTGAGCTTATTGGACTGATGGTGAAGCCCGTCTCGATGTCCTCGAGACACTGCATGATATCCTTGATAACAGCATGAGATTCGGGACGGCTTTATAGTTGAGCGGTTAGTATGTTGAAAGCGCAGCTATGGCTAGAACTGCGGCCAGCTGCAAGACGAGAATATGGCGCTCGAAATGCAGTGAACATCACATTCAGCTTTTGGAAGATTTGCGCATTGCTGTAGCTGTTAACCAATAGTCGCCATTGTGATTGACGTTGAGGTCCAGGATTAGCAAAAGGTTGCCATAATCACGTTGAAGATGCTCCGAACACGAGCTTGCTCCCTGCATGGCGTTCCGGGTGGCTACACGACAGAAGCCCTATTCGACCTCAACTTGCGCTAAACCAGCTGTCTGCTGCCGTGCAGGACTGCTGTTTCAGCAGGCGAACCCCACGCGTATTGTTATCGAGTTGAGCCTGTCGTGCTGCCCCAGGTAGTTGTTTGCCCTGCGTGGCAGTGTTGCGTTGTCTTGATACATGAATATCCTGGGTCATGATGTGCGTCGCCATTGGTTTGATCATGTCGTGGGCTCTACTGGTGACAACGCGCGCATGCGATGCCAAGGTAGGAGTTGGCGTCGTCCTCACGAGTTATATCACTCCACACCACTCAAGCAGAGGCGCCAGGACAAGAACAGGATCTTGATGGATGCTCAACATATCAGCTAACACAAACCATACCCATGCTGAACCTCATGGAAGGAAATGCGCGGTAGCTCAGCAGAAGCTCAGACAAGCTTCAGGAACCCCAGCGTCGTATGAGCTCGTCCTGTTTTCCTCGCCGACCTCGTATCAAGGTGACTTCCGAGTCCATCTTCTCGATTTTCCTCCCGACGGTCTCCAACTCCTGTTCCAGGACCTGAATGGACCCTTCGATCTCGGGGTCGACAAGCTTGACCTGGCCGAAGGGACTCTCAGCGAGCAGCGAATCGCGCAAAGCCCGAAAAGCAAGGGCCGAGTCCTTGGTCTTGGCCGTTGCACTCGCCTCGAACGAGTCCTGGACATTGGACGCAACATCTGCAACTTTGGCTGTGCGCTCGTCCAGGGCGGTAACCAAGGCAGCCACTAGTGGGTTTGATGATGGTTGCACCGAGTTGTCCTCTTCAGGCAATGAAAGTGCCAACATTCGGAGGACTTGTTCCAGAGGCTCCTCACTGATCAGGCCACTGGTGGGGGACCGTCTCCTGTTCTTCGACGTAACACCAGCGCGCACACGAACAGGCGATGTGCTGTTGCCATGACCAGACGATTTGCGCCGCCCGGTTGGTGAAGCCCCGACAGTTGGTCGCCGGTCCCTCTTGAGCGGCTGTTCTACCGCTGCTTCCAACTCGACTCTGGAAATAGCGGTCAGCTGTGTCGCTGCGGTCTGGTGGGCGTGGAAGTTTTCGAGCCGGGAGCAGAAGGCTTCGGTTTTCTCCAGCAGATAGTCCAGACAATCGCGTATCTGACGTGCGTTAGCCACCTCATAGATAAAAGGACAAGAATAGAAAGAAACTCACGTAGTTAACGGCACATGCAGTCTTGATGGAGCTCTTTCCATTTCTTGAAGACAAAGACTTCAGTGCCGGTGCGAGATATTGTTGCTCAACAGACATCTGGGCAACAGACAGTATCTCCGAATAGAGAGACTCCAACTCTTCTTGCACAGTCTTGATATCCTCGACTTGGACCGTGTGACGACCGTTAGCTGTCGATGCGGCCTGCAATGTTTCCAGATACGTGCGGTCAAGTCGTGTCCTGCACGCCTCAACGCTGTACTTGATCAACCTGGCGCATGTGTCCTGCAGTTTGCCGACGTTTTCCTTCTCATGAGGATCTTCGGTCTCGAGCTCCCAGCCCAGCTTCTGCAGACTAGTCAGGAGCTTATCGTCTGCTGTCAACAGTGAGCTGACAATATGCTGGGTTGAATCGAGAGCACCGGTGCCGTGGTCCAGTTCAACAAGACGGAGTTCGATCACCTGAGACAGGTTGGCCACTGACGACTTCACCGACTTGCGGTCCAGTTCCAGAGCTTGTGAATGCTTGAGAACCAGGTTCTCCCGAGCGTGTATGTCTTTGGATCCGTTCTTGATCAACCTGGTCAATGCGTCCTGCTGGTGCTTCAGAGTCTCGGTCTGTTTGCCGATGGCATCAGTAGAGCGGTTAAGCTCCTGGATAGCAGCCTTGATCTCCTCCTCGTGAAATAATGGGGCGGTTGCTACATCTAGTGAAGCCGCCAACTGATCAGCCTTGCCCGACCTTTCCAGAGCTGCATATCTGGATCCAAGTTAGCGGTGAGGACGTTTGAAGCGGTGAGTCAGCAAACATACTGCTCCAGCTCCTCCGTCTTGAGAAGGGTGTCTGGGGTCAAATGCACTGCCGCCCACTCTGCTAGCACGCCAGACTCGTCATGATCTAGAGCTGCACTGATCTCTTGTGTGTCGAACGAGGCATCGTATTGCCGCATGATGGACGTCAGGACGTCGATTTCCATGATTCCGGTCACAGTGACAGTATCGAGTGATCAAGGGGATACGTGAGACTAGGGCGCCGGACTGATAGGAAAATCTCTGTTGTAGTTCCTGTCTCGATCCGTTCTTCATTGAAGTCAACAGTGCAATCGCGTGTTTAGCGGTTCAATCATATAATGTTGTGACGGGCAACGAATAACAGCCCCGCCAGCTCAGGGTTAGGGGTGTGCAGGGTCGATGCGGGCCTGAGCTTCACCGCACTCGGCGCACTGTGCCTTTCGAAGAGACTGTCCGCACTGTCCATCCATGATCGGGACCCACACTGGACTTCACTCCAAACTCCAAGATCGAACTGAACTTCGCCTCGACATCAAAATGTTCAGAACACACGGCCACGTCATCTGTCCGTATCCAGGCCGACTTTTCTCAGACCATCATGTCCAAAAACCATCACCATACCTGGTCCCTGACTTCTTCGTTTAAGATGGCCAAATACAGGACGATAATGCCCTCTCGGCCGTTATCCAAGCGGACCAACAAAGACGCTTCAATTCCAGAGAGACGACAACAACAACACGGATATCCTGCCCCCTTATTAATAACCCACAGACGACAAAATATGCTTAACACGTCTCGCCAAAGAGGCAGCACAAATATGCCGTCGTGCACAGGAGCTTTGTTCAGTCGACCTGTCCAACAGAACTTACACATGCCACAAGGTGCAACATTCGGAGGAGCATCAATGCTGCTTCCGCCACGTCTATGCTCCCTGTGGCCACCAGCAATCTGCACCCTCTACGCATAGGTAGACTCCTCACAGACTATTTGTTTTACAACAATACCGGATTAGAGTGGCGGGTAGAGCCGGGCAAGCTTCCGCTGTAGTCCAGGGCCCGGAAGGCTGCATGTCCTTGGCCACAATTCGCGGCAGTGGAACAAACATCGACCGCAAAGCTGTTTAGGCTGGGGTCCCTGTCGTGTCTCGTTTGTCTGAGCCCTTCTGGGCTGTCATGGGAGGTTGGAAAGGTTCATCAGAGGAGCTTCAGTCACCCCCAGGGTCCATGTCCTGACGATCTATCCATGCAGAAGAAGCTCGGTCCATATTCTGCCCCCTTCCACCCACCAAACGGCCCCAAACAAGACACCTCGTCTGTCAGATCTGACAGCGGCTCTCGCACCCCCAGCTCCCGTCTATCCCATGTCTCCCATTGAGCGCCTCATATGCACGACTTGCCTTCCCTCCCAGGGCTTCTGGCTCGATTCGGCGTCGATCTAGCTCGACCGGGAAGCCGGTGCGTCTGGGTGGCCCCGGCAATGACTTGCTTCCGATCTTCCCGCCAGTGTGGGTAGACGCAAGTGCAATAGAGCCGCGCAGGGGCTAGAAACTGCCGGTCCAAACGGCACTGTGGCTTCATTGTTGTTGGGTCCACCAGACAGGTCATTGCTGAGATATCAGATATCGGACTTTGTCGCCAGACAGTTGCACCTCGGACTTCTCTTCCGCTTCCCCTTAGCCGTCTTCCGTCAATGATGGCTCTTGGGACACAAACTTTTAGTCTCCTCCGGTGGTGCGAGTCTGCGAGTCTCGCCAGCTTACCTTCCCGGTGGGCCGTACCTGGATTCTGGTGATCCCTCTGTTTGACCTGAGATATGCAGGACAACAGCGACATGCCATTTGTTCGCAATCGCTACCTTGGACAAGAGGGCACGCTGCTTAAAAATAGGTTCCTTCTTTCACCGATATAACGACGTGTCAACAACACAGGGTTCCACTTGTGGGCCAGTTGCCGAAGCAAACGAAGTTCTGTCTATCGGCCGCCAAACTCTTTGCTCCGTACCTCGCTCCGTACACTATTCTTCCTAGATCGCTGTTCGATTTGCTGTACCAGCTTTGCCGTGGATCAGCAATTGGTGGAGCAAAAGGAGAGGTAAAAATCCGTGTCCCGATCAATGAGGAGTTCTCTTTGCGGTGCCTGGCTTTGCCAGCAAGGAACACAGGGTGATCGCAGTTGCATGACGCGGGGGATACAAGGAGCATGTAGTTAGATGCGGTGACCGCGGGAGCGAGAGTGGGAGCTATGAGCTGCTGCTCCTCTGCGTTGTGCTAATAAGTATCGCGTGCCGTACCTGCTACTATACTCTTGTTGGTTCCCTGTCTCAGTGTAGCTGGTAGTCAAAGTTCCTCAAGGTATCCCCCCTCAGCAGCAGTGATCATGATATCACGGTGCCGCTTCTTGTTGCCTGACGTTCTTTCTTATATCAACATGCTGTCACGGCATAGGCAACGGCCCTTGGCGAGGGTCGTCGTTGGTGTCAAGGCGATAGCGCTGGGGTTGGTTGCTCAACTGCTCATGTTTGGACTGGAGATGGCTATCGAACTTAGCCAGTTTCCCTTTCCGGCGTCGATACTGGCTATGGTGTTGCTATTCCTTTTCCTTCTGGTGTTGGGCTGGTTATGGCATGGGTTCGGCGACTTTTATATAGACCACCTTCAACAACCGGTGAGTCTGTCTCAGCTTCTCCCTTCCTGGCTCGGCGGTGGGATATTGTCTCGGATCGTACTGACAGAGAACGACTGGAAGGCGAACCTGGTGAACAGGCACATGTCCATCGGCTTCTCAGTTCCTATAGTCATGCTTGCCCGCTCGCCGGTCGCCTCGGGTGACACTATAGCGAGACTGATCGCATGTTTCAGTATGTCTGAATCAGCACAACGGTGTCTCGACTCGGAGCTACGACTGACTTGCTACCTTGACTTAGTTACCGCAGGGATTGTCTCGACGGCCGGCGTCTATCTGATGGCTTTGGTCACGCAAAAGTTACTCATCGCATGCACTCAGAGGGTTCCGTTGCGACGACAGCTCGGAGGGCTAGTCGACGAAGAAGCAGTCGTCCCTTCGAAGGAACGACCTAGGAGCTTCCTCAGCGTTATCTGCGCCAAACTCTCGCCGTCTACATCCGATGTCTCTTCTGCGGGTAGCATCCACGGCCATCACCAGCAGAGTGATGGAGAGGATACCGAAGGACAGAATTCTCCTGCTCCAGCAAACGACCTCAAAGACTCATACCCCCAGACAATATTGCTCTGGATCCTCGACAACCCCCTCTTAACATCAAGCTGGTTCCTCACCCTTCTCATAGGCCTCCCCCTCCGCCACGCCACCGGCCACGAAGAACCCCTCGGCATCTCCCTCTTCCTAGCAATCTGGTCGACCACGCAACTCCTCCAGCAAACCCTCAAGGCCTCCACCCTGCCTCTGCTCAATCTGCTCCGGCCAAAGCTGCGCACCGCCCTCTCGGTAGCCTGCAACCCCGTCCTGTGGACTGCCATCGACCTCATCGCCTACGCCGCCGCCGAATCCCACCGCACCAGCCGTCCCATCCCCTCCGTCCTCTCTACCCTCGAGCACGACACCACCTTCACCGACGTCGTCATGCGCAGGAGCCACCACCATATCGACTCGCCCGTACCTGTACCGTACACCCGCCGCCCCCTCCCCCCCGTAGCAGCAGGCGATGTCGCCAACGCCATCCTCTCCGCCGGCCTCGTCTGCTGGGGCCTCAAGCTGTGGGAGTACCGCCGCCGCCTCCTCTCCAGCGCCGGGTTCACGATCTTGATCGTCTCGTGCCTCGCCGCGCTGGCGAATGTGGTGCTCGGCCCGCTGCTGGCGAAGGCGGTGTTGGGGAGGCAGCATAACGAGCCCGGCTACGACCTGGCGTTTGTGGCGAGGACTGTCACGCTCGCGCTCGGCGCGCCGGCTGTTAGGTTGTTGGGCGGGGACGAGGGGGTCAATGCCGCGCTTGTGGTTGTTAACGGGATTGTATGCCAGATGGCGATGGGGGTTGGGGTGGGGGAGTGGTTGGGACTGTGGATGCCAAGGCTTGGGGGAGAGGTTCGGAGCTTGGGGAGGGGGGCGCAGTTGAGATGGAAGGGATTGGGGGAGAAGAGTCAAATGAGGGTGCCGGAAGAGAAGGAGGCTCAACGACCTAGCCAGCGTGGGGACGTCAACGGCGACGGGATGCTTCGACCAGTTGCAAGCCAACGCATGGAACAGCCGCCGTCGGAAGGGGAGGGTCATCGAGCAACATCCTCTAGGGCAACTGAAAACGCAACGACATCAATAGCCTCCGGCGTCACAGTCGGGATCAACGCCGCCGCCATGGGCACGGCTCACCTATACGAGGCCGGATCGGACGCTGCTCCGTACTCTGCATTGGCTATGACGGTCTTTGGCGTTGCTACCGTCGGGTTTACCATGGTTCCTGGACTTGGGGAGTGGGTTGTCTCAATGGTGCAGTAGGAAAAGAGCAGTGGTAGGAAGAAACGAGGTTACCCAAGTCAGGTACATATGTTGGTCATTGGGAAGGCGTTGGATATGAAAAATATTACTTGGTTTTAGGAATAATGTGCATTTGCACAAGATGGGGTAAGGAAATGGGTGGAAAATAACATACACGCCGAGCCGGGCTACTCGGCATGCATATCAGGGGCTTGACTTCGTTTGTTTATGGTTTACTGGAACTGGCAACATATACCCCCTGTAAATGCTTGGCGCTGGCCACAAGCAAGGACATAGAGTGGACTTACATAGCAGCTTCATAGAATACGAATGATGAGGCGAGACGTTGAACGATACTAGTCGCTTTTGATGTGTGCCATGCGTGTCTCGTGATAGAGCTGAAGAGCGATATACCAGAGCCATTAGAAATGCCTTCCTAGTGCTAACCGGGTCTTAAGCCTGCTGTTTCCCCTGACAATGCGAGATTCCCCATCCAGCCGCAAATCCATATCCTTTGCAGAAAGTCTTGCTTCCGTAAACACGTTTTGGATAATTTTGGACAGTTTTCCTTTTCCCGCAAGCCCCTCATAACCACTTTTGGTATCCCGTCTACTCCAGCCTCTGAATCAAATGCAACCCGCTCGCCGTGTCCACGATCCCGCTGATCTCCCCCTCCTGCAGCGCAAAGGCGGCCTCCTCGAACTCCTTCTGCATGTCTCCGCGGCCGAAGTAGCCCAGGTCGCCCCTCTTCCGGGCGCTGCTGCAGTCCGACTCTGTCTCGGCGAGGTCGCCTAGGGTGGACTTGCCGCTCTTGATCGTCTCCTCGTGGCCCTTGATTATCTCGCGGGCCTGCTCTTTTGTGCGGGTGATCGTAGCCTATTTCCGCCAATGGTTACTTATGTTGAAGAAGGGAGAGGGTGGATGGGCGAGGGAGGAAAACGTACCTCGCGCCAGCTGGACGGCCTCCTGCTGTCGGCGTGCTTGACGAGTAGGTGTGCGGCGCGTATCTTGCCCGGCTGGCCTTGCCCCTCCGCGGGCTGGAAGCTGCCGCTGTGGTACTTGGCCATGTAGACCTTGAGCTTCTCCGTGTTGGTACCCTCTGGCGGTTCCCACCGCGAGTTCTTCTCGGCCGCGTTGAAATAGTAGGGGAGGTTCTTCGAGTTGCTGTGGCGTACTTCCCAGCCTGAGGGGAGGCCTGTCTCGGTTGACTGGAGGGAAGAGCAGTGGTTAGCATCTTGCAAAAGGATCGGGTGTTGGTATAGTAAGTAGGGACTTACATCGCTCATGTTGTTATATGGGAGGGTGAGGCCGAGGGCGTATTGCTGGTGTTAACTGGGTTGTTTACTTCACGCAAACTGGTGGTTGGTGGTTGCTCAGTGGAGGATTTGATTCTCGAATTGAAGGCTTACACTTGGAATAAAGAGAAGACGGAATCAAAGTTGTTCAAGGGAAGAAAGCAGTGACGTGCTGGCAGCAATTGAAGGGTGGGGAACAGTGAATGAAGTTCAGCTGAACGAGGGAAGGCGCATTCTTAAGCACATCACGCGGGGTCGGCACTGCCAGGATTGTTTGACGGTTGAAGTGCTTCAAGCTTGACGCTTGACCTGCATATTTGCTCCACTTCAAGTTAGTGTCGACAGGGGTGTTGATTTGGATGAGGGAAGGCGCGGGGTAAGAATTCTCCAAGGTGAAGAAAGGCAGGGGCCATCACAGCCACAGAAGTGAGTGATCACACAATAATGGAAATCACCGGACCACATCTCGAGACCGTCATAAGCAGGTACGGCGTCAAGTGAGCATTATCTGTGGTAAGCTGTGCTGAGGTGTGGCAACCACCATACCCGGTACCTGCGACGAGTGAATCACGAGGCACCGTTTGGCGTAGCGCGGGGTTCTCATCTGCACTCCGGTTCCTGACAGTTGGGTTTGAACCGGTGAATGCACAATGCAAACATGACTAACCCGGGTAAGGTAGCAATTAAGCAACAAAGACATTCATGAAGAGGATAGCGGGAGGAAAGAGGAAAAGGCGAAGGTGTTGCAACAAGTCGTAGCTATACCTTAGCCGGCAGCTTCCCCAATAGTGAAGTCCAAGCTCTTTTTTGCTCTTTGTGCCTGCCCTGCATCGGTAAAAGGTGGGCCCGCCGCTTGCCGTCAAAAGCCTGGAACTTCACCCCACACCAAGATTTGCTGATCAAAGCATCGCGACCACGACGCTTCCATCCATTTGTTTCGCCATTTCCAATCTTCGACTCAAACCTCGACCCATACCTTAGCACAAACGACAACAACTACCTTCCACCTACACTCGACACTTGACAAGACAACCAACCGTACAGTCTCTACCCGTAACCGCCCCAGCTACGATCTGCAGCAGCGACGAAACTTGGAGCTTTCCCCACCGAACACTCTTCGCTAATCGCGACACCGATCCTCAACCCTCAACCCTCAACCCTCAACCCTCAACCCTCGACCTCGATCACATCCCCCCCAAAATGTCGAGCCCACCCCCCTCGGACGCTGGCGAGCAGGACAACAAGAAGAAAGGTGTCGTCACCTTCCGCTTCTGCTCCGAATGCAGCAACATGCTGTACCCCAAGGAGGACGAGATCCACAGGAGGCTCATGTTCGAGTGCCGGACGTGCGCCTACACCGAGGAGGCCGCCTCGACGCGAGTCTTCCAGCACAACATGACCAGCACCAGCGACGAGAACGCTGATGTGACGCCGGACGTGGGCTCAGATCCAACGGTGGGTAGCTCCTGTTCCTCTGGTTCAACCCCTTCTGGATGTGCATCCCCTTCCGCATGTGATCGCTTCACTGTGCCCTGCTTCTGCTCTCGGTGTGTAAATGCCACCAGGTGCGGTCGCTGCCAGAAAGTGCTCATGCAAGATTCGGTGGAGTATACCATGGACGAGGACGATGACGACGCCATGGACTACGAGTACATGTTCCCGTATGACGAGATTGATGAGTCGAGCGAGGAGAGCCTCGTTGAATCCCTCGTTAGTTCCGAGCAGATTCTGTCACCGAGGGAGCTCCTCAGCTATGTTGGAGAGACCTCTCAGCTCTACAAAACCTACGACAACGAGGATGACAAGGACGCGGACGACCTTGAGCGCGAGCAGACCCCCGCCCCATGGGCCTAGCTGCCGTCTCCTCCCTCCCACCCCTGTCACTGCCCAACTCTTGTTCTCCAAACCGGCTGCTGGATTTTTTGTCTCTCTCCGGATTTTTGCGAGTCATGACTTGGCTGACATTTGTCGTTCCTTTCTAGCTTCCGCGGACGAACAAGGCTTGTCCCAATGAGAAGTGCGAATCCAACGAAGCCGTCTTCTTCCAGGCCATGGAGCGGACTGCAGAGACGGGAATGGTAAGAATATCCTCCACCATCAACCCTTCGACTGTTCTTTTGCTAACCTAGTCCGCCTTACAGAAACTGTTCTTCGTTTGCTGCGAGTGTGGTACCAAGTTCACATGATACCACATTACCCACGATACCCGGCCGGGATGGCCTTGAATTAGGACTGCGTGGATATAATGGCGTTGGGAGAGGTTGATTTCATGGGGGAAGAGGAATGCTATGTTGCACGGGGGCCTCAACCGGCGTTTACGGAAGGATTTCTCTTTTAGCGGAAAACAAAATGAGGACGGATTTGGAGGCTCCTGCATGCATGGCTCACAGCATCCTGTATTGTGATCAATATTTTGGGATGTATTGCTGCTCTGGCCACCGCGTTTCTACGGAACCTCAGCTATTGTTATACAAAAGTCACGATGCCACCCTGACAAACACCGTGACTTTGACCCCCAACATACACCGTCCCTTCGCAGTCCCTAGTGTGCAGCTCCTGGTATCTCTTCATCCCAAATATCACCCCATCTACACCTGCATAGGCGCCATGCTCAATATTTTGCTCCACTTCTTGGTCCGTAGCTCCTGGCCCACAACGCCGTTGATGCGGCTGCCAATGGGGTCCCCGGCCTTGTTAATGAGCACGCAGGCGTTGTCGTCGAAGCGGACGGAACTGCCGTCGCGCCGGCCGACCCTGTACCGCGTCCGCACGACGACGGCGTGCCGAATGTCGCCGCGCTTCACTTTGGTTCCTGTCGACGCCATGCCCGCGGCGTGGGCGGACTTCTGTTCTTGGACTACTACTACTATGCGGTCGCCTTGAGCCGTTGTTAGCTGAGAAGGATGATGGGGACTGGTGAGGGAAGGGTTAGGGAGGGGGACTCACCTATTGAGGCGTGCCTCTTCTGCCCGACCACCATGGCGCATTCGACAAGGGCGGCGCCCGAGTTGTCGATGCAGTTAAGCATCGTCTGCAGCGGCCTCTGTTAGTCTTCTGCTCCTGCAGACCCTGCCATAACATGTAGAGCTGACAATTGCATACCTTTAATTGGATCATTTTGAATGTGTCGTCCCCTGTCCACCCAGTAAAGCTGGCAACCCGTCAAAAAAGTGGTGATAATCGTGACTCTGGTGTTGTCGAAAAAAGAAGCTGGCAAAAGTCCGGCGAAACTTCCCCCGTCAGCTGTCGATTGATCTCTTGGCGGCAGGGCAAGGCAGACTAGGCTCAATCGGGCTACGTCATGCAGGCACTTTAGCTTGCCAAGGCTGGCCTCAGCTCAGACACCATCCAGCAATCTTGATTCGAGCGCGCAGTTGAAGGTCTCCGCTTCTTGCTCTCGCCTAGCCTCCCCCATTTCCAGGACAACCGGGACGTTCCATTGCACTTGTATCTTTGGCCTCGAAGCCACCGACTCTCACATTCCTGACTTGTCTCACATTCCTGACTTGCTCAGTTCACAGGACCAGCAGATGAACCTGCTTCCTCTTCATTGTTTGACTTCTCTTATTTTCCAGGTTCCATTGATACTGTCTTCCATTGGACGTATACGAACTGCACACCGGCATACATCCACAGTTGCATTTTAAGGTACTTTACGGTGCCTGTATGACGAACAATCCCGTCCGACGATCAGCTTCCCGGATTGGACGGGCTCCTAGCGACCCTGCCGCATTTGCTCGACCCGGATTGGACCAGAGACCGGTAACCTGACCGTCAACCAACCGCATCGAGTGGCTACTGCGCTGCGCTTCCTGTCCCTTTCTGCTTGCTCTCACTTGAAGTCGCATTCACGATCGACGATCCATCCATTGCGGCTAGGGGGCTGATTTCTCGTTCTATTTCCTTGCCTTGCCGTCTCACCACCTTCCTTCATTCTGGTCCTCATCGGCTCGTCCGGGCTGGCTTTGGGACAGCAGCGCCGTTCTTTCAGCCTATTCCGCCGGATCGTCTGCGGTTGGACAGATTGGAGAGTTCTGACCGTCATAGTAAGGGAGGCCTTCCAGGTGGTCGACTCTGGACACGACACTCCTTCTCTCGTCAACTTTCTTTACGACATTACTCCCTTCCCCGACAGTAATTGTACACAAGTGCATGGCATGCCGACATACACCAGAGATGCCGTCGCGAACATCTACTCACACCACCAAGCGCCAGCAGCTCACGCTGGCGCAATTGGCTGCCTACGACGACATCTTGACTGATGCTCTGGTCGATCACGTAAGCCTCACTGATAGCATTGGAGATGACCCCGTCGCCGATGAACTAGGGTGTGGCTGCTTGCGACACATTGATTTCTGACAATGTGCTAGACTTACTACTGGACCACGATACCCAAGAACCGCACCACATATCACCCTTCACGAGGCGTGCGGGAAGAGGAGATCTCAAAACTGATACAGAAGCACATTATCCTCGACCAAGACCTCGCGACAGCCGAGGAGAAGCTGCTAGCCACCGATGGACTGAGGAAGTTCTGCAATGCGCTCAGGACGCCCAAGGAGAAGGAGGATTTCAAAGCCCACCTCCGGCGGTACATGTCGATATACCTCCCCGAATGCCGCTTCGAAGTCAACGCCACGAACCGCTACACCATCGTATCCTATGAAGCCAGCGTCACGGCACGCCAAAACATCAAGCGCAACGAGACGATCAAGTATCTCGCTGGTATCCAGGTCGTAATCACACCCGAGGAGGAGGCAGACATGGCGCTGCGCAAAAAGGACTTCAGCCTCGTTGTCAGCAGCCGCACCAAGTCGACCAGCATCTTTATGGGCCCGGCTCGGTTGTGCAACCATGATTGCGACGCCAATGCGCGACTTGTTACGAGAGGCCACGCAGGCATCGAGATCATAGCATGCAGGGATATTGATGTTGGCGAGGAGATCACGGTCACCTACGGCGAGAACTACTTTGGGGAGGACAACTGCGAGTGTCTGTGCCGCACGTGCGAAAAGAATCTCGCCAATGGCTGGAAGCCGGAGGGCAGCGAAGAAGTTGCTCTGGAGAAGAGCGTCGAGGATGATTCGGCGAGCGGTACGCGGGCGTATGCGCTACGGCGCAGGAGGCGGGACGACAGCGCCCACGACGTCGCTTCTAGGAACTCTTCAGCAACCCCCGATATTCGCCCTCGCATTCTGAAACGGTCGCGGAGCTCAAGGATGCTGGCAGGCCGCGCCTCGATGGGTGGTTTTGCGGCACCTGAGCCTCTTCTGACTCCCAACGCTGGGAAACGCAAGCATGACAGCTCTGCTCTGGCAACACCGCCAGTGACGCCTGCGAAGAGGCAGAAGATAAGCGAGCTGAAGTACGAGGTGGTCCCTGTCGGACCGAGCCCGACAGCTTCCCGGGACAGCTCAGACCCGGAAGTTGCTCAAAGTTCTGGTTTGTCGGATATCAGCAATGGGGATGCGATGCTTACCGATGCGACAACGCCTACTCCTGGGGAAGAGAAAGAAGACACAGCTGGTACTATCATCTTCTCGCCGACACCGACACGAATCGAGCGACCAATCGAGGTGCTCAAACAGGAGGAGACGACAGAGAGCGAGATGGCCGAAGTGAATTCCATTCCACAGGTCTTGGATGAGATACGCGATTTGCTAGCCCCAAAGCAGGAGGATGCGCCTGTCGCGAATTCCGCCCAAGTCTCGGACCAGATTCCCGAGCACCCTGCACAACCGACAGACGTCACCCCCACGCAGATGGGTACGCCACCTCCCTCCCAGACAGTACCAGATGCCCTTGACATGGCCAGCCCATCCATTTATGCCACCCCGCCGAGCTACGCCACCCCGCCAAGCGCAACACGGGGCCTGGAATCAATGACAGTGGCCTTCCTTGACAACCGAGAGACGCCGACTAGAGAGCAGTCACCATTCCTCGATACACATGAGACATCCACAAGAGCCCAATCGTCAACCAGACCCATTGAATCAACAAGCCTGGCCCTTGAGCAGTCATCAGGCCTGGGCTCCAAGCAGCCACCTAGTATGGCCCTCGAGCTGCCACAAAGCCTGAGCGCCGAGCAGCCACCAAGCTCGGCTCTTGAAGAGTCATCAAACGTAGCCCTCGAGCAGCCCCGAGACATTGCACTCGAGCAGCTACCAACTCTGACCGTCGAGCAACCACCAACCTCGGCCCTCGAGGAGTCATCAAACCTAGCCCTCGAGCAGTCAACAGGCTCGGCTCTCGAGAGGGCACCAAGCCCGGCCCTCGAACAGCAATTAAGTCCGGCGGTCGAGGTCGAACTCGTCTCCTCCACCGCTCTTGATTCCGTCACTGTCGCCCCAGCAATACCCACCGAGCCGCCCAAGCGCGGACGCGGCCGTCCCCGCCAGGACGGATCCAATCACACACCACGCACCAAGCGCGTTCGCTCACCTTCCCCCTCCCCGCCGCCCAAGGCCACTCTCCAGCGCATCCCAGGCGACTACACCCTCACGCCTCTTCTGCTGGCCGAGCCGGCAATGGCTTGGATCCATTGCAAGAACTGCAATACCGCCTTCGTACAGAAGGACGCGTACTACACGCGCGCCAACTGCCCGCGCTGCGAACGCCACTCAAAGCTGTACGGGTACGTCTGGCCGAAGACCGAGCCGGAGGGACCATGGGATGATGAGGAGCGGATACTGGATCATCGAAAGGTTCATCGGTTTTTGGATCCGCTTGAGGAGGCTTTGGCGAGGGGAAGGACGTACATGGGACGGGTGGTCAGGGAGGAGACGGTTGATGAGACATCGGTCAAGGTTAAGGGTCCGCTTAAGGATGAGGTGCGGGGAAGGGGGAGGCCCAAGACACAGGCAGAGGGCAAGACGAAGGTGGAGAAGAAGGCGCTGCTCAAGAAGACACCCGCCAAGAAGACGCAGGCAAAAACTCAGCCGAAGACACAGCCGAAGAAGGGAAGTCCTTCGAAGGCAAAGCTACAGAAGGAGGAGGACTCGGACGGCAGGTGGGACTTTCGAGATAGCGAGACGTCTGATTTTGAGACGGCGAAGAAGAAGAAGGACTCGGACGACGAGTGGGAGTTCAGGGCGAGCGAGACGCCTGATTTTGGGACGCCTGGTGTCGAGACCAGGGCCGAGGCCGAGGACGAAGATACCTCCGGGTTGAGGAGGAGTGGCAGGGCAAGAAGGGTTAGCGGTCGGACGTCGGATATGGGGGTGATCGCGTATTAGAGTCTAGGTTAGGTGGTTCTTGAGAGCAGACTTTGCGATTGGAGGGTGCGATGAGGACCAGGAATGGGGATTGGAACGGGTCTATCATACGGGATGCGGTGGTTTACATTAGCGTTTGCGTTGTTGTCCCTGGTCGGGCTTCGGAGGAGCGGCCTGTAGGCTTTATAGTCTACCGCTTTAGGGTACTTAGTTAGAGAAACAATTATAAGGCGGTTTACTGCTCATGTGCACGGAATAGGTAGCATGTGTGAAGAAGCTTCATGATGGATTTCGAGGTGCAATGTTCATTTGCCCACGACAGATCAAGGATCATCACAATGTAGCAGATACACATAACCATACGGGAGTATTCATATCCATTCCATAACCCAGGCCGTTAAATGAAGATAGTCCAACCCGGACGCAACTCCGTATGAACAAGCCAGATCACGGTAACAGTAGCCATATGAACAATCATCCAAACCGCAGTCGAGGACTCAAGAGAATGTTGACCCTCATGCCACCTATTTTCATTCAAGAAAAAGTTCCTGGATATCACCCGCCCGCCGAAACATGACAACGCCAACAACATCAGAACGAACTCCATGTCAAACACCCCACCAACCGACAACGCTTTTTCACAATACCCAAGTGAAGTCCCCACCCGCACAAGCGAAATCATAGGTAAATCCGTCATCGATAACCATCGCGACAAAACAACACGCGCACACACCCACAAAGTTGGAACATGTTTGGTTCTAGCCCTTTACGCGTGGGCGGACGCGGTCCGTGTCTGTCAGAAGTAATACTGCTGCGGCGGCTGTTGGCCCGGAGGGGGTTGCGCGAGGAAGTCGAAATTCATCGAGTCGAGGCCTGTGTTGAAGGGGTCGGGGGATTCTAGGCGTTGTAAGTATTCTGTCTGGGCTTTTGGTACATTAGGGTTCGAGGGAAGAGGGCATGTAAACTCACCCCAAAAGATGGAATCATACAGATCCATAGGCGACATGTACGTCGACGGGTCGACGTTGGAGAAGTCCTGCATTACTCCGTGTTGGCCGGGTTGCATGGCCTGGCCGTAGGGGAGGCTGCTGGACATTGTTAGCTCTGCATCTCGAACAAGATGAGGAAGGTGCGACGACTTACCCCGAATAATCATTAGGCGTCATCCCGTTCTGCTGCTGCTGCTGCAACTCCGCCATCGCCAGCGCAGCACTCTGATGCGGATCCAAACTGCCGTTATTGCCTACATTGTTGTTCCGATACGCCACGTCGACCGGCACCAGCGCGCCCGCGTTCGGGCCGGATGTAAGTTGGGTCATCTGTAGCGGTGTCCTGGTGCCAGAACCGGGAAGGCTACCGCCTTCACGTTTGATGGCTGACCCCACGACGGAGCCGTGATCGTAAATGTTCCTTAGGGCTGCTAGGGCGCGGGATAAGGGGCCGGAGAGCTCTATGTCCTTGTCTGACTGGGGGATGTGAGGTTGGGGAGAAGAGGTTTGTTCCTTTGCTGCCGTGGCGGATAGGGCGAGTATGAGGTCACCTTGGAGCTGGCGGACTTCGGGGTCTGCTTTCGTCTCGCAGAGGATGCCGAGGAGAACGGCGGAGGATAGGCCGTGGTAGGTAAATGCCCATGAGCGGGTGGGGATGACTGAGAGTTGGTGCATGGCGAGGTACATCCTCACCGTTTCGGTGAGGTTCTCCTTGCATCGCGCAGCGAGGAACTTTTTCTGCGACGCCTCAAGGGGGTTATCGCCACGTTTGAGAGCAGGTCGGCAGCAGACGGATATGACGAAGGAGGAGTGCAGACGGATAGCGTAGTACTGCAATCTATCGACGGCGGAGCGGCACTCGTCCTTGTTGCGGAGGTGGGGCGCTACCTTGGCGCGGATGGCCTCGACGGCCTGGCAGTTGTCGAGGATCTGGGCGTAGTTGGCGGATGCGGTCGCGTCCGGGTTGAGGCGCTCCGAGATGATCTGGCAGAGGTGCATCATGACCTCCAAGTAGGCTAGCCCTTCGGTGTCTGCTGTGGGAGAGTGGGGGATGGGACAGCAGGGGATGTTGGTCATCGGGGAGCGGTCGAAGGAGAGGGATGTCAGGGTGTCGTGCCAGACGCAGGTCCACCTAACGATCGTTAGTATTGAGGCTATGGGCATGAGGTAAACACGTCACGTACCATAGCTTCCGCCGTATCATTTCCTTCTTTCGCACTTCAGGCGTCTCCTGGCCGGTTAATTCCTGTGCCCGGTGGAGTCCAAGAGACTGGGCTAGCCGGCAAGTCAGACCGAGCAAGGCCCATGATGCTTCGGCCTTCATGTCGTTGAGGAGAACGAAGCTTGTCATGAGCATTGCTTGTATGGAGTCAAAATTTGGTCTGCTGTCAGTTAGCACATTGTCATCAGATCAGGAAGAGTAGTTGCTTGGCATACCGTAACAGGAAATTTCCTAGCCTAAGGAAGTGGAAGGAGATCTGGAGGTATCGTTGAGCGTCCCTAGTCCGGACATGGTAGGGTGAATCATGGTATTGTGATCCAACCGCGAGGACAGCAAACAGGATAGCCAGCCACGAGGCAGAGACAGGTTTTGTAGCGCTCTTGGTGGCTGACCGTGTGTTCTTCGCCCGTTCCTCGAGGTACACCATCAGTCTTGACTCTAGATCATTGATATCAATAACGAGGCCCCAGAATTGATGCGGTGTCTCTTTGTAACTCCGGAATAGCCTGTGAATGTGTCAGTGTCGTTGATCCTGGGGCCACGTGTTGGGCGTGAACGTACTTCATCACTTCCCGATCTGATGGTAGTTCAGACGAGATGTCGAGTGTCATCTTATCCAGATGACGAGACGACATCAGCGGGAAGGGGGCCGTGTTGTCGAGGCCTAGTATGGATCGCATGTCTGCTTTTATGTGCTCAACTCCTTCGAGTGGTTCGTTGGGAGACGACTGCTCTCTCAGCAGAGCAGGAATGCTGTTCTGGCCCAAGTATCTCGTGGTATCTGCTGAATCTGGTTCTGGTGTATCAGAGTGAGAGACAATTCCACACGTGACGGACGCCTATACATACCGTACGCCCTGATGTTAGTCTCTGGGCGACCCTCGACGCTCTGGCTCCTGCTGTGCTGGGTGTCGGGTTCGGGCGAGTGTTGTCTTTTGAGGCCATGGCTGGGCTCGGAGGCTACCGAGCCAGCCTTGATGGTTGTGGTGCCATGGGTAGAAGCCCGGTTGGGTTTATAAGAACAGAGCTGCGGGTGTTCCCGCTTGACGCAGTTCTCGCATGGGCTTTTGTTGTCACACTTCACCTTGCGTTGCCTGCAGGGCCAACATGCGGTTCCTGTGGGAGGGGTTAGATATGTATGCCGATGGCTAGATAGGGAACATCCGACACGAGAAGGGAGTGAAATGAAAGGAAAGGAAAGGAAAGAGGGCCAACTCACCATATCGGACCTTGCGGTGGGAGTGGATTATGCGATTTGCCTCCTCGGGGGTGAGATCCTCGAGGTTGGGGCTGTCGTGCTGGTCTGACATGGACATGACCGGAGGCCGAGGAGGAGGGGGGAGACAAGGCTGTTGGCGTCTCCAGTAGCCCTTCGGTCGATCACCGCCAGGGTCACCAGCAGCAGCCAGCAGCAAAGGGGCCACCAGATGGACCGGACGGAATTGTGATCACTGTGGAGACCGGCACTTGTCCGCAAGCGCGAAAATGCACGTCGGGCAACCTCAAGCTCTGCAGAGGGCGGCGGATCAAGACACCGGGCGGGTTGACGCGCGAGTAGTTGGAAGCTTGATTACCAACTGGTAGAGAAACACCGAGGATGATGCAGGAAGTGCAGGGTTGGAAAGAGGAACGAGTCGTGGTGAATACCGATGCAAATCCGAGAGAACCGATGAGGGACGTTGCGCTGACGATGTTGAGTCTTGGAAGATCTTCTGATCGAGTGACTTGGGAACTTAGGTAAGGAAGGAAAGATGCCGAACCCTCCGGAGAGTCTCCAGAAGTGAGAGAGGGTCTAGCAAAAGAGTGCTCCAGAAGAAGACGGGAGGCTCACACACAGTCTCCAGCAATTGAGGGGTCCACTTGGCACACAGTAAGCATCCATGTTCAATCCCTGTGAAGATCTTGGCGAGATGGAGGGGGTTTCCTCCGACGAAGACGCGCTAAGATAAGATAAGATGGAGGCACGTGATGGATGAGCACTGGCCCACTCTTGCCTCGCGTGTCGCGTCAATTCAGTCTGAGTTGAAGCCATTCCCAAAACACGAAAACAACGCGCGCTATCAGGTGGTCCAACACTATCCACGTTTACCCCCCTCTCTATCCTATTTACAGTGAACCTATCCGGCATTCACGTTCCTGACACAGTTCAATCTGTGGATCTCTTCCTCCCATCGTTGTTACACATCCATTGCACTTGAACGCGATAATTGGCTCATGGCATGCGACACGGTCCTCCTGTGTGGTAGACTCTAGGGTGTATCCCCGGCGGCATCATCTTGGTGTGGACCCGACATCGTGAGACCCTCATCATTGGCTCTCCGTTCCTCTCCCGCACCTTGTTCCACTTTTAGCCGGCACTGGCTCACTGGTTTGCCACCGGGAAACACCGGATATCAGCCGGCGGCGTGCACCACGGCCACTGATCCAGGCAACCGCGAGACACAGTGGCAGCGACGCGTCATTAGCTCCCGGGTTACGAGCCAGTCATGACTGGGAAGGCCACTGGCCGGCCCGAACCGTCGACTCCCGTTAAGAACCATGGCGTATCCAGGGTGGAAGCTTTCATCGAGGAACTCAACACAGACTACAATCTGGGCATCGAGCTATGTGACAAGACGCTCACTCCTGCTCATCGGAGAGAAAGGGCCAAAGTCGACAAGCAGTTCGCCCGCTTTGACAAGATATCAAGGATACTCCAACACTTATACTTCCGGGCAGAAGAAGGCATCCTCACAAACGTGCTGGAAGCGTTTCACCGCGAGGCAAGGGCAGCTTGCCGGAAGTGGATTTATAAGCCCGGGGCGGATCATGACACCCTCCCCTCCTCTTTTGCGCCGTGCAGGGCGACTACGCCTGGCGAGCAGAATGACCTTCAGGAGATATTGGTTTACATACTGGAGCAGCTGAAGCAGACACTCCAAATTCGGCCTCTTGTGCTTCCAAAAGCGAAAAGTATCACTGCTGCCACTGGCGACGAACCGCCGGATAGCTTCGACATTCCTACCAGGCCATCCCAGTCAACCAGGTCCAAGTCTAAGAGGCCCTCCAACGAAGGACTCGAGAGCTCGCCGAAGAGAGTCAGGGAGCTCCAAGTTGAACCTGTCCATGTCACTACAGCCATTGACAAAACACCCGCCCGGACCAAGGTTGGCTCAGATGATCTCCCGTCCATATTCGCCAAACCGTCGTTATTCCAGAACTCGAGCAGCAAGTCTGCCAAGCGCCCTGTCCAGCGGTCATTCTACGAGCTATCGGCCAACACGAGCAAGGCTTCACTAGTTCCCAGCATATTCTCGAATAACGAGTTTGAGCCACTGCCCGCTTCGCAAAGTACTGTCGATCCCAGTCCCTCTCAGCCGAAGAAGGTACCCCCTCCGTTGGCGGACTTTGTCCCTGTCTCATCAACAGCCGACTTCGCGCCATCGTCTGCAGACATTGGTGTCCTAGACGAGTCCTTCTCACGCTATGCTGAGCGCGGCGTATCACCGGTATTCGACGAGTCTCGCGAGGCAGATGCTCAAAGCCAGGTGCGGCAATGGAGCGCGAACCAGGTGGCGCAGAGAAGGTCATCTGTGAGTAATCCGGAGCTCGCGAGCTCGCCCGGGCATAGTACAGAATATTCTGACTTCTCCGGGTTGCTTGATTTCCATATCCCACATACTTTCCCGCCTTTGGAGCTGGAGTCCGATCCCTTAAAAGGCCGCCTTACGAGTATCTGGCGTACGTTGCTTTCTGCTTTTGCTCCCTTACCTGCGTCTTGTCATTAACTCTGCCGACCAGCCAAAACCCCCAAGTGGCATCGCGAAGCGCCCCTTGCCGTACTTTGGGAGTTCACCCGTGTTTGTCTTCACTGCGGCATCGACGTTGACGAGGTTGACATACAATATGATCCAACCTGGGCCAACGAGGAGACGTATCGACATCTCTGGACTAGACTTCGAAAGCACCCAGCTTTCTCTGGGAAGTCGTCTTTCCCTGAACCGCCCGATAATAATGCCTGGGCTACGGCCGCGAAGACATTCTCTCTCCAAAACAGGGCTGTGATGTTTTCCATGTCTATAGACTTCAACCCTTCTAAAGAAGGCCCCCTCTTCTTGCTCCGCATGAACCCGTTGAAGATGGACAAAGGGTGCCGTATCAACCGCCGCTTTGGCCCAGATCGGTTCCTAGAGATCCTAATCCCCTCGATGAACAGCAAAGCGGCCCCCGGGATACTGAAGAACGGCCCTGCAGTGGATAGGCTTATCCAATGGCTGACCCGCGAGCGCCACTCTCTCTTCGGACGGCAGTATGCAGCGTTCTTCGTCGCTGACGCTGGCTACAGAAAACCAATGAAGGAGGTCCGCACGTCTCCCGATGCGAAACCCATCTTCAAGGAGAGGGTGCACCTATTTGCCGAGCACAACAACACATACAAGGGGTCCCTGTGCCCTGATGCTCTCAACGTCAAGCGGGTTGAGGACATGCTCGACTGGCTTCTGCAGTTCAAGGGCAATGCAGATCAGTCCTACCTCAAGCTCTTTTCTCGTATCCAACTCGGACTCAGCAAGACGGATCCTGTCATCGAGCTGCAACAGCATCAGATCCGGCATCATGCGGGAGACATACTGTCCCCGACAGGCGAGGTCATGAACGACGGCATTGCTCGCGTTTCCTTGACCATTGCCCGCATGGTTAAGTCACAGCTGAACTTATCCAATATACCGACAGCTATCCAGGGCCGCATGGGCTCTGCAAAGGGCATGTGGATAGTGGACATTCACGATCCCGGTACTGAAGACTGGATTGAAACGTATCCTTCCCAGCGAAAATGGAACTGCGATCAGACAGACCCCTTCCACCGGACACTCGAAGTCCACGGCTTCTCGCACAAACTCAAATCCGCCGGCCTCAATCTACAGTTCCTCCCGGTTCTTGAAGACCGAGCCAAAGACGGGCCTAAGATGCGCGATACAGTCGGTCGTTTGATGGCTGAGGATCTGCACGAAGAACTCAGTAGTCTGAAGTCGGCCATGACACAACCACTGCAATTCCGACAATGGGTGCACAGCAGAGGTTCCTCAGCCCGGGCCGAGCGGGTCCAGCATTTGCAGGTGCCCTTCCTAGGGGGCCTGCCACGTAGGACAGAGGAGACGATGAATTTCCTGCTTGACGGAGGCTTCAACCCCAAAGACCAGAAATATCTCCAAGATCTAGCATTCCAGATGCAGAAGCAGAAGTGCGACATCCTGAAGGCGAAGCTGAATATTCGCGTTGGGTGCTCGGCGTACATCTACATGGTTGTGGATTTCTGGAATATCTTGGAAGAAGGCGAGGTGCATGTGGCATTCTCGGACCAATTCCAAGATCCGCGAGGCAAGTTCTCTGATGTTCTACTCCACAACGTGGACGTGCTTGTTGCCAGGTCTCCTGCCCACTTGGTCAGCGATGTCCAGAAGGTGAGGGCAGTCTTCAAAACTGAACTTCGGCTTCTCAAAGATGTCATCGTGTTCTCCGCGAAGGGCAATACGCCTCTGGCAGACAAGTTATCCGGCGGTGACTACGACGGTGATAAAGCCTGGGTATGCTGGGATCCCGACATAGTTGACAACTTCGTCAACGCTGATGTCCCTGAGCCACCGGACCTATCCGCATTTATCACCAAGGACAAGACCGCCTTCGGTGACCTAGTCCAGTGCGGAGGTCATCATAACATGCTAACCGCTGTGGGCGACATGATCGAAAAGTCCTTCAAGTTCAACATGCGCCAGTCTCTCCTCGGCCAATGCACGAACTACAAGGAGAAACTGTGTTACCGCACTGGCACGGTCCGCAACCACTCTTCCCTTGTCCTCAGCACCCTGCTGTCCAACCTAGTCGACCAACCAAAGCAAGGCATAATCTTCGGCACCGACGCCTGGGACCGTCTCCGCCGGCACCTCAAGATCCCCTCCCACCTCGACGACCCAGCCTACAAATTCGACCTCTGGACCGGCCGCAACGAACCGAGTCACATAATCGATCACCTCAAATTCACCGTTGTCAAGAAGACCATTGACGCCGAGCTCACCGCCTTCTACGAGGAACTCAACCCGCAGGGGACCATCACAAAGACCTACGACGAGGACCTGATCAAGCCCTTCGAGCACTTCCAATCCCTCACCCGCGACTCCACCTCCTGCCGCAACCTCCTCTCCGGTCTCGAGAACTCCCTGGGGGAAGTCTTCGCCCTCTGGACGACCGTGATGGGCAGAGGCGACAATGACAAAGATGAGTCTACCTTCCCCCAGCGTGTGACGGAGGTCTACGACAAATGGCGGTCCGTCCAGCCCGTTTTCGGCGGCAGGCAGACGCGCCGCACACCGGACTCGAAGGTCGTGAGCCTGCTGCTGGAGCCGTATTTGTCTGGCGATACGGATACGAGCCACGAGCTGAACAGGTGGAGTCTGCTCAAGGCCAGCATGACGTTCAAGCTGTACCACGCCAAGAAGTTGAGGTTCGTGTGGCAGATTTGCGGGCGACAGCTGCAGTTTATCAAGGCGATGGTAGGGTCGGGGAGTGCAAAGGGGACAGGGAGGACGCCGGTGCTGGTGGAGGGGCTGATGTATGCGGGTTTGACGGTTGATAAGAGGTTTGTCACGCAGTATGTTGCTATGATGGAGGGCGAGGCGACGGAATATATGGGTGAATGGGATGATGGGGAGGAAGGGGAGCAGGAGGATGGGGAGTAAGAAGGACGGTGGAACGGTGTTGTTCTTCAGTTTTGTGAGGTGGCGGATGGTTTGAGGCGTGCTCTGTAGCACCCTTACAACTCATTCGGTCCCTTGCACGACAGAGTTTAACTTCCTTTCCATGAGGATGGGGAGGAATGATCCACGTAGGAGGCTTTGGTCGTCAGCCCGGTCCTCCTGGGTGGACTTGTTGGGTATGCCAGTTCAGGCCCGCTCTTGAGGAGTGGTGCTCGACATGGCGTAGGGACAGGGGATGTTGGAGCTCTTGAGCTACTGCTCGGTCCGGTTGCCGGGAGGAATTTGGTTTCGTTGGACACCCTTGTTTTGTTCGCGCCCCTCGTTGAACGGATGTTGTCGGTCTTGTTGCTCTCGGCTTCAGTTCGCGGTTTCGTTGGAACGTATTTCGGCATCTCCTTGGCTAGCTCGGGGACTACGCATACGCGCTTTACTAGCAATCAAGTCGAATCTTCCCGTCGTCTGCTGCGCTTTTACACCCTCCGGTGGCTCGTTGCTTTCTCTATGCCTTGGTGGAGGTTTGCCGCAAATTGCCATCCATGCCGGCCCAACCCACTTCTGCTCGCTCGTCGGGAAGAGGTTGGCACCTTACAGAACATCCGATTGTCTGGCAATTCTTGATCGGTAATATCTGCGGCTCGATGCTCCAAGGCCGTGGAATAGTGTGCGAAGGACCGTGATGGAGGCCGTCATGGTCGTCACTGCGGACGGCTGCTCCCCGAGACTGGGGTCGAGTCTTTTCGGCACTCCGTCCCACCATCGACGGTACTGCGCGAGGATGGCGGGATCATATCATTTGCTGGGATCGAGGTTGCCTGTTCCCTGAATCTGGTCCAGAAAGTCTTGGTCTGCACACTTGGCATCTCGTACCTCTCGGACTTCGGTAGTATGATGCTGCCATTCCCTATCCGATCGTTAACCCAATTGGGACATTCCCATACAATGTCACATATATCTCCGCACATCCCTTCCAAATCCGTATAACTTCTCCCAATAACACATCCAAAAGAGATCGCAAGTCCGCAGGGGATCAATCGCAAAATGTCTTTTAAGCTGCCTCTCCCGCAGTTTGCAGTCTCCCGCAACTGCAACTCGGTCCTCTAACATGCCGCTAGAGGCATATCCTCAGACACCACCATGACATCCCTATCTCTAGCAATGGGCTCTCCCAAATCCGGCCCGATGGGGGTGTACATCAAATCCCAGTTCCTCACCAAACCCCAATCCGCACCCCCGGGAACCGACCTCGCCGGCCGCGTCGCCATCATAACGGGCGCCAGCTCGGGACTCGGCTTCCACGCCTGCCGCCACCTTCTCTCCCTCGGCCTCTCCCGGCTCGTCATGGCCGTCCGGTCTCCTCAAAAGGGTTCTGCCGCCGCCTCCACGCTCCGCGCCGAGTACCCTGCCGCGACCATCGACGTCTGGCCCCTGGAGATGAGCTCCTACGATTTTATTCTCTCCTTCGTCCGTCGCGTCGAGTCCGCCGACGAACTCCCGCGCCTCGACATCGCCATCCTCAACGCGGCCGTCATCAAGACCGAGTTCGCCATCGTCCCCGCCACGGGCCACGAGACCACCATCCAGGTGAACTACCTCTCCACCGCCCTCCTCGCGATCCTCCTCCTCCCTTCCCTCAGGTCCAAATCACCACCCAACTCGCCGGGGAGGTTGACAATCGTCAACTCGACGGCAGCGTACGCGCTCACCCTCCCCAACCGCTCCGCCGTCCCCTTTCTATCGTCCTTCGACGACCAAACCAAAACACCCTATCTGTTCTTCGACCGGTACTGCACGTCCAAGCTCCTCATGCACATGTTCCTCGTCCGCCTAGCGACACACGTCGATCCCGAGGACGTGGTGGTCAATATCGTCGACCCGGGTTATTGCAAGGGGTCCGGCTTGCACCGCGAGACGAAGGGGATCGTGGCTTGCGGGTTTGCGGCGGCGAAGACGCTTACTGGCCGCTCGACCGAGGAGGGGGCGTGGACTTATGTCGATGCTGCGGTTGTGAAGGGCGGGGAGAGCCATGGGTGCTTTGTGATTGATTGGAAGATTGGGTCGTGAGTACTTGCCAGTACGGGCATATTGTATCTGGTTGAGTACGACGCTGACAGACATATGTGCGCCTAGATTCGCCAAGTTTGTGTACGAACCGGATGCTGGACTGGTTATTGATCGATTGTGGCAGGAGACGATTGCCGAGTTGGAGTTTGCGAAGGTTGCGAATATCCTTGGGTTGAACAAGAAAGATGGAGGTGAGACCTCTTGAGCCGTCGCATGCCTAATCAGCTCGCAGCAACTAGGCAATGCTACGGCTTGTAGACAACATCATGCCATTATCAAGCTGCCTGACCGGACGTCGGTCGCCAGGCAAATCAGTCTGGGCGCTGAGCACTCTGCCATGTCGGTCGGTATCAAGTGCAGGACGAACGAGATACACATGTCACAGAGGTCACTGGGAGTTCCGCACCGATATCTCAAAGGAGTGAACTTATATCATTTCAGAGACCAACGATCGCGTAGCTAAGAACACGTTTTCCAATCTGAGTAGCTACCCCATGTCTGCGGACGTCAATGAACGTATGCTCTTCCCGCCATCCTTATCGTCGAAGCAATTCTGCTGGAGCTGGCAGTTAGTGTCATGCTGATAAACGCCGCGAGGAGAACGAGCGAGCCGACCGCCAGTTTGAACTTACATGGGTTACTTGTGGACGGGGCAGTCAGCGCAGCTGCACGAAGCGCCACAGGAACAGTCGTTGCCGCACATGATGATTATCGGTTTAGACTTGGTAGTTTGTCTTGAAGAGGATGGAAGTGTATTTAAGGTTTGGTCTGTCTGGGAGTTGAAGAATGCAAGTGTGTTAGATGGAAGAGGGGATGCCAAGCCAGGGTTCGGGAGAGGACCCTGAGGTATTTATGCTTTTTAAGGTGTTCCCGTCAGCCGCCTTTGCCGAGTGCTACTTCAAGGTCTCTACTGCCGGCCGATTACCAGGTGACAAGCAGGGGAAGTCTGACCGTCTAGCGAGAGAGGGGGCAAGCGTGAGAGCAAGTTTCGCCGCTTGTTGCAAACTGCCTGGCACCAGAAGTTGACATGCATGAAATATGCCCCCAAAAAGGGGGGGTGGTGTGTCGACTAACGAAATGATTCGCTACTGGTCCCTCGTGGTTGAATGATCTCCACAAGCGTAAAGGACCAATCGAGCAGGTCAGCTTGGTGAACATATACTGTGTAAGAGGCTCGGAGCTCACCGCGTGGTGTGCACGGTATCCCACGTCGTCGTGACATTGTTGATTGTGAGACACGGCAACAAGAGGAACTCGTTACGGCAACAGCCATGGGAATCGTTATGTGTTGGAATGTCGAATGGTTTATGTGATCGTGTCCCCCACGGATTCTCTTGGTTACTCTCCGAACACCACTCGGAGCATGCCCGACTCCCGAGTGCCACGGGCGCAGAGATACGATGATGGCATCCTCATGCGGGTTTGACAACAGGGCGAAGGGGGCGATGAGGCTTTAGCCACTCGGGGGTGATCATGGCACGAATGCCCAGATGCTGTGCACCACTAGGCGACTTCCATGTTCTTTGCATGCGTAGCCAGAGCGATCGGAGGTTCAGAGGATCGGGGGTGTAGCAGTGTGACTAAGTGGCTGCTTCCGTGGGATGATGGGATGAGGTTGATGTCATGAGAATACCTAAACAAGCTGCGACTGTCCAAGTCGAACCCAAGTGGCGAGCTGTTACTACCTGTGGCTGAGGTCAGAGCGACCTAGAGCTCCGATACTGCAGCGGAACAACCTGGAAGCATGCGCAAGAGCCGTCGAAGGCCCAGGGAAACCTGCATGAGTTGCCCGCCTTCCTGCCATTAACATCCTGCTATTACATGGCACACACTCCTAGCAGAATGTCGAGAAAGAGAAACCCGCAGAAGCGCTCGTCGCTCAGTGGAGTCGCCGGTCCATACCTACCTTACTCTTCACATGTACACCGTACGTAAACATTCCTGATCTCCCGCGGCAAATCCCACCAGCCGTCTACCCTGCTTTACCTGTTGCCAGGCTCCTGGGGTGCTAGATCATGGTAGTATTGGCCATCCGACCCGCTATCCATCTCCTCATCATCGTCATGCTCCGAGTCCCAGCCATCCATGAGTCCATCAATGAGCTGATCCGCGTCTTCGACCCGGACATTCATCCCATTTGGCAATGTCCCGTTCCAGATGGGCCCATCCGAGAAGCCGGGAACGATACGACCACCGGATGGAGTCGAGAAGGAAGCGGTCGACTGTGGTACTGGACGTCGCGAGGGCCGGCTAGTAATCTGGACCGCTCGTTTCGACGTCATCAGCCCCAGCAGCTTAGAGTCAAGCGGATCCCCAAACGTCGGGACAGAGTCGTCGATCTTGGGCACGTCCATCGCCAGGTCAACGACAGAGGCCAGCATCTTCATCCGCCGCAGCTCGAAGTACGTCCAGCCTTTTCGCAGCGTCTCCGCCTGGCGATCATAAGCCTTGGCAGCCTTCTGCAGGAGCCCGAGAGTAGGCATGATACCCCGCAACCCGCTTCCTCCATCGGGACCCGCATTGCCCTGGACGGTCCGGAAGATCCAGCCGACGATGAAGGGCAGCTGATACTCGCCGCCATCGAAGTCTTTGGTGCCCAGCCACCGCAGTAGGTCGTCGTACACCGCCGCCCTCACGTCTCTCAGCAGCCTCCAGCACGTGCGGTGGAAGGAGAAGTAATCCGCGGTGATCTCGGGGACTTCCTTCTGCAGGGCGCACGCGAGGTCGCGGATCAGTTTCGCGGCTGTGACCTGCTCTGCGGTGGTGTCCTTCCGGCGAGACGACTTCCCTCCCTCAAGGATAGCCTGCACGTCCTCGGGCGTGAAGTTCAACCTGGGACTTGCCGCGGTAAGTGAAAGCAGCCACATACTGCTGACGCGTGCCTGAGGGTTGAGAGACCGCGGCCCGGCCTTGGTAGCCGTCATCTTTCCCTTATTGCGCTTGTGCGCCGCCGCCTTGGTGAAGTTGGACGCCGAGAAGCCCATCATCATGCACAGCTGCTTGTCGAAATCGGCCGGGTCGGTTGGTGCCTCACCGACGAAGAACTTGTCTCGCCCTCCCTGCAGCTGGTAGAAGAGCTCCATGTCCTGCCACTTCTGCGAGATGAGCTGTTGGCGTTCCATTGCGTTGTAGAGGTGGCCGGTGTACAGGATCCCGCCGAAGGCGCGCTCGAGAGCAAGGCCGAGATGGTGGAAGCGCGTGCGGACGTCGTGAATCCAGAGCCCGCAGTACCAGGGGTGCCGCTTGAGAAAAAAGTTCTCGTCGGTGCTGCCGCCGCCGGCCATCCTGAGGGCCTTGAAGAGGGGGTTGTTGTCCCAGAACTTGACCTCTGCTAGGAGTTGGACGAGGTGTTTCTGGTGCTCGACGGTCCACACCCGACGATCTTGAGGTTCTTGTGGTACTCCATGGTCGCCTCAATGCTGTCTCGAATGGCGGCACCGACTGCCATCATTTCCCTGTAGGGCCTTTCAAGGTCCTGCCTCTGCTGCTTTCCGATCAAAGCCCGGCGGATGTCCCAGTGGATGGAGGTTGCGAGGACCAGCCACAGGCTGAGGTTCTTGCGCCTGGCCGCCACTCCTCCGCTAGCCAGCCACGTGTGGATGCCGCGTGTCAATTCGTCAATGACGATCAGCTGCTGCCCGTTACCGCCCACTTCCTTGGGAATTGGCTGGAAGGCCATTCTTCCGATCATGTCGAACTCTGGGAACTTCTCCATCAAGGAAGATTTATCCTGCTGCCACATGTCCTTGTTGCTGGCATACTGCCAGTCAAAATCGGTCTCGGCCCTGGATATGAGTTAGCAAACGCCTGAAGAGCACGACCATTGATTGGGTAGACATACCAGCCGTCTCTCCCGTTGTAGGTAGAGAAGTCGCCGGGATTCGAGTCGGACCACCCTCTCAAGAGAGTGGCGGCGTTGTTCATCGTGTGGTCGACCTGGTTGTATGTGCTCATATTATACTGAGCTGGCGGCCGGATACCTAAAGGATCCTTCCCGCGAGCGACGCATTCGGCCGTGTAGAAGGTGAACAGCAGGCCATGAACTCCGGCATCCAACTTGTTGAACAGATGTGCGACGTCCTCTTCCATCCGCCTTGCAATTTCGATCGATGTGTTGGTGGAAAGCTGATAGTGAGAGAGTCTTTTTGGTAGTGGAGTTGCGAGCATAGTCGAGCCACAGGAGGCGAACCTGACTACGAATTGCCGTGATGTCGCGGAAGAGAGAGCAAAAAGCGAGGAACGACTCAAAGCCCTCCTCATCCTTGGTTTCCTCGGCCCGGTAGTCGACAGTCATGACCTTCTGCTTCGCCTCTGTGGCAGCCTTCTCAGCCTGGTCCGACTCGGGCTCAAGATCGACTTGTGGTACGTCGTAGACCTCCAGAATCTCGAAGGGGTTCCGTGTGGGAACACCAGCCTCGTGAGTGATGGGTACTGCCTCTGCGGTATCAGGCTTGTCCTTCATGCCGCCCAGCGTTGGCTTCCAGAACAAGGGCTTCAGCACATCGCGGACCTTCTCCAGTACGCCAACAAAGAAAGAGTGCTTGACGTTGCTGTCGAGGTCGGGGTTGATGCCGTTGATGCCGTGCTGTTCTAGCAGTTTGACAAACGAACGGCGAACCGAGATGGCCCGCTCAATGGCAGTGGTGAAGGTCATGGGAACATCGACCTTGTTCTCATCGACCTCGCTCGAGCTGATGAACTCGGCGAGGGGTAGGAAGTTCCTGATGGCGAGAGCATACTTGGGCTTCGTAGGGGAGGGTGTAGCTGCGGTTGAGGTCGAAGTTGAAGTTGAAGGTGAAGGCTTGTCTGGTGCCAGTGCGGCCGCTGCAGTAGCTCCTGCTTTTGCTTGTTTCCGAGCCTTGCCCTTCAGTCTCACACTAGGGGCGGGCTTCTGGGCTGCGGGAGTAGAGGATCCTGTGGCACCGGCTGTAGACGAGAGGAGTTTCCTTGGGGCATCCGACGCGCTCGCCCATGTGTGCCAGCCATGAAGCTACGACATCCGTGTCGTGCTTGTACTGGTGGTACGTGGTGGTGAGACTTGGTGGGAGCGGCATGGTTACGACTGTACAACCTGGTACCGCCCGTGTATGTGTTGAGCTCGACAATGATGAATTGGAAAGGTTTAAAAGTTGAGTGAGAAAGAAAAAGGGGGGAGGGGGGAGGGGGTAAGGGGGACGGGCGACGGGGTAGGGGTGAGCGAAAGTGGCTGGCTGAGTGCAGGGTACTCCTATCTTTCTGTCACGTGGAGACGCGGTGCGGCGGACTTGGAAACCGCGACTGGACCCACATTGTCTGTGCTTCGGAAGCTGCCAGGGTCACGTAGTCACATGATCCCTCACAGGATCCAATTCCTGAACTGTGATTCCATAAGGCGAGGTTAAAGTGCACGGACGACTTACTCATCACCTGTGCAACCGCGTCTTCAAAGTACAGCTCTATCAATCGTTACTACGCCTGCCCCGACCCAATGCTTCCACGATGTCGAAACCCTACATAGCGCCCATGCCGCCTGGAAGCTCCTTCAGCCAGCCATCGAGCGGTTCATTCACCGTCACCCGCTTCGTGCACTTGTTGGCTGCCTCGATGCTCTGCGTCTTCAGCGTCGGGCAGTTGATTTTGTTGGCGAACAAGTCGCTGTTGCAATTGGCGTCCATGGCCCTCTGGAGCGCATCGCCCTTCCAGCCAAAGACATAGTCGCCGTGGATTCCGTATCCCGTCTTATCGCCAAAGCTCCACACGAATGACCCGTCGGGATGCCACTGGGACTTGTCTTGGTACGGCCTGGTGTCCCAATACGTCTCATAGAAGACCTGGGGGATCGTCACCGGGTGCGTGGCCGGGCATGAGTTGCCGGACGGATACGCCACGTGGCTCTGGTGGTCTGGGCTATCGAGGTTCTTGCCATCCCAGCATGTCGGGAACCGGATGCTGACCATGATGCCCGCCTTACAAGGCTGCGTCGGGAAGCTCGTGGTTGCGCCGCCGCGCGTCATGGAACTGGCCAGGCATGTATAGTCCATCATATTGTACTTGGCGTTCAGTTCCGCTGCTGTCCGGAAGCTGGGGTTTCCGACCGTCATCCTGAACCCTGGTTTGAACGCCGTCACCTTGCCGTTGGACAGGTAGTACACTGTCTGACCACCACTCGCGGCGGTGTATCCGAGCTCGTTGCCGAATGTGTTGACCCGCTTATAGGTGCCATTTTTATGGCTTCGGAACGGGACACTGTCAGCACAAGACCAGTTTTCAAAGAGGAGGATGATGTCTCACTGGAAGAAGAGCACTGCCGTCCAATAGTTGGAGAAGTCTTCCGTCGGCGTACATGACGTGCACGTGGCGGTGGTAGAGATATCCGTGGACGGGTCCATCGTCACATTGAAGGCATTTCCACCCACCACCTGGTGAAGATGCGTCGAAGGAATCTGCCCCGGATTTACCAATCTGCGGTCATACGGCACGGTCAAGAGGTTGTCAGCATTTCCGGGACGGGCCGCAGCGAACTTACGGATCGAGACGCTCAACGACCAGCTGCGAGCACGAGAAACGGAGTGTCGCAGCGGCCAAGGCGCCGGGCGACAGTGCGCCGGCGAGGAGGAGGAGTGGTGATGTCCAGTGCATCTTTGCGAGTCAACTCTTTCTTAGTGGATGGATCGGTTGTGCGATGGCCAGATGTGGACGGAAGGTTCAACAAACGTCTGCGCTCCTAGCAAACACACAAGGCTTCACTCAGCCTTTCAGATATGTCTCTTCGCAAAGACGAAAGAGGACAGCCGGGCAATTTTATGCCTATCAAGGACGGTCCGACTCGATCTTGCTTTGCCATCCAAACATCGCCAACCATGGATTCAACTGCCGGCAACCGACACACCTTTTTGGCCATATGGCCTCCTGGAATGCATTCTGGAAAGGTCATGGCGATGTTGTCAAATCAGTTCGCTCCTCGAGGATTGGCACAAAATTAACCTTCAATTACCCAGATTGCAGTTGAGTCATGGGATGGGTATAGATCCGGCGATAATAGCGTACCTGACTCTGTCTCGGCCACCCGACTCATAGACCAAGACTGAAGATCAACACCCGGCTGTCCAATAATTCGCCGAATGCTACGGAAAGAGCAAAGAACGCTCGCGAACTGGCTTCTGTCACATTGTCGGCAGGCTGACACGCACCCCAGATTATTGCTCCGGCCATGTCTGCATAGGTAGTCATTTACTACGACTCAAAGTGCGAGGCATGCAGCTGCCGAGTAGACGCGATTCGCTCCCAACACCGGTCCACGGCTCGGCATCGACGAAATCTCCAACGCTGTGCCCTGTGGTTACACCAGGATGGCCCCTACTATCTGCCACGATCTCGCGTGTTGGTTCCGATCGAAGAATAGCAGCCAGTGCTTCCAAGAGGAAGCACTATGCCAATGAGCTCTCCACGGCCCGGATCTCTCTACCAGTGCAGGTGCATTCGTGGAGATGATGTTGGGACATCCTTCAGCCCAGAAGCTACAGGATATCGGTTTAGAAGAATCGCGCTCGGAAAATGGATCCCACTGACCTCTACTCGTTGCCCAGTGCGTGGGGGCGAGGCTTGAGGACTTGTGATCTCTCATATGGCGTTCCGGCAGAGGAAGGGCACCTGCCGAGCGAGTGTCAACACCCCTCAGGCATTCAATCCCGCCTGGCACCCAGCGAACAGATCCATATTTCCGGCACCGTCTTGGATGAGGGTCGAGCTTGGACTCGCCTAGTTGGGCTACGGGACAGTCAGCCTAGTTCAGACGGCGTATCGGGGTGCTATTATCGACTCACCGCCTCTTCCCAACCTGTAAGGAAGTCCATCGGATCGTCTTCAAAAGGCTCGAACCCGGTGAGAGGATCCAGGGACTGGACTTGATTGTCACCCGGGGTCAGACCGGCAGACTCCAACATGAGGCTGTGGCAGTCCTGGAGCACCATTAACGCTTGTGCTTCAATACTTTCGTCCAGTTCCTGATCACCCAGACCCGCTTCAATACCGTCGATATGCGCAAGGATCATGTGAACACACATGTGTCCTTTGCAGTTCGTCTCTCCAGAGCGTATCTGCCTCAGGGTCCAGTCAACAGCAGCTTCCAGGACTGACCGCATTTCAGATGCTCCCAGGGTGTTGGACAGTCCACTTCCGCTGTGTTCTTCCTCCTTCCGGGTCAACAGCTCCAGACCAACGATGGTTATGCCTTGAAAGACGATGGCCCTGTACGGCCCAGAGGCTGAAATAAGCAGGGAGTCGAAGTCTCCGTTCTCGCTGGGTGGCTGACCCGGTAACAGGTTGGCGATCTGACAGAGCTTCAGTGCCGTGTCTACGCACATCTTCCGGGAGAAATAATAGACCGGATCTGTCAGGCTTTGTCGGAGTTGTGGGACGTGCAGAGCAAAGTAATAGCGGTAGAGTGCCCATTCCGTGAAGCGTCGCTGGAAGTCCGACACGCCAGACACACCGTGCTCATCTTTTGGCCAAGCCAGCAGGTGTTTCCTCAGACCTCGGCACGATGTACCGAGTCCGGCATCTAGCGCGAGTGTCGCTTCGTATGATGCAGTAGATTGCAGATCGTTGACGGATTTTGCGATGGCCAACCGGGTACGGAAGGAATTTAGCAACGCAATCTGGACCGATGTCTGCGAGAACTCATCCGGCCTCTTGACCCTGACGGGCCGCGTATCACCGTCCAGGAGATCCGCGTCATCGAAGTTGCCGGGCGGTTTTGTGTCAAAGTCGGCCAGGGAGATGAGAGGCGGACCTCCAGCATCAACGCTCGATTGCAAGGTAATCTCCAAGACGGTCACCCAGAGCCGCCGACGCAGTTCGCTGCTGTACAGCGTGCGGTTCGGTATCCTCAAGTGCTTGGGATCCCGGTGCAAGCCCATGTACATGGCGGTGCGAACGAGGCTCCCCGCCGAGATCCACGTCAGGTCGGCGCCTAGCCCAGCGACTTGCCTGGCAAATCGCACAAGACACATTACTTGCAATCCCAGGCTCGTCATCTTCGTCTTCTCTGGCGGAGTATTGAGCCATGACTGCGCCTCATAGATCCATTGGATCGCTGAAGAGCGCATAGTGAACCTGTCGTCGAAGAAGCAGGCACCTATGGCCATGCACAGCTGCATCAGAGCTATAAACGCGGGTTTGGCTGTAGAAGGATCGTCCCAGTACCGCTCGTACTCAGACCGGAAGCTTGGAATATGGACTACACGGTACACCGTCTCGAAGGTGCGCAGGTAGCAGTCGACCAGGCGGTCGGCGATCTGGCGCTGAGGGAGGTGTTGTCCAATCTGAGGAAAGACGAACGGAGGGATACGCTGAGCTTTTATGGCGCGGGCAAGTGCCTTGCAATTATCGATTGCGCTGTTGAGCCCGGAGCCTTTAAGGTCCTCTTCTTTCTGAAGGATGCGGAGCAGTATGGGGAACTGAAGGCCGGTTGGTTAGCTCATTGCTATAGCTGAGCGATTGGGGAAGCTTACCAGTTCAGATCCATTCATCCAGTGGCTTTGTCCGAAGAATCGCGTCTTGTGGTGCGTGCCACGAACTGGAAACGGTCTCTTTGGTCGCCTCAGATCGCTGGCACCCACAGACTCATTGCGGACAGAGTCAAGTTCCGTACGATCACTCCGTGCATCTCTCTGAGCTTCGGAAGCCCCAAACCTCTGCGACACTGATTCAAACGCGGAAGAACCGGGAGTGTGGGCACCCGATGGACTAGGAACGGCGGACGAGGCCGAAGCTTGAGTGCTTGTCGCTGTGCCCGCCGTCGCGAAATCCGGCATATCGCCCACAGCTGTGAAGCCCGTGTTCGCGCTCTCCGCTGGCTGAGAACGTGGATGGGGAGCATAAGTGCAATTGGTAAGCTTGACCTTCACACACTGGCTGCACGGCGAGGCGCGGTCACATTTGACCTTGCGTGTCCTGCACTGGACGCAGGAGAACGCTGGCCGGCGCCGCTTCTTCGTCGGAGCTGCTTCAGGCATTGGAAGTCGTGGTATGTCCATTTAACCTTGACCGCAGCGACAATAACAATCGTATGGTAGGGATGAGTTTGAGGAAGACGAAGAAAGGGTCGTTGCGCTTATGGGCTTCGGCCGAAACGCATCTCAGTCTCAATTCCCCGCGCTCGGCCGACGCCAAGACCTTAAGGCCGATGACTGGTGTAAGTCCCATGTTCGAGTTCCAACACCAACACAAGAAAGGGGGTGAGGACTGTCAATCTCTACAAAGTGCGCAGACCTCTCGGCCGACAGTAATGGCTCTCTATGGTACATATAAGATGCAGCCAGACTCTTCGTGGTGACCATACCTTTTGCCCACCAATAACCGCACTTGTCTCCCCATTCCTCAAACCCCGCGTCCCATACACACCATGTCGGCTCACACAGAGCCCTTGCACGACTTGCACGAAGACGAGAAAGTTGACAGAGACGCAGAGAGCGTCGATCCAACACCAATACCCGAGGACACAGATGATAGCGGCTCCTTCCCCGAGGGTGGCCTCCGAGCTTGGCTGGTAGCGGCTGGTGCTGGAGGAATCCTTTTCTCGACTCTTGGCTACCGCAACTCCTTCGGCGTCTTCCAGGCATACTACATGACGCACCAACTTCGCGATGTTGGTCCAGACGACATTGCCTGGATCGGTGGCACACAAGGGTTCTTGACTTTAGCCGCCGGTGCGATCGGCGGACCGTTGTTTGATCGGTACGGTGCTTGGGTATGTCCTCCATCCCGCAATAGTACCTACCGATGTGCGTCTCACTCACTAACTATCCTTCCCGACATAGGTTATCCGCCCGGCTGCTGTCCTGTACGTCTTCGGCATCATGATGACCAGCATCTGCACCAAGTTTTGGCATTTCATGCTCGCACAAGGAATCCTGACTGGCCTGTCGACGGGACTGGTCATGTTCCCAGCCATGTCAGCAGTATCTCAGTACTTCCGCAAACGCCGCGGTGCATCCATCGGCTGCGCCCTCGCCGGCTCGTCCCTTGGCGCCGTCGTCTTCCCCGTCATACTATCTCAGCTTCTAAGCAGCAGCGACATCGGCTTCGGATGGTCCGTCCGCATTTGTGCCTTTATCATACTGCCGGTCCTGGCCTTCTCCTGCGTTGCCATCAAGGCTCGGCTGCCTCCGCGGTCGTCACACTTCTTTCTTATCCGCGCCTTCAGGGATCCGTTATACGACATCCTCATCGTCTCGTCGTTTTTCCTCTTCGTCGGCATGTTCATCCCGCTCTTCTACCTCCCAACATACGGCACATATCGCGGCATGCAAGAGAAATTGGCATTCTACCTCGTCGCTATCGTCAACAGCGCCTCTCTGCCCGGGCGCATTATCCCTGGTGTTCTTGGCGACAAGGTCGGGAGGATGAATGCGCTCTCCGCAGCAGGGTTCGCCACGGCAATCCTGATCTTTTGCTGGCCAAAGACCATCTCGGTAGCAAGCATCATCGTCTTCGCTGCTCTAGTCGGCTTCACATCCGGTGCGATTATATCAGGCATCTCTGTTGTTCTGAGTACATGCACCAAAGATCCGAAGAATGTCGGCACCTACATGGGTCAGGGTATCGCAATTGCCTCTCTCGCCGCGCTCGTGGCGCCCTCCGCAAACGGAGCACTTCTGAAGGCGTATGGCGGGTTTAAAGAGGTTTCGTACCTTTCGGGAACATGCTGTTTGTTTGGGGCGGTGCTGCTTTTCGGCGCGAAACGGCTCACGCCTCAGGGGTTGCTGGGGAAGGTCTAGCATCAAGACTGACTGACAGGTCGCAGGGCTCAATGTATGATAGGTCCACACGACTGAAGAGGATACCAAAATCTCTGGGTAGTCGGTTCTCCGTTTCTCGTGGGCAACATCTTGACAGGCATCTCCTCTGTCAGTCCTCTGGAGATTGAGATCGAAACAGCAGCATAATAAACACCAATCAATCCTTATGTTCATCGCAATCTATGCCGCAACTTCTGAAGAGCATTTGTTGACATGAGCCCAGGGCTGACAAATTCGATTTCCCAGCACGGGAGAAAACTGTTAGCCAACTTGGTCAAGTCAATCGCCGTGACATCCCCAAAGGGCAAATGGTACGGGCCGCTTCAAAAGAGCAGCGTCCTATCAAGGCTAGTGCTGCCCGTCAACACATGACGATGCTGCATACGGAGGCTTCACGGGGATGCATGTCGTAATGTCCTAGACATCGAAGCCAACGAAACCCGAAATCCGAGATTCTGAGCTGCCCGTGTTTGTCATCGAGATATCGTAATCAGGGGCTCGGATGAGCAAGTAAACAACCATCGCACCACCGCACCAATTAACTAGGAGTTGTACCAATTGGCCATCAAGACTATATGAGAGCCCTTGTTGCAGTCCTCGACATGTCACGATTTTCCAGCACGGGAGCTTCAAACTCACCTTGCCTTACGGACGTCACGACAAAACAAAGTAACTAAAGAAAACACCAGCGCACAATGGCATCCGCACCTTTCAAAGCCATCTACCTGACCGAAACCGGCGACATCACAGTCCGGGAGGTCGCAGAGCCCTACGAGCCACAAGGCGAGCAAGCCCTAGTCAAGGTGCAATACTCGGGCATCAACCCGGGCGACTACCGCCACTTCTTCATGGGCATGAACAGCTTCGTCATGGGCTACGACTTCGTCGGCGTCGTCGAGAAACTCGGTCCCGCATCTCCCTTCAAGGTCGGTGAGCTGCTCATGGGCGAGACAAAGCCGGGACACAAGCGTCCAACCTTCCAGGGCGCGCACCAGGCCTACCTCCTTGCCGAACCGTACCTGACCTGGCGGGTTCCGCGCGATATGAACCCCCTGTCTGCTGTGAGCATGGTGTCCGGGGCGCAGACTGCTGCGGATGCGCTGTTTAACGTTATGGGTTTCGGATTTCCTGCTGCCGGGTTGGAGGGCGATGATCCTAGGGGCAAGGCGATCTTGGTCTGGGGAGGGGCAGCCGGCTGCGGCTTTGCGGCGGTGCAGCTTGCCAAGGCGGCTGGGTTCGGCACCATCGTTGTCACGGCGTCGGAGAGGAACCACAATGCTCTCAGGGAGGTCGGGGCGACGCACTGCTTCGACTACCACAGCGAGACGGTCGTGGAGGACATTCGCTCAGTCGTGGCGAAAGAAGGGATTGAGCTCACGGCTGCTTTCGACGCCGTTTCCGTTGGCCTGGGCATCTTCGAGCCGCTGACCGATGCGGAGAAGGCTGCGGTTGAAGTCGACTACGACAAGAGCACGCCCGCGCTGGGAAAGAGGTGCATGTCGGAGCCCGCGGCCGCGGAGAAGCTCAGGTTGGCCTCGACGCTGCCGGTTCTGGAGGATCCTGACTGGCAGTTCGTCATCTACTCGCGCAAGCACTACGAGCAAGATCTCATTGATCATCCAGGGTGGTGGCAACGGCAGGAGAAGGCTGTTACTTGGCTCGTCGAGAACCACAAGACTGCCTGGCGGCCGCTGCCGAATCAGAGGTTGGTGCGGGACTCTGCCGAGGCCGTGAAGGCTATTAAGGATGTCTTTGAGGGGAGGGTCAGCATGGAGAAGGTTGTGATTGACCACCCTATGGGTTAATAAGACCGACCTGTTAGTACCTAGGCCTTCTTCGGGTCCCCTGGGATCCCCGACGTGATCCGGTCGGCAGACTCTTTACTGTGTTGTGAGTTGTGCGAATTGTGCAAGTTGACGGAGTTGTGCGGAACAAATCTGTCATACTCAGTGGGAATATACATCAGAGCAAATGGCACTGCTGTTGTCTTGGGGAGAGCATGTTCGGGTTTTGCCAATGAGGGCCGATGCTTGGCCCTTAGCAAGTATAGCAACCGTCAGGCACACATGGTCTGACTCGGACATGTGCTGGTTAGGTTAGTGGCAGTGTCTTTATGCCTGTGAAAGATATAGGCCGCTTCTGGGAGCCGTGCTCTAAACCTTGTTACTCACTGTTACTCGCGAGCAACCACATCATTCCCGCTACACATTGCATTGCATGCCTTAAGGTAGCCAAGGTATAACTTTCTCGTCCTCATACGACACGGAAACCAATTTTGAGTAGCACTCCACTCACCACGACGAACCAACTATTGTCGGGTTCGTCGCAAACAACCACGTTGAAGGAGGAACCCGAGCATGAGCCGCCGCAAGACTTCGTCTACTACGTTAGGACGACGCCCAATACTGCCAAGAAAGGACGCCTACCTGGTAGGACCGAGCTGGTTTGAGTTACTCGATAAGCTCCGGAGTCCGAGGGTCATGGCGATGCTGGAGATCACAGGAGCGGGAGGAAGAGGAGGAGAGGCGTACGGGGATGAAGGTGTTCCGGCGGCTGCCTGTGACGACTGTCAATACGTTCTGAGGGCAATTAGGGGTTAGATCAAATAAAGGACGACTTTCTACGTAGAAGTCAGTTACTAAGGAGTTCGGGACGAGTATCCAGGACACGGGAGGGCTTTGGATTCAGCAACTTCAATTGACGTGTATTTCTCTGTCAGATAAGGTACTCTAAGAAATAACCAAGAATAGTGAGTGGCGTATAGTTCAACACGTTATCAAAGCTGAACGAAGGCAGAAAAGAAATCACTCCAAATGTCCAATGCTTGCCGTCCCATTCTCTTTTTAACATCGTTTCTCCCTGAGCTTCCGTCTCCAAGTTTGTTGACACCAGCTTGTCCCAAAAGTGTCACGTATCGACCACGGAGTCCTGCTCTCCAAGAATTTTGCTACCGCCGTGCAGCAAATCCGCTGCAGACTCTCAAGGTCCTCCTCGGTGTTGTGTTTGGTCTTACCGCACCACGAGGGGACCTTGTGCCACCAAGAGAGAATCCGTCCACGATTCGGCAGAGATGGATCCCTTCTTCCCCTTCTCGGCACGCGCATGATTTAATCCAGTCTCGTCCGCCGAAAAAGAGTCGCTGCGACGTTGTCTCTCCATCTTCTCGTAATGAGGACCGGGCGGCGGTGGCGACGGCGTGTCCCGCACGTTGATGAAGAAGTCCTTCTCGCTCTTCCCGTCCCCGTCCTCTCCCACCGAGGAGTCGCACAGGGTATCGTCCACGTCGGCGAACATCTCCGTCACCAGCCTCGTCTTCTCCGAATCGCGGACGAGGGCCTCGAACTGGAACTTCACGGGCTTGGCGATGAGTAAGGGCGTGTAGTCGTCCCAATGCACGGGTATCTCCTTGCCCGTGGCGGCGTCGCGCTTCTTGCGGATGTTGAGCGCCCAGGCCATGCCGCCCATGGTGAGGAAAAGATCCTGCTCGACGATCGGGAGGCCCTGGCATGTGCGGCGGCCGAAGCCGAACTGGGAGTAGCCTTGGAGGTTGGGGTAGGTGGTCAGGGGTTCGCGGTAGGTCGGGTACTGGGACAGCAGCCACCTTTCTGGGTTGAAGGTTTCTGCGTCTGGGTAGGTGGACTCGTCGCGGGTGATACCCCTATGTTTGATGGTTAGTGGGTGGGGCGTCTAGAGACTGAAGTCTGAGGGGGAGGGAGTTTAGCTTACCATTCTAAGGCGTGGACTGTTGCGCCGGCAGGGATGTGGTAGCCGTCGTAGATGTCGTCCTTCTCCAGAGCGTGAGGGATGCCTAGAACGTGTCAGCAATCTCCGTGATTCATGCGGCAGTGAAGCTGAAGACGGGAGGAAGGAGTCTCACCAGTAGGGACAGGAGGCCTCCAGCGGAGAACCTCCTTCACAACTGCTCGCAGAAGGGGCAGCTTCTCCCTGTCCTGCCACTCCGGACACCGACCGCCAAGAGTACCGTCAATCTCCATTTGAAGGCGAGCCTGCCACTGGGGATAGTGGCACATGGCCAAAATGTAGCTCTGGATCGGACTCCCGATGGTGAGCGCCCCGGCAATGGCCATGATGCCCACCACATGCGTCGCGTCAGCAATCTCGTTGGCCGACATGTTCTCGGCCCCCTTCGCCTGCAGAAACGTCCTCGTGAAGCTGGGCTCGGCTTGGCAGTCTTCCATCATCCGCTTGACATACTCCACGTTGCCCGTGAGCAGCTTCTCCTCCATCTGGTGGCGGGCTTTCTCCTTCTTCTTCCAGGGGCTGAGGACCTCGGGCACGAGGGCGAGCCAGCTGATGATGTTGGGCAGGGCACCGGACGGGCTGATCGTTTCCAGGAGTCCGAAAGTGGTCTTGCGCAGGACGGGGGCCGGATGCGGAGACCCCCAGCTGAGACGAGAGATGGTCCGGCTCGTGAACTGCTCTACCCACTCGAGGTAGTTGGCCGGCTCGTGCATCATGAGGTACAGGAACCGCGCACGTTCTTTGGTAGGGTAGTCGTGCAGCGAGTCGGAAACGCTGGCGTTCATTAGGTGCTGACATAGTCTCCGTTGGCGCTTCCAAAGGTCTGGGCGCGTGTTAGCCTTGGAATCGTCCGACCTCTCGGACGGAGCGTGGGACGGCAAGGAGGTAGACACTAGGTAGGTAAACAACACTAGGTAGGTAAACAACATACCATTCCTGCCCATCAAGGCGAGATAGTCTCCACTCGTCCGGTTGTCCGGCAGGTTGGGGATGGTCGGTCGGTCTGAATAAATGGGCGCACGTTTGGAAAGCAAGTCGTGGGCGATCTTCTCGGACGAAATCCAAACGTGGACGGTGCCGAAGATCTCCATCTGATATATCGGGCCGTAGATCTTGCTCCATTCGAAGAACTTCAGCCAAGAAAGTTGAGACGGGATATCGTGCACTCGTCCAATAAATGGCAGACCTGCCAAGAAGTTTCATCAGCGAGTATGCTCTTTTTCTCTCTCACTCTCTCCTCCCTGATCCCTCCCCGGGCGGCTTACCGCGAGGGCCCGGAAGCGGTCGAGTTCCAGGAGGTAGCCGGGCGCCGGTTATGCGTCGATAGAGTCCTGTTACTGCGAGGAAGGCAAGGAGGAATATGGCCAGCAGCGCTGTAGCAGCCATGACGTTCGGAGTTGGTGGGTTTCTCGTACGGATTTCACCTGGGGATCTCGCAACAAGAGCAGCCACTGTAATGTCTTGCGTAGAGTCGTCGGCAGCAACAAGGGGTGTCGTGTGGAAAGCAAAGGAAAAGAGAGAGCGATGCATGTACGCCAACTGCGGGAACGTCATAAAGATGTATACAGCACGCGCTGCCCAGAGGCGTCGCCCAGAGATCTGGGTCGACGGGGTCGTATTTATCATTCCGAGCCGCTCGGGGTCATCCTCTGATGGAGACTCCCGTCAGTCTTGCCTCCATTCGTGGTCGGTTGGGAGCCGTTCCCTCTCCACACCTGGCAACGCATCCGCAGCGGAATTAACACCATTGCATGACGGCATATAGGTCACAAGAGACGTGGGTTTCCTGGGGGAATCGGAAAGATCGAGGATGGAGACGAGGAGTTTCTCCGCTCTTGACAGGTAAGAAGGCCTGAATAGGCGAGACCGGTGGAGAAAAGTCAACAACAGGTGCTGGTCATGGTATAGAGATTCCCTTGGGAGCATCGGATCATGACGTGGCCCGCCGCGGTGACAGCGGGAAGGCCACAAGAAACGCGCCCAAGAGGCGAACCAAGAAGCTGGTGCATCTTGAGCACAGATGCGAGAGGGCACGGTGTATAGGCTCATACGAAAACCAAAGCCTTGGGGCCTCATTGAGAGGGCGAGGCTGCCGGCTGTAGCATTGGCAGTCTACCGTGCGATTGAGCACAGTGGTCAATTGGTCGACAACATGCCACCGGGATGGAACAGTCGTTTTTCCGTTGCCAGTTGCTGTGCATACGAGGTAAGAAAGACAGAGGTGTATGTATAGGCTCCGACTTAAACATTGTCGTTTCTGTGCGCCAAGTTGTGCCGACAGTCAGCAGCAGAGACGTCAGGAGATTTGGTTAGCCGTACAGTCCGGCGATACGAGGCTGAGAATCTCTCTCCCATGGTCGCTCTGGGCCAGTCAGTCGAAAGCCAGAACTAGGTTATGCACACGTAGCAGGGCATACCTCAAGAGTTGGTACAATGACAAACGACGCCGTGGCCATCGTAAGGTGGTCGCATGTTCAGGGCATGTGTGGATGGCAGAGTCCGAACACCAGCGCTGTGGGAGACGCATATGCAGGACCGAAGTCTGCATGTGTCCGACCTCTTCGGAGCGCATATGGGCGGGCCGAGCTGAGAATGGTCTGGTCGAATGTCGTCGTCTGTCCGACGGCCTGGAGCTGATCCATCAGAAGGAAGAGACTGAAGCCAGCTCAGATAGGCGGACGAATATGGGGATGGCGTCTGGTTTCTGTCTGAAAGGTCCAGTCTCTCCAACAATGCTCGTCTCATCGAACGGATCTTGGAGGTCATGGCAAGAGAGCATTCGAACAAGCACACGAGCAGGCCGCGCAGACTCCTAAACTGGCTGCACACCCCGAACGCAGAAGGTCAAGGGCAGCCAAGCAGACGGGAACGTCGAAGACCCCGGGTTTGTTGTTCGGATATGCAGCCCAGTGTAAGGGATTAGCTTCAGCCGGCAGGGCCACGGCGCCTCGGGCCCGTCTGCTGCGCAGCGGACATGCTTGGCTGCACCTGTTGTTCGTTCGGTAAATGCCCTCAAATGAGCTGATGGTTCGGGTGGGATGGATGGCGTTACCTTCATCGAGTGAGCCCAGTCAACTCAACCTTAACACGAGACGTTATGCCTGGTGCGTCTGATGTTTATTTGGTAAAGGGGAGGAGGGTTCGGGGACTAGACGTCTAAACCACCCGAAAGTTCAGCTTGGATGGATTTAACTTTGAGTCCGCCTGGTCTCTCAGCATATCGGAGACACTCGTTCTTCTGGTGACCGGATATGCGTAACGCGCCTGTTGTTTATTCGGTGAATAGCGTCCAATCGACCTGATGGTTCCGGGGCCGATTTAGCTTTCAGTTGTCTGGCCTCGGCACATCGAGGCCCCGGGGTTTTTCTGAACACCGGATGTACCTTTTGTTTATTCGATCAGGGTAGTAAACCAACCGATAGCTCAGTTCCGACCAGGCCTCAGCTCATCGAGACTTGTGATTTCTAAACACCGGATCACCTTCTGGTCAAGCCCCAACACCCTCAATCCAGACTCCCTTCTTCAGAACACCGGACACGCCTGTCGACATTTGCATTTCATTCGGTCAGTTGGTTCAAATGGCCTGATTAAAGTCAATCCGGACAGGGGTCGTTTGCCAGTCAGGGGTACTAGAGTAAGCTTAAACTTCAGTTGGAACAGAGTTAGCTGGGATACGGCTCCACGCATGCGACGGATCCCCTGACGCAGGTCCGAACCATTGGCACGGCTCACGAGGAAACTGCACAAAGGGCGCGAGGCACGTTGTTCTGAGCTTCTGAGCAAGGTGAATCATTAACTTTTTCGCTGAGCCAGGAACAGTATGCTATCATACTCTACCTCTATGCCGGCCGGCACGCTTCCCCTGCGTGCAGGCTGTGATACCTGGTAACAGCCGCAGTGTGTTGTCGCACTTGACGGTCGCTTTCACACCACCTGGAAAAGGCCGCACTCTGTGTTGCGTGGGTCGTCATAGCAGAACTCCTCACGTCCGCATATCTACCACCGGGTATGGCGTGTTGTATGCCTCTTGCATGCTGGGCGGCAAAGTATGAAACTGGCGATATACCTGAGACCAAGCAGCAGTTTACATCCTAAACAGCGTTAGCATAGCTTCACGAGCTACCAAGATACCAAGATGTACATACCTCTCCACAGGGTCAAGACCCAGCAACCTCATGCCGTTGGACAGGACAATCCGAGCGGCATCATAAAGCGCCATGCGCGCCTTCTTGAGCTCAGGCTCGCTGCCCACGATCCTCAAGTGATCGTAGCTTCCGCTCAGAGCGTGCGTCATCTTGAACAGGTAGGTGAGAATGTTGGTGGGCTCGTAGCTCTTCATGACCGTCTGGACCACATCCGGCCATTGCGCGAGTAACCTGATCAGATCAACGGCCTGGGTCTCGGTGAGAAGCGACAGGTCCGCCGAAGCGAGGTCCTCCTGGCTGAGAGCGGCCCGGCGCTCGATAGAGCAGATACGCGCATGGGCGTACTGGAGGTAGGGGCCAGTGTCGCCCTCGAAGGAGGTCATGGCGTCCATGTTGAAGGGGTAGTTGTTGATTCTCTTGCCACTCATGTCCTGTACCATGACGCTGCTGATGCCGAGGATGTCGGCCGTGGCCTCGGGGTTCTCCACCTGGGCGTACTTGTCATCGTTCTTCCTCATCACCTCGTGCATCTTGTCGGCCACGTCGCGGAGGATGTCGTCCAGAAACTTGGCCGTGCCCTTGCGGGTGCTCATCCCTAGGACCATGCCGAAGTTGATGTGCTGGCACTTGTCGGCGATGTCCTTGTATCCGAGCAGCTCGATGATCTTGAAGAGTTGTTTCAGATGCAGATCTTGCTGTGATGCGACGACGTAGATCATTTTGTCGAAGTGGTACTTCTCGTGGCGGTTGAGGAGCTCGCTGATGTCACGGGTGAGGTAGAGGGCTGTTCCGTCCTTCTTCCGCACAATCGGCCTCTCGAGGCGCTTACCCTCCTTGCCTGGGATGAGCTCGGCGAAGTTGACAATCATGGCGCCCTCGGACTCGGTAGCAATCTTCTTGTCGGCCATCTCCTTCGCCATCTTCTCCATTGACGCCTCCGAGACCTGGCTCTCACCGCTGTACTCATCGAAGTGGATGTTCAGCCGGGCATAGGTCTTCTTGTACCGAATGATACTGAGCTCGCGGAACCGGCGCCACAGCGCCACGGCCTCCTCGTCTCCGTCCGTCATCTTCTTGAAGTACCTGCGAGCCTGCTCGTCGAGGCTGTTGGCCTCACGCTCCGTGACATCCTGGCCCGCGGCCTTGTCCTTGGCAATCTGCTCCTTCTCGTCGGTCATGTCGGCCGTCATCCTGACGTAGAGGTGGTACAGGTGGTTGATGGGGTCCTTCTGCAGCGCCTCCTCGTCGCCGTACATCTCGTAGGCCAGCGCGAGCAGACCGTACTGCTTTCCCCAGTCGCCGAGGTAGTTAATGCGGATGGTGTCCCAGCCGGCGGCCTCGTGGATGTTGGCGATGAAGCCGCCGATGATTGTGGACCGCAGGTGGCCGGCGTGGAAGGGCTTCGCAATGTTGGGGGAGGAAAACTCGACGATGATGCGCTTCCTGCCCTTGGTCGGGTCGGTGGGGTCACGCATGCCGTTGTACTTGTTGCGGCCGTACTCGGGGCCGAGGGAGCGGATCATGGGAAGGACGGCCTTGGTCAGGGGCGCGGGCTTGAGGAAGAACGAGATGAAATAGTTCGTGACGATGGGCGGTTGGAAGAGGGCGTCCTCGGGGAACTGGTGGGAGGCATAGTGGTCAGCAATGGTCATCTTGGGGACCTGGAAAGGGGTTGTCATACCTTCGACACCCACTCCTTAGCCAACTCATCGGGCTTCTTGCCCTTTATCCTGAGCGACGGGGCGGCGAGGATAATATCGCCCTTGTCGAGACCAGAGGTCCATTGGAGGTTGGGGTAGATGATCTTGTGGTCGACGCCGGTAATCTCGTGCAGGACATCGGCAAGGTGCCCCCTGTAGAGGTCGAAGGGGTTGATGTTGGGGTGGCAGTTGGGGTATTTGGCCGTGAGGTCATCGAGGGACAGGCCCTGAACCTGCGCCGCGAGCTGCTCGGCCATGGCTGCGTATTCTCGCTGCGTGTGTGGGGAGGCGTGGAATTGACAGGTTGACGAACTGTAGCCTTGAGTGTAGCGCAAGTCAACAAGAGTGGTGTTATTGGCGGGGGTGTGGTGGTTGTGTTTGTGGTGAAGGTGGGGTTGTTGAAGTTTGGATGCAGAGGAAAAAAGTTGTCGATAAGAATTTGGAGACGGAGAACAAGCACTGGACCTGGCAGCAGCACGAAGAAGAGAAGGATAGAATCGCGGAAAGAGCGTCTGGAAATGAGTCATGGGAAGGATACCTTATCCCAGATCAACTCCAAGTATGACAAAGTTAGAAGCCTTTAACAACCCGATAACTCAGACGACGTCGACAAAAGGAAGGAAGGGACCCTGTCGCATTAAAAGCAACAGTGACTCAGAAAGGTCACTGTTCTCGGTCTGGCCCCAAAAAAGTTGATTCACCGAGAGAGTTACTTACGTAAGCTCGGTGAAGAGCAAGTTTCACCAGTCTTCACCTTCGTCTCAACGCCAATCCTCGCAATTTGACGAAGGAGAGAAATATGTGGTCAATACCCAAGTTTGCATTGCTCGTCCAATTCCTATTTAAATCATGTCATTATCATAGAGCTTCACTCGTTGCAGTGAGTCCCCGCGTTTATCCTTGCACATAGCATATGACAATCAGGCCATTGGCCATGACTGACCTTCCTTCAGGAACGCTTCTTGAAGCTCTTCCCCGCGCCGTAAAGAGCCGAACATTCCCAACGCAGCCGCGTCCGAAGGAATCGGTGTCTGGTATCACACTGGCACAACTTCGATCAGCTCGAAGCTGTTCTGAAGAAGCTGGTCAATCGCCGGCTATGTATCCAGCATGTCACATGGTGACTCGTGAGGATACTGGCCACGGCGCCATGCCTGTCCTCTTTCTCATCCGTCCTTCAGGTTGAGTCGCCGGTTGCGGCGCCGGCATGCCTGGGTACCTTGGCTCGGCGTCTCCATTCCTCGTCAGCCGCAGACTCTTTTTTGGAGAGCCTTACAGGCTGCTCATCTTGGGTACCCCTCTCTTCCAGGAAGAAGCATCCGTTGCATCTTTAGAAGCAGTATTCCTCCACATGCAAATGTATGCCCTGAGCTCCCGTACCCTTGTGCACAGCCCTCTCATCCGACAGGGAAGCAACACAGTTCCTGACCCTGGTCACGAGCGACTTTCCGCCACAGACCACAACCGAAGTCTCGCCTCCCGTCGCCTCGACAGGCTTCCTGATGAACGCTTCCACATCCGGCCGTGTTGCAGTGTGGAAGACGTGCGAGTCAACACTAGCAGCGCTCAACCTCTTCCGCGATGATCGGGCCGCCGATCTCTCTATATCACCTGACGTGGTCTCCGTCGCCTTTTCGCCCGAAACTTCTTTGCTCATGCTGCCTGTCGTGGCGGCGAGGGAAGGTGTAGATCCCGCATTCTTGACGTTCAGGTTTGAGAACGGCGACTCCGACTGCCCGCTGCGGGTGACGGCCACGTGCACGAGGAGCTCGATTCCAACTTCCTTAGCAGTTTCAATCAGCTCGTGGAGTCGTGAGACGTAGAACTGGATCTCCTCCCCCTCTTTGGCGGCCAGAAGGAAGTCGATGCGGGTGGTGCAGACGTTCTTCTTGGTGCTCAGGACGCTTTCCAGTATGGGTAGCGTGAATGAAGCGCCAGTGGACGCTGATATAAGGATCAGCGTCTCGTAGATATCCCACCTAGGCGGGAGACCGTATGGGCCAGAGACAAAAGCCGTGGTCTTCGCCTTCTTGCCCGCCACCTGGGCTTTGGCTGCAAATTCGTGGAGTTTTCCGGAGAAGCCCTTGTGCTTTCGGACGACGAGTTGCATGCTGTTGCAAATGCACGTTCCTGGGAGCTGGTGGGCGTTGGAGATCGTATAGGGGTGGGCTTCCATCATCCCAACTCTAGGCATCCAGAGGTAGAGATGTTGTCCTGCCCTCCATCTGAAGTGGACGTCCTTGATCGTGACGACCGAGATGGACTCTCCAACTGCCCGGATCTGGGCTTGGTGGCCTATCCTCTGGCCACCTGTGCAGCGGCCCTTGTTTGGCCTGAACTTGACGTTCTGCCATATCAGCAGCACCGTCCGATACACCCGGTCGAAGGACAACGCTGCTATCGCAAACCATACGTTGTACCTGGCATAGACCGGCACGTGGACGTAGATCAGCCAGAGGAAGAGCACCGCGCTGACAATATGCTGCAAAACAAATAGCTCGTATGCCACGTGTCGGAACGGGGCAAACGACGAGACCAGCGTCCATAATAGTACCGCCCAAGCGCCCAGTCCGTACTTGATCATCGGCATCATGGTCACCATGTCCTGGAACAACTCGGCCTTGACATACTCTGTGTAAAACTGGAAGCCGTGCACAGTCGCGGTGACGAACATGGTACGTCCCACCCATCGATGGAACCAGTTGAGCCGCTCGTAGCTCGTCCCGGCAAGGAACCCAAGGATGCTCGTCTTCGAAGCCAGGAGATATAGAAGCGGCACCTGCATGACCGTGACCCAAGCGTTGCGAAAACCAATGCGTTCCCAGGAGTCGAAGTCCTTGACAAGAACGCCCGAGGTCATCATGTATATGACAATCGCCCAGTAGCAGAGGAGAAAGATGATACGGCCCGTAGACGGCGGCGAGAGGAACGATAGGTGTCGGAACGGGATGTGAAGTTGTGGGTAGCTAATCTCGCGTATGACGGCGGTGCCGGTCGCCCAGGCTTGGAGGAAGCGGTTGGAGGGTTTCGTCGGGAACTGGACGGACGAGGCGGAGGTTGATCTTAATCTGAGGACGGAAAATGAATGTCAGCAAGATCTCGGGCAGAGAGAGAAGGACCAAACAGACCTCTGCCGCGCCTGGTAGAAGTTGACGGTTCGTATCAAGAGGATTATCCCAACGACGACGGCGATGATGTACCAGAAGTCTCGAGCCAGCGTCATGTTCGCCGACTGGAAGGGATTCGTCCCCATGTGCATTCCCATATCCATGGTGGCGATTTGGTGCGCCGGAGCGCTGTGCGTGCTATGTGTGTGTCTTGAGGCCTCTCCAGGCTGTTGTCGTTGTCAGGTAAAGCGAGGAGTCGCCAACGTGTATTGCCTCAGGAGAAGATGTTCAAGATCCTATCGGAATGTATTGTCCGCCGGAGTGTTGGCCGAAGGTAACGAAGTTCGAGGACGAGAACTCTTATCGTCTAACCATGTTTCGTATTTCGTGAGATAGGTCGGCGCATGGCAAATAGCTGAGGGTGTTTCCAAATAGCTGCGAATGTGTAGTCGGCCAGGTATGTTTACGGCGGTATGCGGGCCTTCGTCGAGTCGGTTTGAGCAGATTCAAGGGCCGTCAGCGTGCAAGTCCAAGAGAGGATGACTTCTTCTCGGCCGGCCGGTAGAAGATGTGACGGATAAATGCAGTTGCCAGATGCCGGCGGTGTGATTGCTGGCTGCGAGGATAAATAGCAGCTCTACCCACGTCCTTGGGTGCCAAAGTTGATGTTGCAGAAACAGCCTGCTCTCCTAACACTGTCTGTTCAGGAAAAGGTATGTCTTCTCCTTGCAATGTCAATGTCAACATTCTGCGCCGACAAATCCATCATCCAGACCATGCCATAACGTGGAGGGGCAAAGGCGGGGCTCAAACGAGTTCATATGATTGGCCAGATCGTGCATCAAGAGCCGGGAGCTAAGGAACGCCCGGGCCAGCCACAATCTGCTCAAAAGCTCTCACAAACCCGCTCACTTGCTTGATCGGGGAAGGCGCACCCGTCTGGACCCCTGCCAGGCAAGATCATACATTTACCCCACACAAAGAAAGTCGTGCGGTGTCTCGGGCGGCAGGAGCACCTCTGTCACGGCGCATTTTCTTTTCAAGGAAAGAGACACTGAGGCCGTTGCTGACAATGTCATTGTCAATGCGTGCATTACAATCTTCTCGAGAGGCTGGAACTTGATGTTGTGTTCGGATAGCGGCATCGCAACTGCCCAGAAGGGTTGAAGGCACTCAGGAACCCTGGTCTTGGCGAAAGCTTGGCCTCTGTTGTGTGTCTTCACCTGGGATGCGCGTCATGCCATGATCAAGAGTATACACGTGTAGAGGAACCTGGAAGTCGAGACCAGGCCAATGTTTCGTGTGTGCGGGCAGTAGAAGCTTCGGAAGAAGCAACAGGAGATCGAGGGGCTAATGTTTCGCTAATAAGGAAGGAGTAGTTCGTCTTGAGAATGTTTGACGTAGATCTGCAAGTGCAAGTGCGACTGACAAGGCGAAACTTGGAACCTCTTTGTCTGCTGCGGTGTGCTCGGATAACCTAGTCTACACAGTAAGGTAGATCCACTTCTTCACAGTAAACCGTTAGCTTTCCACATGCCTGTCACCGTCGCCCCAGGTACCCATTGAAGAACCAGCTCGCTGTGGAAATCTGTGAGGTACAAGGACTGACGTGATTATAAAGTCGCCATCATCCCCACCAGCTCCGAATTGTCTTCGGCGCTCTTTTTGCTTCCAATTCACTTCCAGAGTAATACCCAACCTCCATCTCATCCTTAACACCGTCCACTCATCCAGCTCGGCACAATATCCGGCTATTCTCGCTTCCACATCAGCATTCAGGAGCTCCAGTTGACCTGAGGTGAGTCCCTTCTCTGCCCAAAGATGTCGCATCTGCAGCTTGTCTGACCTTTCTGCGCTCCCAGACCTCCAATATCTTGCGCAACACACAAACCGCCAATTCCAACAATGTCTTCCTTCAAATCCGTCGCCACGGCGGTCTTCTTCCTCGCCTCGACAGCAACAGCACACTTCACCCTCACCACGCCGCCAACAATAGGCTTCGAGGATAAGAGCGAGGGAACCGGCCCCTGCGGCGGCTTCACCCCGGATTTCTCAGACAAGAGCAAGCTGGTGGACTTCCACGTTGGCGGCGAGCCCGTGGGCGTGCAGCTGGGCCACAGCCAGGCGAACTGGCTGTTCCGCGGCACCCTGGACGAGACGGCGGCCGGCAACTGGACCCAGCTGTTCCCCATCGTGCAGCAGAGCGGCCTAGGCTTCTTCTGCGAGAGCGCCATCCCCGCGCCCGTGGAGTGGGTGGGCAAGCAGGGTGTGGTGGGCATCGTCGCCAATGCCGTTGATGGATTGTTATACCAGGTATGTCCCGGGACTGTGAGAGGCATTGCGTAGGGAATCCGTGGCTAATTGATTGAATAGTGTGCTGTTGTTAACTTCGTGGCTGGCACCGGAACTGTTGGGTCGACGTGCAAGAACGGCAGTATTCAGGCGTCCTTCGTCCCGGATTCAGCTCTCTCCGCCCTCGTCGGTAGCGACAGCGACAGCGATGCCAACACCACGTCTCCCTCGCCCTCGACACCGGCCAGCCAAACGCCTTCGAACAGCCCATCACCAAGTGCGAGCGGAAACGCCGCTGCTGGGCTGGGACCTGCTGTGGGAGGAGTAATGGCTGCTGTGGGATTGGGCTTGTTTGGACTGGCGCTGTAAGGGGGGTGGTGATGCGCATCGGGTTTGGGGGGAAGAGCGGAAAGTCGGCTGAGAGGTGGGATGGACCTGGCTCCTGTTTTTATGCGATTATGAGCAATGAATACAGGCGTTCTGGACACACCTCCGGGTTCATTTTCAACGAGAGTTGACTTGATTGCAGTGTTTGTGTCGGGTCATCCCGGAGCCGCGCACTAACGCAGACAGCGAACCCAGCGCCGCTCTCACCACCAAAAGTTACTCCGCCAAGTCTCGAGAGTTGGACTGAGGCAATCTTCCTTCCACTTGTCGGTTTGGAACACCGTCGGTCTATTCTTTCCCTCTCAGCGGCAAGCATCGGTTCTCAACTCCAGTCAGCCTTCTTGTCGCTGAGGTTCAGGGGAAGGCGTGAGGCCGAACGAAGCAAGAGCACTCAGGGGCACGACATCATCATGGCCTGATGCCCGCATTCGTGCTTGCCTCTTCGGCTGAGGATGTCTTCATCAGGTCTCTCGCCGGTTCGAATTTGGATTTGGATTTATGGAGCCCAAGCTCTTTGCTTAACTCGTCGTCTCCCTTCCTCTTGTCATTCCAACCCCAAAGCTCGACAACGCATAAAGAGAATCCATCTTCAGCCGCTCCATCGTGCTACATCCTCTGGCTCCAAACATCAAGTCCCGTCGTTGTCAATCCCTTCCCCTTCCCCCTCTCTCCCCCCCTGTTTGTCGACAGTTCGGTGTTGCACACGAAACTCAGAGATGTTCTCCAGACTCAGCACCAACAGGGCGGGTGTCCTTCTTCTTGGTCTCATGGATCTTTCCCTCGTCATCGGCCAGGCTGTACCTCAGGTTGTCCTCTCGCCGGCCACCATCACGCAAGAGGTCACACTGTCGATCGGTACTAACGAGGTCACCTTTGGCGTCGTCCGAACAGGTCTGGTCACTGTCGACGCTCCCCACACCGACACAACATCCCCTCTTCCTGGAAGCGTCCCCACAGTCTTGGTCACCGGCGGCGACACCGGCTCCGTCCCATCGAGTGCTCTGCTTCTCCAGCCGTTCAGCCTGCCCACTCTGCAAGCAGTTATCACTCAAGCGCCCTGCGTTTCGGCCTGTCTCCAGGAAGGTCTCATCGCTTCTGCCATCGGAGCTTGCGGCCTCACTCCCGCTACCATCATCGACAACGCCTGTGCTTGTCTCTCTGCCCCGTTTGCGGCCATCCATGCTCTCACCAACTGCGCCAGCGCCGCGTGCATAGGTCCTGCCGCCGGATCCGCCGGACTCGCCGGTGATCTCGTCGCTGTCACCAGCCTTTACAACGACTACTGCACTTCAGCTGTCGGTGCCGACATTCTTTCCAGCGTCCTCTCCAGCGCTCTTTCGAACTCCCAGGTCACGGTCACCCAAGCACCCGCCACCGACCCATCGGTTGTGGCCACTCCAGCAGCAGACCCTTCCGTCGTTGCAACCCCTGCAGACCCAGCCGTGACGGTCACAGCTCCAGCGGTCGTCACCACTACATCCAGCGTCGACCCATTGTCGCCGGCGATACCTACTTGGTCAGGAGGCAACGACACTATAACCAGCAACGTCACACTGACCGGCAACTCTACCTCCCCCGGAATCGCCACACTCACTGACTCCTCGACATTCGTGGATCCCGGCATCACCAAGGGCATCATGACCACCACACTGTCCGTGGCCGGTGCGAGCATGCCCAGCGCTGGGACGAAGAGCGAGGGGAGCGTCGAGCTGCCTCGCAAGTCGCAACAGTGGGTTACGCCGCATCCCCCTCCCGTCGTTTGGCAGTTGACTGACTGTGTCGTTAACAGGGCTATCCTCTCGCTTGTCTTTGCTCTGACGCTATTTTTCATGATTCTCTGAGTCCGCAAAACGAGATTTGCAGGTTGGTGGCCTTCGATACTGCTACGGGGAGTGAAGGGAACATCGAGCTGTCTTCGCACGTAGGAAAGTTAGTTTCATCGACATCCATTTCTCCTGTCCAAGTACTGACACTCCTCCAGGGTATACTGTCGCTCATCTTCGCCCTCGTGGTACCATTACTGGTTCATTGAAAATTGTTCAAGATGCTTTTCTTTTGTCATGATAATTTGTTAAATGCCAGAATGGCAAGAGGACGTGCTTCACGTTGGCGCTCAGGGCCACAGAACACGCGTTCGGAGGAATATCGCACAGGAGTCAGGTGCCCACGCTTATGGAAAAGCATCATAAAATTGTCCGAAATGGATGTTGGAGGCCAGATTGTGGCCGCGTTTTAATACCCATCGCCCATAGTGTTCTTCCATACTTAGACAGAGGCACATGTATTATCGCTGGAGGGGAGGGCACGGCATTGGAATCATCATAGATAGTCAGATACTTGATCAACAGAACAACCGTGCAACAACGACAATGGTATCTCCCGTAACGCAAAATGCATGCATGCAGACCCCTCCCTCGCTAGCAGCCAGCTCACTTACTTAATCGGCATCCTCTCAACATGCATATCCTCGAGCCCCAACCCCGACAAATGCAGTTTCTTCATCTCGTCAGCAATATCAACCTCCACCCCCTCATCATAGGAGTCCCCGTCATCATCTCCCTCTCCCTTCCCCCCAACCTCCATCTCCACACCCTGCAGCGTAGACACCGTGCTCGCGCCCCTCCCAAAGCCCGGCATCACCTTGTCGTCATGCCACCCCTGCTCCTCCTCCTCGCTGCTGATGATCCCCGACACCTCCGGCCCCCTCCTCCTCTCGACAACAGGTGTCCTATCAGCCGTTACGACAGGGACCAGTGCGCCGGGCAGCCGGACCTCGCGAGCCTCGAGCGTCTCGAGGATGTCCTTCAGCAGCACGTCCATGGGGCAGATGTACGCCACCCGCTTCCGCTCCGACCAGGCCAGCACGTGCCCGCAGAGGTCCCCCCGGTCGCGGGATAGGATCCACGCGCCCGAGTCGCCTGGTACGCCCATGGGGAGGGTGGTGCGCTTTGTTTTGGGTGTGGATTTCCTCGTCGTGGAAGAGGAATGGGAATGGGACGTGCCAGAGATTTGATATGTATGGCTGGGGCTCTTGCGGCCGTAGATCTTAACCGACGTCAGGGCGGGCAGAATCGTGCCCGTCTGCAACCCCGACGTCCTCGCCATGCACTGCACTGCCAACCCCGGGAGTGCCGTCGCCGGCGTGACGGCCGTGGGATGAACAGTCGCCTCGACGGGTTTAGACGAGGCAGCGGCAGCAGCAGGTATCAAATTTCCCTCCGGCCGGCGGTCCGACTCAAACTCGAACAGCGCCCAGTCGATCTCGTGCAGCAGACCCTGGTCGTCGGCGCGGCGCCGGATGCCGCTCGAGGCGTAGACCTCGCCCAAGCTATAAGTGTCGAGGTGGTCCTCGTCCTGCGTCTCGGGCTCCGGGTAGAACCCCTCCTCGACGTCGTCGAGCGCCGGCTGGGTGACGATGTACCCATCCCCGCAACCCGGTTCTATGCCCGGGATGTCGCCTGGTTCGAAACCCCGATCTTCTTCGTCTTGGAAGGAGTCGTCCTCGGATGCCTCGCTCGTGATGTCGGATTCCGAATAAGCTTCCGACTCGGTGTCGGAGAACTCGCAGGCGAATTCTTCCGTGCCGCTGGACTCGGCTGCCTCGTCGTCTTGGTCTGCGTATTGTTGCGCGTACCAGGCTGCTAGGTCAGTGACGACCTCGCCGCGGGCCATGCTGCGACCTGGCATATCATTTTGAGAAGAAGGCTGGTCCTGGTCCGGGTCGTCGAGCATGTGGTGGACCGTCATGCCGTACGTTTTGTCGTCCACCATGATGAGCCCGCCAAAACTAACGGGCGGTAGATGTCGGTCCCCAATCCAAGCGCCTATACTAGCCCCGTTGCCCGGGCGTTCCTGATAGTCCGGGTTCGCGGCCGTTATTTCATCTTCCGTATCCCGCTTCATGCTCCTCCCCACCCCTCTATTGCGCGACCTCAACACCTGGCCCCTGCAGACCTTCAACCCGAACCCAGCCGTGCCGTCGAAGAGGATGCCGAGCTGCTTCTTCAGTATGGCGCGCACCTTGGAGACGGACGTGCACACGACCAGGACGGTGGGCTGCGTGAGCTGCGGCGACTCGCCGATGGACTCGAGGGATATCTCGACCGACTCCGGGTGCTTGCGGTAGAAGTGCCGGAGGGCGGCGTTGATCTGCGGCATGAGGACCCTGTTCCACTGCTCGATCGCTTCGGCTGGGAGGGGAATGTGGGGGTAGAGGCGGGTTTTTGTTGGTTTGGGTGCGGTGGCGATGGGTAAAGGACCTTGAAGGGAGGTGTTAATACGACAGAAGAGGGAGAGCGGGGGTAAAGGGTCGGGGAAGACGTACCGTTTTCTGTGACGAGTGTCTGCTGGGGAGGAGGGATGGTTTGAGGGTCCCGCGCAACGGTGGGTGTGCTGGCAACAGACCGCTTCGACCTCGCCGACTTCTCATCCTTCGACGACTCCGGCAGTGAAGAGGTGCTCAAGCGGGGAGGCTGAGACCTCGCCTCGCCGAGATCATCGCTCAGGCGCTCCTCGAGATTACTCACGCCGTCCAGGATGCAACATGCCTCCAGATACCGACTCGCCTTGAGCTGCACCCGAGCCACGACCTGCTCGCTGCTGTGCTGGCCCGCCATCTCCTGGTCCACGGCATTCCAACACGTCTGGACGGCCTTCATGTAGAGCGTGCCGCAGCGAATGGCGAGCTGCTCGAGGACGGATTCCGGGATGGAAGGCATCGAGGGATCGGGCACGAGGTTCTCCAGCTTATTCCAGAGACCGATCGAGAGAAGAAGCATGGAGAGTGAGTAGAGGTCGAAGGTTTTCGAGTCGGCGTTGTTGCTTAGTGGTGATTGGGCTGTGCTCTTCGGGTCGAGAGGGTGTTTGTACAGTGAGAAGGTGGTTGAGGTCGATTGGTCGCCCTGGAAGGTGTCGGAGAAGAGATCGAAGGATGAGATGAGCGGCCTGCGGATGTCGACTTCTCCTGTGGTCATGCCGCTAACGCCTGGATCGGTGCCGACGGCGTTGCAGAAGGAGACGTTTGTGTCGATGAGGTTGCCGTGGGTGATGCCCCGGGCGTGGAGGTCGAAGACGGTGTTGGCAAGGTTGGCGGCCAGACGGAACTTGGCTTCGAGTTTCGGTTCAAAGTCGGGACGAGCTAGAAGGTCGGCGAGAGAGCAGAGGTTGTAGAGCGGGTTTTGGGTGAGATGCTCAAAAGTTACGGGGTTGAATGTGGGTGGAAACTGGTACACCAGCCCGTACCGCGAGTTCTCCGTGTCTTCGATGTGGCCAAGTAGCCGCGGGAGCCCAGTCCACGACCCCGGTGAACGCTGCGGCTCGGACTGCAAACCAGCCCACAGCTTCTCGAACTTGGTCATCGGCGGAGGAATACCAGTCGCCGAGAAGATAGGGTCAAAGTTCGCGTACTCAAGCAGCAAGGGCGAGTAAGGTTGCCGACCAGACGGGCCATGCGTCAAATCCGAATAGGCCTGCTTGCTCATAAACACAATCTCCCGCGGGTGGTCCGACTGCGAAATCTCCGTCATGGGCTCCGCCTGCATGTCGCGCAGGTTCGTCAGCGACTTGGGGTCGATCTGCTGCGGCGTCTCCATCCTGGACTTCTCAAAGGCCCGGATGTCCTCTGTGGAAGACTCTGTCTTAAACAGACGCTGCCTCGCAGCCTCGGAGCTCTGCGCGTACGACGACCTCGTCCTCGAAAGGTCGTACAGTGTGTCGATAGAGGACGTGAGGTCTCGCACCAGGTCCTCGAACCGCCCCTTGTCCCAATTCACAAGGGGAATCTTCTGGTCCCTGTCTCTGTCGCGGGACTTCTCTGACTCCCCATAGCCGCCTTTCTCGCTCCTCCCTGCTAGCCGTCGGGAGCTGTTCCATAGCGGTTCTGCCTCGGCCAGGATGTCCTTGATGGTCGACATGATGCTGCCCACGACTTCACTCAGCCCGGCCTTGGATAGGGAAGAATCAATCAGGATCTCAGCGCTCTGGCTCGGATCTGACCACTCCAGTCCCCAGCTGACGAGGCGGTCCTTCTGGATGCGCAGCTTGCGGTGCAGCGCCTTGATCTCCGGGTCCTCTGCATTCTGCACAGGTTCTTTGACGAAGTCGGACGACTTCTTGGTGTCGTTGTAGAGGCGACTCAGGCGGCGCTGGAAGGGCAGCTGGTAGCCGCCCATCTGGATGAAAGACTCCATCCTTGGAGGAGTTTGTCTTGTTGCTGCCCAGGCGATACAAAGTCTGATTAACGAGGCTGCCGTCTCTGGACTTAGACCTTTGCCCCCTATCGCTGCAAGGCCTAATTCGAAACTGCAAGTACTGGATAAGGTAGTGCAGTGGGTTGATTATCCAGTATAAGGTATGTTCCAATTATAGAAAGTTGGAGGCTCTGCAGCCGCTGTCACAACCACAGTGAACCAGATCTTTTACCGGTGTTGCGGCTGATAAAAGGGTGCAGAAACACAAAAAGGTCACAATACAGCAGAAAATCAGAAAAGTAAAAGGGAAAAGAAGGCAGAAGCCTCAGCGGTAGGCATCGCTCACAATCAAACACACGGAGGCCATCACCGGCCTTCGGGACATGGAAGCGGGTGGTTGTAAGTGTGACCAAGACATTTTGTGTTTATTTCGGTGCCTATCGCCCTCATCCCCTTGGATCAGCACTGAGCAATGGAGCAGCCTGGGCCGGCCTAGTCTAGGGCGTCGCTTTGCTCTCACGGGCTTCACACCAATTGGCTCGCTAGCGCCTCCGAATGCTGTTGCCTGATCACGACTCTCTGTGGTGGTCCGTGCTCTTTTCATTGGGAGCAAGGAAAGTGGAGAAGTTGAAGATCAATGCAGATGCCTGGTATGATCACGTGAATTCTCTTTGTGACATCTGCTCGACGATGAAGCGCTCCTTCAGCCCCTAATCATGTCGAAGATAATAGACCAGACTGAGAGGTCTAAACAGTCGAAGCAAATGCATAGTAAAAATCATGAACAGATGCATGCCGACTACAAACCACAATGAGGCTGAGACACAGTTAGCTATCACGAGTGTGTATGACCTGAAGAACATCACACCTTGAGTAAGGTATCGCCACCTTGACGAGGCACACGTAACACAATCTGGCTACTCCAGCAAGGTGTGGATGCCCTCACTTCTGGCCAGTAGCGCTCCCTCAGGTCCACATCACAGAGCAATGGGCCGAGAAACTTCGTGTAACCACTAAAACAACAAGCAATCGTGAACAAGAAATATCCATGTGTCGAGCCGAGGGTATATGCTAAACATACAAAATGAGAGACTCTCTTCCAACTACGACAACCACGTCCCCAAACACCAAACATCACAGAGATCCACAGAACCTCCACGCTTGCTCCTCCCAACACCTCCTCCCTCCCACTCGCCGTTCCGGGAGGAGTCAGTCCCTTTCTCGCCAGTTCGTTCGTATGTTGCTGCCTCAAATGAAAAGCAAAAAGGACACCAACCAACCCCAGATAACCGATCTCGTATCGTCCATTGTCCCTAATGATCATTACACATGTCACCATGTCCGCCTCGTCCCACCATTATCCTCCACCATTTTTCGTTACGGCCACTGCCTTCAAAGTTCCATTAGTCTTCCACCATATCTCCAGGCTTCAAAGCTCGTCCCGCACATGCATGGCGGCCTCGGTGGCCTCACTAGCAGCGCTAGCGACAGCCTCCGTGGCATCACTGGCTACACTAGCCACCTTCTCACCCACACTCTGCGCCGCCGCAGACGCACCGCTGAGCCCTGAAGCCGCGGCATCCTGTCCCGCGCTCGCCAAGCTGGCAGCAGACGCCACGCCCGTGCTGTAAGCCGCGTTGAGCCGGGAGAAGACGCTCTCCGAGAAGGTCGGCTCCTTGCCCACTACCAGTTCAGAGATGATGCTGCTGACGACGTGGTACTGCTGCGCAGCCTGCTCCGTGACTGCAGTAGCGGCCTGGCCAGCAGTGCTGGTGGCAGAAGCCGCGCCCTCGGTGGCGGAAGCTGCATAGTCGCCGAAGACGCTGTACATGCTCTCATACCAAGGGGTGGGTGTCGGGGCACCGTAAACGCGGATGCTCAGCTGGCTGACGACGCTGTCCCAGTTTTGGGAAACGGCCTCACCTGCTGCACCGGCCGCGGAAGCGACGTTCTCGTACCCGGAGGCGGCGGCGTCCAAGCCAGCGGACGCAACAGACGCTGCGCTCTCGTAACCTGCTGAAGCGGCGTCATAGCCGGCTGAGGCAACGGATGAGACGTTCTCGCCGACGACGGAGGCGGCTGCTGAGGCGACTGATGCGGCACTGTCGTAGCCCGAAGAAGCGGCATCGTAACCAGCAGCGGCAACCGAGGAAACATTCTCACCCACGACAGAGGCGGCGGACGCTGCTGAAGCGCTGGCGACTGAGGCCACAGATGCGGCAGAAGCGCTGGCGGCCGAAGCTGCAGAGAGCGCTGACGCACTGGCGGCTGATGCGGCCTCGGATACGTTCTCGCCAGCAGCAGCAGCGACTGAAGCCGCTGACTCACTAGCGACAGACGCAAGAGACGACGCAGTACCAGCGAAGTCGGTAGGGGTCGGTGTTGCAGTGATGGAGCTCACGGCCGAGGAAGCCGCGTCCAAGAACTCGGAGTAACGGGCATAAGCGACGCCCAGTCCGGCGTAGTAGTTGTGACGTGCGTTCTCGAGCAGCTTCTGGACGTGCTCAGGTGCGGTCGACGGTGTGGGTGTGGCAAGGCCAATGCGGATCTTGGCGCTCTCGTACTGCTCCTCTGCCCAGGCGCGGCCCTGAGCGAGACGCTCGGAGGCGATAGATTCAATCCGAGCCCACTCGACTGACGGAACGGTAGGGCGAGGCAAGTTAGGGAGCGGAACAGTTGTCGGGAAGAAGTTCGCCTTAGTGGGCGTCGGGGCGAATTGCTCAGAGGCTACCTTCATGGCGGAATCCAGGCGTGAGCTAGCAGATGCCATGGCGTCGCTGTAGGCGGATGTGACGGCTGCCAACATCTGTTCGTGCCTCCCGCGCGGGGTCCCTTGGATCTGAATGGAGATGGCAGACACAGCTTGAGAGTAGCGAGCTTCTGCCAGAGACATGGCGGACGAGTAGGCGGAGTGTGCCATCTCGGAAACTGTCGAGGGCAGCTCGCTCATGCCGGCGGCCACGCTGTCGTAAGTATCGTCATCGATGACGATCTTGCGATCGGGGACAACCTGAGCAGCGGCACCGAACATGGCGGGCTTGACTGAAGGTGTCGCCTTAGCATGGAGCGCCTCATCTTCCTCCTCGTCGACAATGACAGGTTCCTCGAGCTCATCTCCGTCGACGTTGAGCTCAACCGGAGCGGGACCTTCCTCCTCCTCAAACTCGCTGGTGTTACCGGCGAAGACCGGGGTCTCGGTCAGAAGGATATCAGTGGCTGCCGAGGCCAGATCCTCATCCGTTCCACTGGCTTCAGCCTCATTCCCCGCGACGTCCGACTCGGTGGGCGATACGGCACTTGAAGCAGACTCGAAAACCTCGGCTGCAATGCTTGAAGCAACCTCGGTGGCGCCAGCGACATCCTCAGAAGCAGTGGAAGCGACTGCCTCTGTTGCACTGCTGACAGTCTCAGAGCCCTTGGAAAGTGCGCCAGTTGCGATGCTGATACCCTCAGACGCCTTGGACGAGACAGCCTCGGTCGCACTGCTAACGGTCTCAGAGGCCTTTGAAGCCCGAGACTCGAGTGTAGATGTCTCCTCTAGAACGCTCGAGGCACCCTCGGACAAATTACTAACGATGCTCTTTCCAGACTCGGTGGCGGCTGTGGCTTGCTCGGATACCGCAGACGTAGCGTCATCAACAGCTTGCGAAGGGTCAAGGATGGGCGCGGCCTCGCTGATAGCTTCCACAACAGACTCAGTAGCATCAGCCACAGTCTCTCCGGCCCTATGCGCGGCAGAGGTGGCAGCAGCCTTCGCACTCTCAGCGGCATCCGCAGCCTGCTTCATCAGGTCGGCGTTGAACTCGTCAGTGGCATCGGCAGCAGCCAGCTTCCAGTTGGCAACCTGCTTCAGACGGGCGAGCTCTTTCGCGGCTGAAGCCGCAGCCTGCATGGCCTCGTCCTCGATAGTGGCACCCTCCAGCTGAGCAGCCTCCAGTCCAGGGTGGGTAACAATCAGCTGCTCCAGGTCACCGTGCCACTCGTCGAAGCGGTCCTTGAGGAGGTGGTATTTCTGCCAGTCCCTGTAAGTGACACCGTCCATCCAAGCCCACTTCATGCCAATCTTCTGGATGGCCAGGTCTCTGATGGAATCCAGGATCCGGAAGTGATTGTCGGCCGCGGTGGAGATGGCGCCAAGCAGCTCCGCCTCGTAGTTCTCGCGCCACTCGCGGACCTCCTGCGCCTTCTCCTTGATGGTCATGCCGGCGCGACGGACGACATGCGTAATCTGCTCCTGAGCCTCACCGTGGTTGGCGCTGTCCTTGGCTACCGCGCCAACGATGTTCTGGATGTCGCGGCGGAGAGTTACCAGCTCCGAGACAACAGTGGAGCGAAGCTGCTCGAGTAGGGACTTTCCGGTGGTACGGGCATTGCGGCGTATCATACGCTTGGAGATCTCATCCACGCGCTCTTCGATCTCAGCGGCTCCTTCGTCGGCGGCCTTAGTGTAACGCTCCTGCCAATCCTTGAGATCCTCGGCGACGGTCTCGCGGGCGACTCGACGGACTTCGTCTTCCTGCTCTCCTGTTTGCCATTCGGGCGCCTCCACGCGATCGTGCCCATTCTTGGCTTTGCCTGCTTCGGACACTTCGGCTGTAGCGACTGGCTGCTCGACTGTTGGATTCTCCGAAGTGGCTGTTTCAGGGGTGGCTGTTGATGAAGCTGCAACACTTGATGAGACCGCTGTGGAAGCAACGGAGGGTGTTGGCTTGGTGAACGAAGAGGCGACCTTTCCTAGCGAACTGAGGGAACCAAATTAGATACAAGTGGACTCAGGAGTGGGGACAGCTTGTACGTACCTGGTCAATGCCTCAGCGGCAGGCTTTTGCGTGCCCGTATGTTCGTTGTACCGGCCAAGGCGCTCGCCGATCTTATGGAGCTGGGGCTCGACATTCTCGACATATAGGCTGCGGATCTGCGGCCAGACAACACCATCGAGAATGAAGTACGTCTTGTTCCACGCCCAGACGGCAGAAGGCACAGCAGTGTCCCTAGCAAAGGCTGAAGCGATGCGGTAGCCGGTCTGAGCATGGGGTTGGAGGTACTCGTACGAGGGCAGCAGAATTTCGTGGAACGTCTGAAGGGCATTGGTCCTGGCAATGTCATAGTACGGCGCCGCGGCGGCGGAGACGGTGTTGACGTGAGGGGCCAGGGTCTCGTCGTACTTAGCCTTGACCAGCGACTGGTACTTGTGCAGTTGGGGTTGGATATTCTTTTCCCACTGCACTTGGCTGTAAGCCCGAGCCTTCAGAAGCTGCGGTGCGCCGTGCTTAGAGGCATAACTCCAGCTGGGCGTGATGACAGTCCGGTCCAGCGTGCTGTAGTAGGGCTTCACGAGGTCGACGTATGGAGCGGCATATGCGTCGTAGTATGGCTCGAGATGGGGAGTGACAGCCTGCTTGACCTGGAAGTAGGGCTTGCAGACATGAGGGAAGTTCTCGTCGCATTCTTCTAGTGTCGAAGGGCACCGGAAGAGGATTGACAAGATTGCGTACCAGGTGAAGAGCCTGGACAGAGTAAAGTCAGTTGATGGCATGTTCGAGGGATAGAGAGAGTTGCTTACCTGGCGATAATGCTGAAGCTACGTCTAACGAAGCTGGGCCCTTGTTTCGGCGTTCTCCTCCTGGGAACCACTGTGTGTCCGTTGATGTGGCCATTGAGATGGGGTTTGCCGTTCAAATGGCCGTTCACGATGCCGTTGGCCTTGGCCTTGGCCGTCTTGAGCGAGCCGTTGCTCTCCTCCATGGCGAAAGGACGGGTCAGCTCCAGGCCGATACTGGACGGGGAGAGGACGAAAGATGCCAGTCGTGGTCACGCTTCTTCTTCTTCTTGGGACCGGCTGAAGAAGCTTCGCTGGACTTTAATCGAGGGTCGAAACAAACGCGGGTCTCTCGAATTAGCCGAGAACGAACACGCGCAATAACAAAAACTGAGACTGAGACTAAGACGGCAGGGTGGGACGGGGTAGATGGAAGGGCTGGTGTTCGTCTGCCCTGTTGGAGTCAGTAAAGAAGAGTGAAGAAGGGGCAAGACAAACAAACGTCTCTTGTGCCGGTGATGATGATGGATGCCCTGGGTTTAAGATGGAAAATTGGACAGTTGGTGTATTTCTGTCTTCGATTCTATGATGACATGGGTGCTCAAGAAGAAAGCAGGGAGCACAGAAGCTTGGACCATGTCACACCTTGGATTTGGCAGCGCAACACATGCAGGGGCTTGGAAGGGAGCCAAAACATGGAACGAACCCACCCTTGACTGCTGTAATGGAAGTCATGGAACTACAGTAGACATACTTCACCTGCCAGACCCCGAATTCCCGGGCAGGTTCTCAGGGTGAAACATAAAAGTTACTTCTTCATGTATTTGTTAGTTTTCATGAAGTTTACTCGTTATTAAGAACTCTGGAGAATATAACCACCGCATACCTCTGTGTAAGTCATGCTTCCCTCATCGGACACCCGCAGGTTGCTCTTTCCTCAAACTGCTTCTGTTGGTCACGTCATCCAGCATGACGGTGTGGCTTGAAAATGTTGGCACTTACCCAGTGCCGAACTCTGAAGGAAGGAACGAAGCAAACCTGTGTCTCACGCCTCAAACCCCCGCTCTTTCGTTCTTGGAGCATCTATTGGACAGGAGCAACTTTCAACCTTCTCTTGCTGTTTGTCTTGATTATATCGGCTATTGCACTGGCATGTGATACCATGTCAAGTGCCGCCTTCTTCCATCCTGACTCCTTATCAGCCCTTCTCGCCGCCCTTATCCTCTTATCTTCTTATCGTGTAATCGCCCAGTGTTCTCCCCAGGTTGTAAGGTACTGGCCCGTGCACTCCCCCGTCTGGAGTCTTTCAGACCGATCTTCCGTTCCTCAAAGTTTAAGGATCCCTGTCTGCGTGACGGGAGTTCGGATGTACAAAGTACCTTCCAGCTGTATCTCCATTCAGTTGATTCACGACCTCTTGACGCTTCTTGTTTCTTGGAGTTTGTCACGTCTTAGATCTTTAGATCTTTGAGTCTTTCGTTTCTGCCATTCCCGCAATCACCCTTCTACTCGACACCATCTGAGCCGACGACATCTCCAGAGTCTCCAAATCAGAAGCAAATATTTACTCGAACTCGATCCCCTTTCCGACATCCATAACTCGAACCCATCGCGGGGCATCTGCGATCCGCCACACCGATGCAGCCGACCGCCTCTCCATGACCACAGCAACATATTGCCCATCTACCTCTCTCGATACCCCTTGAATGGAGCCTCCATAGTGGTTTCCGCTACTGTTGCCTTCATCGACTTCCCCCGCAGCAGCAAACATGGCCGATACTGGGGCCGGATCGGGCGCCGACTTTGAGCCCGACTTGGCTCAGTTTCCCAACACGCGTCGACGCCTTTCCACAACAGGCTCTACCCTGTATCCCTCCTCAAGTCGACAGAACGAAACAGCCGCCGATGCGAACCCGAAGTCGAACCCTCCCTCAGATGTCGATACCTGCCGAATATGTAGAGGCGAAGGGACCCCGGACGAGCCGCTGTTCTACCCGTGCAAATGCAGTGGCAGCATCAAGTACGTCCACCAGGAGTGCTTGATGCAATGGCTCTCCCACTCTCAGAAGAAGCACTGCGAGTTATGCAAGACACCCTTCCGATTCACCAAGCTGTATGCGCCGAACATGCCCAAGGCCCTGCCCTTCCACATCTTCATCAGCCATGTGGCCCAATACCTACTGAGGAACATGCTCGTCTGGCTACGGGCAGCCCTGGTCATCAGTGTCTGGTTGGGATGGCTTCCGTATCTCATGCGGTCTGTGTGGTCATTCTTATTCTGGGTCAGCGACGAGGGCTTCAGCCGTAACAGTTCCATCTTCGGGCACACACATGATAGGACAACCCAAATAACGACTCTGTCTTCGCTGGCCACTAATGGTGTCTGCCCTTCGAGTCCGTTGTTCCCCGTCAACACGTCCCCGACATGGGCGTCCATCGCGGGCCAGATTACTCCGGATTCGGTCCCAAGCCTAGTCCGTGCTTTGTATGCTCTCAATATCACCATGTCCGAGAGCAGGTATGCGACTTTCCTGCGCCTGGTAACTGGACGCATTAGCGGGAGCAACAGCACTGTTCTTCCCGGTTCCGCCGATACAGGGGTGCCGGCGCATCCGTCCTTGCTGAGCGAGGTCGGCTTCCTCCGCAACCTCACCCGTCATCCCAGGCTCAACCGCGTTGTCATCGCGACTCTCGAGGGCCAAATAATCACCATCCTGGTGGTTGTATGCTTTATACTCATCATTCTCGTTCGCGACTATGTCGTACAGCAACAGCCCGAGATCAACATGCGCGCTGCCTTCGCGGCTGGGGAGAACGAACCGCTGGTACAGCAGCCGGAGGATCAAGCGCATGACGAGGAAAACGAAGATCTTCCACCCCTTCTCGCACCGGAGCCGGTAGAGGACGCCACTAATAACCTGGCCACGTACGGGAACCCTGAAGTCCATGATACCCGGGGTGAAACACCGCCGATGTTTCGCGGCAATGATGCTGAGACTGCGGAATGGGTTGACGAAGACTACTCTCCGGGGATGGGACCGAACTTGTTCTACCCGCCTGCTCCAGGCGAGAATGTTACGCCTCCTGTAGGAGGGTTGTCTCGGGACCAACCGGGCTTCTCGGAGGAGGAGGAGACCACCGTCCGGCAATTCATGCGCATCTACCGAGAAGCCGACGGCGATCCAAAGCGTATACTGGAGCTGGCCAAGGAGCAGCATCTTGAAGACAAGCTTGAGTGGTGGATGGACCTGACGAGGTCTAGGATTGCCCGACACACCGCGGTGACCGAGACGACCAGATTTGAAGACTTATTTCCTGGTCCTCAAGATCAGGGCAGTCCTTGGCTGAGCTCTGCCACATCGGATTCACACTCCTTCGACAGAGACCAGCACCCGGAACATGATCATGAACTCGAGGCCGAGTCTTTCTCAGACAAAGGCAAGGCAAGGGCAGACGTAGGCTCGGGGTCTATGCATGTCTCTGATACGCAGAACCGGCCCCGCGCGCACACCGATGGTCTCCGGGACCCGCTGCCGATTCACCCACTGGCCCACAACAGCTGGTCATTCGCAGACCTGCCTCAGGTCGACGGCACTGGAGACCTTCGTGACGAGCTACGTGATGAGCTTCGTGAATTCGAAGGCAGCTCAGATTCAGCATTTCCCACACCACCTTCTAGCGGTCTCTATGCTCAGGCTCCACCGAGTCGTCCTTCGGGTGCTACGCCAGTGCCTGACCTTGACTTGGCAAACGCGCCTCAACCCGCCGTGGCTGGTGCAACGCAACCAGATGAGCCCGACTTTGACTTCAACACACCTCCGGGACTTGGCGTGCGCCCTCAGCAGCAACAACAGCCAGCTGGTTTGGTCGGACATGAACCCGACTTGAACTGGAACGCACACCCTGGACTCGACGTGCGCCCTCCGCCGAGACGACAGCCGGCGGGTTTGGTAGGACGAGTCGCGGACTTCATGTGGGGTGACGTTGAGGCTATTGACCCAGCTGAACTTGTTCCGCTACACGTTCCAGAGGAGCTGCACGAACATGAGGAAGCGCCCTTCTTCGACGCTCCCGAGGAGGCCGACATTTTACTCAATGACGAGCGGGATCGGGAGGTGATCGAAGCGGCCGTCGCTGCCGGTCTTGATCCCGATGCGATCGAGGATGCGGAGGATCTGGAAGGGATTCTGGAATTGCTCGGCATGCGTGGTCCCATTGCAGGACTGTTCCAGAATGCCATATTCTGCGCATTCTTGGTCGCGGTAACGTTACTTGTTGGCGTCTTCACTCCTTACACCTGGGGACGCATTGCTGTCTGGGTCATTGCCAACCCCATGCGCCTGGTTCTGGTCTTGTTCAGCGTCTCCAAGTTTGTCCAGGATGTGGCTGTGATCTGCTTCGGTCTTCTGGCCGGGTTCATTTCGTACTTTGCTGCCGGCTGGTGGAAGCTCCTCGGCCAGAGCAGTTCAGGAATCATCGACACTGCTCTTCAAACCTCCTTCAACATGTCGAGCAACGCCGCGACCCGGGTCGTCGAAAGCTTCATGTCGGAGTTGCCGATGATCTCCGCCAGCGAGATACGCAACTTCTCGGCAGTTAGCCACGCTGCCCTTTTGGACCTCAAAGCATGCATCTATGTTGCGTTTCTGGCCGCAGGGCAAGCTTTTGAGTTCGTGTTTGGTGGTGGCCACAACATGACCGCATCTGACGCTGTCATTTGGTTCTCTGATGTTGGCAGTCTCGCCTGGGACGCTGTGAAAGAGCTTCCGCATACTCTGTCTGACCCGAGCTCGTGGGTTATCAACCTCAGCCTGCCGGAATCAGCAGATGTGGTCAATCCCGACCTGGCTTACTGGGGCGGTATGGACAGGTTCTGGGCCATCCTCTGTGGTTACATCTCTTTCTCTGCCCTTGGCGCCCTATACCTGCGACGGGGCGTTCCGTTCTCGTCCACGCCGGCACTGCACGACCTGGAACACACCGTTCTCGACGCCTTGAAACAAGCGAGTGGAGTGATGAAGGTCATCCTCATTATAGGGATCGAGATGCTTGCCTTCCCGCTTTACTGCGGCCTCCTTCTGGATGTGGCTCTCCTACCACTGTTCGAGAACACGACGGTCAAGTCCAGGTTGATGTTCACAGTCAACTATCCGCTCACCTCAATCTTCGTTCACTGGTTCGTCGGCACCGGCTATATGTTTCATTTTGCCCTGTTCGTTTCCATGTGCCGCAAGATCATGCGCAGAGGCGTCCTCTACTTCATCCGGGACCCAGACGACCCGGAATTTCACCCCGTCCGTGACGTGTTGGAGCGCAACGTCACCACTCAACTCCGCAAAATCCTCTTCTCGGCTTTTGTCTATGGTGCTCTGGTGATTATCTGCCTCGGCGGTGTGGTCTGGGGCCTTTCGTACTCGATCCCCAACGTCCTCCCTATTCACTACTCGTCCAACGAACCCGTGCTGGAGTTCCCCATCGATCTCCTCTTCTACAACTTCCTGATGCCTCTAGCAGTGAGGTTCTTCAAGCCTAGCGACGGCCTGCACGCGATGTACACATGGTGGTTCCGTAAGTGTGCCAGAGCGCTGCGTCTCACCTGGTTCTTGTTCGGGGAGCGTCGAATTGACGAGGAAGGCGTCCTCGTCTTACACCCGGAGTCTATTGCCCAGCAGTATCCGTGGTGGCGGAAGCTGTTCCTAGAAGTGGACGGTTACACAGTCACTCCCACGACATGGAGAGATTTCTTTGAAGGCGGCAAATCGAAAGCCGCGGCAACCATGACGGTTGAGCAACTTGAAAAGCTGGACATGGTCAAGAGGGGTCTCAGGGACTCTGGGCAGATCATTCCTGACGGGCGGTTTGTGCGGACTCCGGCGTCGGATCAGGTCAAGATCCCGAAGGGCAGGGCAGTCTTCCTGGAAGTCACCGAATCAGACGAGAGACTCGACCAGAAACCTGAGGACAGTCCGGAGACCGACATATACTTGTCGCCCTTTTACGCGAGAGTCTATATTCCTCCCTTCTTCCGCGTCCGGGTGTTTCTTTTCATCATGTTCATCTGGTTGTTTGCTGCCTTTACTGGAGTCGGTATCACCATTGTCCCTCTGGTCTTCGGTCGCGCCATGTTCAAGCTGCTCATCCCAACTCACATTCGCACCAACGACATCTACGCCTTCAGCATCGGGATATACATCCTCGGCTCGTTTACGTACAGCGTCTCTCATACTCGATCTATCCTGCAGAATGCGAGGATGTGGCTCGGCACGGCAGTGGAGTCCGTGACAAGACACGATGCTGCTCGTAAGGCAATCGGCATGGTGGTCCACGCCTCCAGACTGCTCTTCTCCTACTTCTTCCTTCTCATCGTCTTCCCCATGATGGTCGTCTCGCTGATGGAGCTCTACCTTCTCATTCCTCTCAACACGTGGATGTACAGCGCCGTCTTCTCCACCCCAGCCCTGCCAGTCATGGACTCCGTTTCCGGGCCAGGAGTCGTCGCAGCGGCGTCGGTCGCTAACATCAACCCCAAGCACACCATCCGCGTCATCCAATCCTGGACAATCGGTCTCCTCTATCTCAAGCTCGGCGCCCGCGTCATCTCCACATGGTACGAAGACACCCGCCTCTCCGCCGCCGTGCGCGCCGTCCTCCGCCGAGGCTGGATGGATCCGGACGTGGCCGTCCTGACGCGCGCATTCGTCATCCCCGGCCTCGTCATCTGGGCCACGCTGGTGTCTGCCCCTCTACTGGTCGGTCGCATGCTCGTCGCCTATGGGGCTACGGAGAGCATCATCGCCGCTGTGGCGGACAGCATACCTTCGCATAGGGGGATAGTCATCGACCTCAACGCGGGCTTGCATGGTGCCGAAGCGAATATGGTTAGGACGGATCAGCTTGATACGCAGCTTGCTAGTGCGATTACTGTGCTGCTTTACAGGCTGAGCTATCCGCTGACGGCGCTGGCTGTTGCGACTGCTGCGGCAGGGTGGAATCTCATTGCTGTCTTTCAGGGATGGAAGATTCGGATACGGGATGAGGCATATCTCATTGGGGAGAGGCTGCACAATTTCAGCGGCGCGAATGGGGGTGCTAGGGCCAGGGGCGCGTGGAGGGCTGGGGGTGGGAGGCTTTGAGAAGTGCCTGGACTGGTCATAGTGTCTGGCGTAGCAATTCTGGCCACGTGAGCAGAACCTTTTCACAGAGTTTGATGGGCAACTTTGGCCCACGGTGGCACTAGCCACTGGATGTATTAACCAGCGTTTTCTCTTTCTGTACGGACTGATTTGGTCAAACCACGCGTTACTTCCTCTCCGCTTTGCAGGGAATAGAAGGATAGATGGCGTTTTAGGACAATCGTCTAATGGTATGCATGGTAGATGGAACTGGCCTGAGCTGACGTATTTTGGAGGATGACAACGGATGATAGGATGTGTATATTACGTTGGTTTGTCGATATCTCCGGGCAGAGACTCCCCAGTCAAATATTAATCATTGTGTAAGTACCCCTTTTCGTGTATGGTTTCCTCTAAACAAGCCTTGGCTCTGCCTCGGGATCATCTCATCTTGATGCCAGATACATCGGGCGTTCCCGAAATTGACGCTCACTGGAAGCTTGATTACCTTAAAAGCCCCTCTCGGAGCATCGATTCATGATGTGCTAATGCGCTCATGCCTTCAGACGACGAACCTAATGCACTTCGCCAGCATGCCCAGCGATACGAGATGGGACGGACGGTATTGCGTCAGAACAAACCAGCACATGTGAAATAACTGCAAAACTGAGAAATGCTGGAATGCTCTGCTGCTACTCTTCATAGCTTGACATCCTTCGTCAGGTCGTCGAGAGTGAGAAATCTTCGAGGCCTCATTGACATCACTTAAACACAGTCTCAGTCTCAAATCTATCGATTTCAACCGTCGACAACTAACCATGCCGTTCCCGTCACGAAGTCAGACGCTCCCGGTCCAGCCCAAGAACCCCTTCCTCAGCCCAGAGGAACGAGCACAACACAGACGAGTTTCACTCCAACCACGAGGAAGACAACCGCGTCGACTATCCACATCCTGCGGCTCACCACTACCCCAACCACAACATCAAGACGACGATGACGACTCCCCGTCCGAGAAAGATGCCGACTCCGACAACAGTGACTCCGACACCGACTCGATCTCCGACGCCAACCGGGAGCCGAACTCACACACCACCGACCCCGAACAAGCCCTCGACCATCCCCCGCAACTTGAACCCACCGACCGCCACCCGCACCGCCGCCGCCCCGTCCCCTTCCGCCAGCGCATGAAGCACTTCACCTGGGCCTGGTACACCCTCAGCATGTCGACGGGCGGCCTGTCCGTGCTGATCTACAACCAGCCGCGCCAGTTCTGGGGCCTGCGCCACATCGGCATAGCGCTGTACATCCTCAACCTGTTCTTCTTCTTCCTCGTCACGGCGGGGCTCGTCACCCGGTTCGGTCTGCACAGGGGCACTTTTACAGCGTCCATCACGCACCAGAGGGAGAGTTTCTTCGTCCCCACGCTGCTGTTGAGTATCGCCACCCTAATCACCAGCACGGAGCGCTACGTCGTCAGCGCAACGAGTATCGTGGATCTGAGAGCCGTGGAGGGCAGTTTCTGGGCTTACCTGGCGGTCAGCATCGCCGTCGCCGTGGCGCAGTACGCGTTCGTGTTCTCGAGACATAGGATGCGGCCCTTCAGGAGCATAATGCCCACCTGGATCCTGCCCATCTTCCCCGTCATGCTGACGGGCACCATCGCGAGCGTCATCGCCGACACCCAGCCCGACATCGCCGCTGTGCCCATCATCGTCGCCGGCCTGACGTGCCAGGGCCTGGGACTGTCGGTCGCGGGCATGATGTACGCCCTCCTGGTGGGGCGGCTGTTCTTCGCCGGCTTGCCGGGGAGGGAACACCGCCCCGGCTTATTCATGTGCGTTGGTCCGCCCGCTTTCACGGCGCTCGCGCTGGTGGGTATGGGCAACGGGCTGCCGGATGGGTCTGCTGTCAATGCGGACGGGACGACGGATGTGCTGGTGCTGCGGATGTTGGCCGTCGTCTCTGCCGTCTTTCTCTGGGCGCTGAGTTTCTGGTGGTTCGGCATTGCGGCCATGGCTGTTATCATGAGGCCGCCGCGGTATTTTCACCTTGGGTGGTGGGCGAGCGTCTTTCCCAACAGCGGGTTTACGCTGGCTACTATTGCTCTGGGGAAGGCGATGGACAGCCAGGCGATCAAGGACGTCGCTACGGGCATGACCGCGCTGGTGGCGCTAGCCTGGGTGGTGGTGCTGGGGTTCCAAGTTAGGGCTGTTTGGGTTGGGGATATTATGTACCCTGGACGTGATGAGGATCGTGATGATTCTCGGAAGTAAAGGTGGGACAGTAGGCCACGGGGAAACACAGGGGCACTGAAAAGGTTGCGGGAGGAGTTCAAGAAGGAGGTATAGAAGTTATGTGAGAGGAGGAGATATGAGAGTCATGTTAGAGGAAGAGACATGCAATCATATTGGAGCAGAATCATGGCAGTCATTATGGTGTTACAGTAGAAGATACATGATACACAGAATCCCGAGGTACAGATGTCGTACCACACCATTCCCTCGCCGTATCCTAGATGATGCTGCGGAATCAGACGAAGGGGCATCCGATGGTATTGATGGTGGTCCACTGCCTGATGTGGTGTTTGTTCTGATCGATTGTTAGCAATCGTGTTCATGAATTTCGACCGGCGAAACCACTCACGGTGGTCCGAGGATTGTCACTGACCCGGTAGCTGGCCGAACGCTCTGCGGATTGTGGAATACATCTGTAGGGTCATACGTCCTCTTGATCTGCTCTAACCGAGGCAGGTTTGATCCCCAGTAATTCTGCTGAGCGTCCGGCAAGCTTGGATCGACATAGCCCGCGTATGACTCCGCAACCTGTGACTCGGCCGGCAACGTCGACAGCACCCGGTTGTGGAAGTCAGTTAGAAAGTTCTTTGTCGTCTGGACCAGAGGCAAGCCGATAGCGTACGACTGGTAGAACATGAACTTGTCTCTGTGCGGGTAGGCCGTGCCGTTGACGGCCACGTCGTTGATGGCCCCGCCCGTCACGTCGAAGATGATGAACCACAGCAGGGTGCCCTTGTTGGCTGTGTCAATCCACTTGAAGATATCCGTCACGTTCGACGCTGCAATGGCATCATTGCGTGTAAAAGCGTGACTCTTGGAGTAGAACGGTATCGGCGTGTTGGACAGGTAGAGCGCCTCGTTAGTAGCGTCTTGGGTGACCGAAGCGAGCCAGTTGTTGATGTGGAAGCTGAACTTGCCGCCTTTCGGAAAGCGGCCCTGGATACCTGTGGCGTTAAACTCGGCTTGCGTGCCGTAGAAGGTGCCAGTTATGACACAGCCTAAGGGTTCGAGGATGAACTCTGAGCCGAACCGTCGATCTAGATTTGGGTCGATGGCTAGGGCTTGCCATGATGAGAAGGTCGGTGCCATGTCTGCTGAACTTCCAAAGGATATTGTGTACGTGAACTGCACGATATTTCCTGGTTCCGGGTGAGTCTTCATTACGAACTTGGTAATGACGCCGAACCCTGCCCCGGCACCTTTTAGTGCCCAGAAGAGGTCCGGGTTCTGAGCCTCGCTGGCCCGCTGAATTTTTCCATCCGCCGTGACAACTTCAACCTCAACCACATGGTCGAGCGTACTTCCCCACATCCGCGATGCTGGGCCGAGGCCACCCTAGCGAATTGTTAGCAATTCCGTGCATACCACAAGATCTGGGGGCGAAAACTCACGATCGTGGCATGCCCTCCCAAGCCAACCCCTGGACAAGTGCCGTGTGCTATTGCTCGATTACCGGCGTTGTGAAGCTTGGTGGTCATATCTCCTCGAAGAGTGCCAGCCCCTATTGTCGCTTGCCAGGTGGTGTTGTCCATGCTGAACTCCTGGAAGTTGACCATGTCGATTGATATGGCTCCGTCTGCGCCGCCCAACCCTGTCAAGTATGTACCTGGTAAGCATGCGGATATCGCCAGCATTGGTGTGAGTGAAGGGGGTTATTACCATAGTTTCTATGAGCATATGTTAGTCAAGTCGTGGTCAATAGACGCGAGCGTAGCTTACCCATATGAATGCCCTCCAGATTTTGCTTGTATCTTCACCTTGTTGGCCGTTGCGCACTTGACGATGGCCGATATGTCTTCCGCCGTCTGTGGTCGGACAACAGCAACAGGAGTAACTCCAATGTCCAAGTTGTACTTTCTCAACAGTTAGGTCTGATGAATGCCAGGATGGGGTTGAGGCTGACTCACAGGCTTCACCCAGGCCAATTGGTATAATGGGTCACCTGCGTATCTGACGCAAGATGCTCTCCCATTGCAGACGTTGTTTAGACATGTCTGTAGAGAGCTTTCCGAGTTGCCCATGACTTCTAGAGTCTACTTCGCACACGGAGGTACCTTCGTGAAGTCTTGGCGAAGAACCGACGACGATAAGATAAGGAGAGAAAAATGAACAGACACTGGAAGGGTTATGATGCAGAACAAGAACGCTCAAAAGAGGAGATGCAGATTGAGACAGATAACTGGAGAGAAACAATGGATCATCAAAAATATTATTTAGAGGTACAGGCAAGAGACGAAACGATGAGATGGAAATAGCAGACAGGAGTCATGGCACTACACAAACTACCTTACTTGGGAAGTGACGTTGAGCTGTTTATGACAATGGAAGGGGCGGCGGGCAAACTTGCCAGCGAAGAAGCAGCCAGGCTTTCCAGATTTACGGCCAGACCAGCAACCTGGAAGTTGTCATCGTGCCATTGGCCTTGCCAAAAGCACGGGCAGCCCAAGGAATCCAAATGACTGGAACAGGTAGAGGACCCGGCAGTAGGTAGAGACTTCCACTGTCGGACTGAGAGAGGCTGGAAGTTACCACTGACGCAACCTGGAAGCCACGGGCCAAATGCCATGGAGGTCGCTCTTGCCGGCATCATCACAAGCATGAGTGCCTGCTAGCCCAGCATAAAACCCGAAGTTTTAAGTCCAGGGAAGGTGCGATCAGGGACCTTTGGGTGATCCGTGAACTGGGCAAGAGCTGGGCAGGAAAATTACCGAGCCCGACATCTTAGGTTTTGATTGACAATCTCTCACGTGTCATGATGACGACGCGAGGAGGCCGTCGTGTCCCGACCAGTTATTGAAACCATCAGGCTGCAATACCTCGTGGCAGTTTCACCATTGGGAAACTTGAGAGCGTATCGAACATTTTTTGGATTTGAATTTGTTCGATGCTCTCGACGCCAATGCAGTGGTTGGGAATGAATGGAAGGAAGGAACGAGTGGAGAACCCTGCGGCTACCGGGGAACCCCGCCAAGCCGTTAGCCGATCTGGTCCCACTCACTCTAACCGCTTTGGGTTATGTGACAGCCAGCTGCATTTCCCTTTGACGTGGCGCCTCTCGACGGCTCTGATTTCTCTCCACCGCCAACACTTTCTGTTCACTTCGAATGCGCAATGATGTGTCCATTCTTGGGACGGAGAGTTGGGTCTCCGTGGGATGTCGCCGACCTGACATGCAAAGGCTCGTCCGAGATTCTGAACCATGCGCACTGGGAGAAGGTTTGGCGAGTTCCCCCTTCTGGGACACTGATAACGTCCGGGATGTCCATATCGAAGCGGCGGTGAAGGGGTGAACATTAATCATCCCGGGAGCCGAGTACGACGCATCACAACAAGGGTTCAGGTACCACGGTCGGCCACGTCAACGGCCTGGCGCACGTCATCGCCGTCGTTGATGTACCCCGGTTCCGAACGGTCACCTTGGGACTCTCACCTAGGTGAGCACTCAATGCATCTATCTCGGTACGGGACTCTGCCATGACGTATGACAATGGGCTATTTGACTAGCATTTGGTGTTGCGAAGGTCTTTCAAACAAGCCAAGTGGCTTGAGTGCGGGAAGATGGGGAGGCAGAAATGAACAGAAGGAAAGGAAAGGATGTCAAATCAAACCTCCGAAGGGCGACGAGTCAACTTCAGCCGGTCAACCAGCAGGTTTATGTCTCGCACAATTACCAAATGGTTGTTACACGACAATATCGACCCGCTGCTTCAAAATCATCAGCCGTCACTGTTGTTCCTGGGCTTCAAGCTGCCATTCAACAACTCGCACGACACAGAAGCGTCACTTGAAGGACGACGCTAGCATGTCCAACGGCAAAGCCAACGCCTGACACTGGCTCTGTTCGACAAATGGAACCTGGGCACCATTCCACTGGAGCAGCCTGATCGTCGGCTTCTGCGGATCAACAGGCTCCCATCTCCCCGTACTCTCGACCTGGGCTAGCGATGCAAGATACCCTCTCGCCTCCAGGTACGCCCTCTCCGGATTCGGATCTCCAGTCCTCGCAAACGCACTCCAATGGTCAACAACCAGCTGCGTGAAGGGGACATCCAGCCCATCTCGGTCAGCCTGTCCCGCCCGACGAACGTTGCCAAAGACAATCAGCTGCTCGCCTGCATGGCACTTATAATACTCCCCATCTGGATCACCGTGCGGACGAGCCCCCGTTTTAGGCGCATCGCACCACGTCTTGGTGTACCCAGACGGACTGTACGTGCGGTTGAACTCGAATGCGTATGTCGACTTGAAGACCCTGTTCTTCGCACCCGCGTACGCCTTGGCCAGCTCGAAGCAGGTGAACTCGCCGTCTGTCGCTATACGTAGGGACGCGTTGAAGATCTGCTCCGGGGTGGGGACCGAGTTCTTGTCCGTGCCGAATGCGGAGAGCTGGAAGGAGGCTGCCGCAGATGATGGGAGGGAGATGTGGTTCCCGACGTTATTGGCGAAGTATTCGTTGAAATTTGTACCGTTTGTGGGATAGTTGTCCACCAGCACGCCGGCCTCGTCGCGGTTGATGCCCGTCATTACGTCTATGTCTGCTGCGTAGCCCGGTCTGGAGAGGTCTAATTCGTGGTGAAGCAGGTTTGTCCCGTCTGCTGTTGCACCGCTGGGGAGAGTCACTGTCAGTGTTGAACTCCGGTCAAGAGGGGAAGTGCTTACTTGGCGTTCGTGGTAAGATTGACAAGGTCGAACCCACTGAGTTTGTTGACACACGCAATCTGGTCGGTGGCATTCAGACACCCAGCCGCTTTCAGGACCTTGGCGGTGGTACTACGATACTCGTCCTCCGGCGTGGCATACTGCGACCAGGTGAACTTCCCGTTATTCGGATACCCCGACGGATCCGACTGCATAATCGCCCTGCGGAACAGCCCCTTGGCCTTCGGCGACCCAAGCAGGATATGGACACCCATTGCGCCGGCCGACTCGCCAAACACGGTGACTCTATCCGCGTCGCCTCCGAAGTATTGGGCGTACTTCTTCACCCACTCCAGCGCAGTCACCATGTCCGAAATGCCATAATTGCCATTATGCACTCCGTCGTTGAACGCGAGGAAGCCCGCGCTACCGACGCGGTAGTTCACCGATATCACAACCGCGTCTCCGCGGGACGCGAGATTCGTCCCGTCCGTGTTGGGGTTCTTGCCCGACCCGGAAGTGAACCCGCCTCCGTACAAGTAAACCATGACGGGCTTCAGCCGGGATTTCTCTGCCCCCGCCATGGGGGCGAGATACGGCGTCCAGACGTTCAGGAAGAGGCAGTCCTCGCTGCTGCCTGACCGTACCTCGCCGATGGGCTGGACGCAGTCCGCTCCTGCGTTGAGTGCCGATACCTTGGCTGACTCGTTGTACAGCTTTAGCTTGGAGTACGTGAACCGTTCCGGTGTCTCGGCGTAGCGGAGACCCCTGAACTTGAAGGTGTGGTAGTCCCTATACCCCGTGAGCTGGACTTGGTCGACGAAGTGCTCGATCTGCCATGGCGCTGAAGTGTTCGACACGGAGCTGGTGGACACCGGGGCGGCCTGGGTGCAGAGAGCGGGGATCTGGCTGCTGCAGTCAACATCGCACACCTCCCCAGCCGGGGTTATACCGGCACATGTTGTGTCGGTTTCTTTCTCCTTGGCGATCCAGTATAGCTGGTCCTTGGTGGCTAGTCCCTGGAATACCTGGTAAGAGAGCGAGGTGTTCAAGCCAACCGTGAAGTCTTGGATGTCGGGATTCCACAATGTTTCTCCTAGGAGTTTACATGCGGTTTCGGCTGCGTAGTAGGGGCTGGGCTGGCTAACTAGTATTGCCCCGTTGCCGTCGTTTGCGGCGCCTACGCGGAAGGAATATCAGTGAAGTTCTGCCAAGGTGTCAAGTTGATGGCTTACCGTCGAGCAGGTTCTGGGTGAGAATTGTCAGTCCGCCTCCAAGGTAAAGATCGCTGCCCTCCTGTTTTGCTCCGATCAACACTGCCAATGACGCCGCCAACAAGAACAAATACGGTCTGTTGTGCCTGGTAAACATCGTGCCTGTCTACATACCAAGGGAGGGACTTGGACTTCCGACGCACCCTGCCAAGAATCCTCCGCTGGACGCGTCTCCTTATACACGATGATCGAGAGGTGTGAAGCTACATTCCCCGCAAGTAAAAGTACGGTACTGCATGTCCATGCCGCGATCTAATATCGAGGAGCTGTATCTCCCCTGCTGTTCACAGATAATAGCCGCGCCGGGTCCCTCGCATGACCTGTAGGGTAGCACATAGCGCAACATGACGACCTGCCCAGACATGTTCGTCCTCTTGACGTATGTTCAAAGCTTGCACACCATGGAAGGTGTGATGATTTGTCAGTGCTGAAGAACACAGATTCCAACACCTCGATTGACCGAAAGGGGGTAGGTATGGATTGTAGTGCTCTCAAGACCAGTTTAAACCCCGCCGGTTAATGTTGGCCGAGATGAAGAAGGACAGAGCGGCAGAGGTAGCATCCCGTGTGCTCAGGCAGCCTCAGGGTAATGTCATAGTGAACGGATACCGGTATTCCGGATCTGTCAATTTGTGATTGCGTTTCTGATTGAGTTCGTGGGCAAGTTGAGCACCGAACGAGCGACACCGCAAGTGACCGCCCTAACCTCTAGAACTAAAGGTACCTCCATCGCCCGCTCCGTCGTTCTCGGGTATAACAGCGAAGAAAATCATAACACCCTCCCCTAACAACCTCAGGTCTTCTCGTACAATGGATCATCCTCAAGACTCTGCTGGTACGCCCATTCAATAAGCTCCGCCTTCCTCTCACTCCTCGCCGCCAAGTCGAACTGGAACCGCTTTGGCGCCACATTGAAGCCAATCTCGTAGTCGTAGTAAGGCGGGATGATCTCCACGCCGTTCGCGTCCTTGGCCCTGCGTATGTCGGTCCCCCACGCCAGATACGCCACCTGCAAGATGGTGCTGTTCTCGGCTATGCTGATGCCCTGACAGATCCTGCGGCCGCCGCCGAAGGCGGTGTAGTTCTGCAGGTTCGGGTAGACGGTGAGCGGCTCCTTGTATGTCGGGAAGGCTGGGTCGAGCCAGCGGCCGGGGTTGAACGTGTCAGGATCTGGGTACAGTTCCGGGTCGCGGTGGATGGCCCATTGCACGGGGTGGACGATGGTTCCGGCCTTGAGGAAGTAGCCGTTGTACACGTCATCTTGGGTCAGCTTGTGCGGGAAGCCGCCTGCCGTGACTGGATAGTAACGCAATGTCTCCTTGACGCATGCGCGCACGAGAGGGAGGTTGGGCATGTCTTCGTAGGTTGGAAGCCGGCCTGGGCCAACGACCCGGTCTATTTCGGCTTGGAGCTTGGAGAACCACTCCGGGTTGCGTACCATGGCTAGGACGAAGGACATCATGGCTGAGGAGGTCGAGGTAGCCGCTGCATCAAACACGGAGCCGAACATCCAGATGGCCTCTCTGTTACTAAGACCCCACTTCTCCTTCGACTCGAGCCAGGTCTTGGTGAATGAGCGTGCTGTCTTCCCTTTTTCCAAGTCCCTCTTCGTTCGGTCGACCATTTCGGTGAAGAAGGCCTCGTCCACCTTCTGCTGAGCCTTCAGATACCGCTTCCACGGCGCAAGGAAGTCTGGGATATGTAGCATCCACGGGAAGATATCAACCAGATACGCTCCAGGGGAACCGACTCGCTCGAGCTCGTGGACGATCTTGAGGATCTTGCGACACTCATGGGCTCGACCGGATTCCAGCCGCTGACCGTAGATCAAACGCATCCCAATTCCGACACTGGCGCACTCAAAAATAATCTGATAGTCCTCCGGCGCTCGGATGATGTCGCGCAACTCGCGAATAGCTTCCAGCGCCTGTTCAGGTCTGTACGTCGGCGCAACAGACGACGTGCAGACGTGATGCATGAACCGGCGGGACTTCCGCCACTGCTCGTTATACGGCAGGAACAGCATGAACTGGTCGTCGCAGAGGAGGCGCACCGCGGCAATGGCGTCGTACCGGTCGCTGTAGATGGTGCCCCGCTCGCGCAGGAGGTCGTTCATGATGCCCTCCTTGCCGATGATGACGTGGTTCTGGCCCGCGATGGAGAGGCGCACCATGGGGCCGTACTGGTTGATGTACTCCCTGAACTTGAGCCATGAGTGCTGGGGCGGGATTTCAAGGAGGTTTCCAACGAGTGGTTTGCCTGAGGAGAGTGTTAGCAACTTCGGGTCCAGTGGCAGACTGGATGAAACACGCACCTGGAGGCCCGGGAAGTAGCTTTGTCCCAGGAGGCAACTTTTCCTTGCGCTGGCTTAGAAGCCAGGCAGTGAGGATAGCTGCATTCAAGAGCACGAAGTAGACTACTAGCGAAGCCATCTTTGTCTGATAACAAAGTTGTGCTCTCCAGCAACATCAACTGAAGATATTTCTCGTTCCTTTGTCAACAGCCTTCGGATTACACCCCGCTCTCTCATGTATGATAATAAGAGAAGATCGTCTCGATGTTACCGTAAGCATCTCGTTCCGCTGTGTCAATTGGCGAGGACGCCAAGCGACAGCACAGCAATGCATCTCCATTGATGCAGCCGGTAATCTAACTGAAAAGGGGAGCTCGGCATTCTCATGGTTCCCCACTGCACGGGACTTTTGGATCTCACCCGTTGTCGTTTGCCCATGGCATCCAACGGCGATAGGAGGACAAGATATTTCACAGCAAACAAAACATGGGGAAATGATGCTGTGGTTCGAGATACGAAGTGAATTTCTCGAGAGCCCCCCGCCATGTTAGCCGGCTGACGTGTGAACAGGTGCGAGTCGGACACCACGCACGATGTTCAGGATCCCTGTATGCGGTGGGGGTTGCCGCTGTGCTGATGCAGCCAAATCTTGTCTCATTCATAAACAAGGCTACCAGGACACTTCTCCATCGGCCTTGTGGCGCAACGGCTAGCGCGTTCGCCTCCAGTTCCTTAAAAAAGAACCGTGACAGCGAAAGGTTATCTGTTCAAATCAGGTCAGGGTCATAGTGACGAGCTCCTCGTCGAGTCTTTTTTAGTTTTCTTTTGGGGAGACAGATGGTGTGGTGAGGTTTTGGTCAAGTTCGAGTTGTTTCGCTATTTTTGGTCGGTTGGTGCATGTTATCCGTTCAAATCGGGTCAGGGTCACAGCGACGAGCTCCTCGTCGAGCTCCTTTTTGGCCTCCTGTTGTTGGAGGGAGAAGTGGTGAGGCTTTGGTCCAATTCGAGATGTTTCGATATTTCGCACCAATTTTAGGTCCGGGAGCGCCTTTCAAATTGGGTCAGGGTCAATGGGTTTGTGTCCGACTTGGTTCGGTTTCTTTTCTTCAACTTTTCTTTTGTGGGTGCTCTTTCCACTGAGAGGGAGGCAGGTCACGCTCAGGCAACACAGTGCCACTCTTCACATCCTAGCTAGCCGCTGCGCCACAAGGCCTGTGTTGATGGGGAAACGGGAGCTTCACAGAGCAGATGTGTGCCCTCAGGGTGAAGATGACGGGGGAGACCTTGCAGGGACATGATTCAGGTCCCCAGCGAGCGCCCGGCCACGGAGAAAATAGTGTGAACATTTGATGTGCAGGGCATGGGAGATGTGGGAGAAGCTGAGGTGGCTAGGTATGTGAGGATGTAGATGAGTTGGGATTAGGTGAGATTGGTCTAGTTATTTTTGATCGTGGAAGGCATTTCCTTCTGTGTCTTTGATCTCCTTTTACAAGTCGTGGCTGGCATCGTATGACTCCCGCTATTCTTCCCACTCATAGTCCTGAAGCTTGTACTTGTCCGCCTCCGCGAAGCCACTAGCAAAATGCTTCTGAGCAAAGTTGATGACGCCAGTCCAGCAGATGATCATGAACATGGTGTTCCTGAGCCATAGCCCCCAATATGTGTACGGCGAAAAGATGGCTGGCACAAGTGGCGGAATCTTCTGCAGGTCCTTGATGATGGGCCGTATGCGCTCCTCGTAAGCCCTGAGTCCAGCTGCCATATCGCCCTTGTGCTTGGCAATCTCGCCAGCCAGAAGATATGCCCCGGACATGGCGAGACTCGTCCCATTCCCCGTAGGCCCAGGCGCGTAGCCGGCATCACCGACCAGCGCAAAGCGCCCTTTGAAGAGAGTCGGGACCTTGACCTGGACAATCTCGCTGGCGTAGAAGTCATCTGCCTCCACCATGCCTTTCAGCACCTCGTCGCACTTCCAACCCATGCCCTTGTAGTGCTGCGCAACAAACTGCTTCATCGCCTCGTCTCCTAGCTTAACAGCGTCCTGGAATGGCTGCATAAAGGTATCGTCGTCCCAGGGCTGAACACCCATCAGCATTACCCGGTTCCCGCCTGCCGGGTCCGGTCCGATGGCCAGGGTACGCCCGCCGACTGCACTGTAAGCCTGCCCGATCTGACTTCCACAAAGAATATCCCGGGGCAGGGAGAAGTAAGCCGCCCAGGAGTTCGTCGGTCTAATGTGATCCCGGACGCCACACTCGAAACCAATGGCTCGAGTCCTCGAAGCTGAACCATCACACGCCACCACGAGGTCAAAGTCCGCCGTTGGATAGCCGTCCAAGAACTCCACAGTTATCGGCCCATCGCCCTCTTGCTGCATCGCTGCGACCTGCTCCCCAAAGACATAGCATATCTTCTCGTTGTCCTTGGTCATGTCGTATAGTATCCTCCCCAAATCACCGCGGAAAATCTCATACTCAGAAATGAGCGACTGTTGGTTCGGGTTTCCAGTCGGTTCGATGACGCCGTAGGGTCGTCCGTCGGTGCGAACGAAGCTCATGCCTGCTACCGGCGCTCGCTTGGCTCTTACAGCCTCCTCCAGACCCGGCATCTTCCGCATCACCGTGACGCCGACGGTGCGGATGTCCACGTTCTGCCCATTGGTGCGCAGCTTTGGGCAGCGCTCGATGACGGTGACTTTGGCTCCCGCTTTAGCGAACCAGTAGGCTGCTGTCGGACCGGCGATGGATGCGCCTACTATGAGGACTTTGAGACCTGACATTGCTGCGGATTGGAACACGGTTGTGTGATACTGAGAGGTCGGGATAGTGGAAAGACAGGAATTAGGCGACCGTGGTAGAGAAGATGAGTGGTGGCATCGACATGACTGCAATTCGCTTGGACACAGGCCTTGCGCAAGCCTTTTGTATCAACTGTTCGAGCGGCGGCTGCGCCGTAGGTTGTGAACCTGCTCAACTCAGATGAATGTCTTAGTCCCACGGCGGCCTGGCGATAGTCGGGGGACGCTCGGCCGGTCGGGAACCCGAGAGATTGGCCAATCAGAGACCGCTTTCAACCCATGGGATTCGAGGTTGACTCACTTCCCAAATTCGGTAAACGACAGACAGTATTCTATAGCACGGCGATAATTGCGGTCGAGAAATTGGTCCCGCATCGACCGTTCGGCATATCCGTGAATGAAGTCCAGCCAGGTGCCTAGATGACAGCGAAGGGCAACAATGGCTGGATCAATGGAGCATGCTGCGGGCCGGAGAGAGGGTAGTATAACATCTGCGCTCTGGACACCGTAGGACCCTCAACGCAGAAAGAGGATCTGTCCAACAGGATTGCAATTACTGCGCGAACTGCTGACCATGAAGCTCCTGACGATCGCCTTGGATCAGCTGATCCCAGAATATCCAGTCTGCGGCCTGCAAGTCGAAATCGTTGCTCATCCAGAGTCCCATATCGGAGCCGCTATCAGCTGACGCATTTGTGTCAGTCGGAGTAGATATGTTCGTTGCCAAATTGGTCGTGTCCGTTGTCTTGTGAGCAGCCTCGACGCGTATGTCCTGCGCCGCTGCCCGTTTCCAAGTCTTCGCGATCCGCTGGGATCGTAAGCTGGCGATAAAATCCGGCTCCGGCACCCTCCTGCTAGGCGGATTCGCTTCCCAGGCCCTCAGCGTCAGGCGGCCGAACGCGACGTGTAGAGTGCGCTTGGCCTTCAGAAATTCGCCGTGATTTTGGTAGACGCTCGTCACCTTGTCCCAAGCCGCATCCATCTCCGAAGGCGAGAACAGGTCCGGCCTCTTCCATAGGCTGCTGAGAATCAAGATCAACGCGTCCCATGTGCCCCACAAGAAGAAAGGCCGTACATGCCATGCGAACTTCTGTAGGCCAGGGTGCGAGTTGGCTGCCGTGTCTGTGTCGATGATCTTCTGGGCAAGCTGCAACATCTCCCTCCTCTCCGGATCGGTGGCAGTCTCGTTCCTGATCTTAGGGAGCCGGACTCTCAGGCGCATGAAACTGACGCCCGATCTCGCCAAGCCGATAGTCAGGAAGTGCAGCGGGTTGACAATGTCGCAGTAGCGTATATACTTCTCCTCGACTTCGTTTTCGGCCTTCTTAATTGCAGCCTCGGCCTCCTGGTACTCTTTCGCATGCCAGGCACCAGTAGCGTTGGGAGACTTGCCTGCCTTGGCAAAGAATCTCCCTACCCATGAGCGGGAGAGGCAGAAGATCATCTCCGTCGCACCATGCTGCCCTTGCGGTTTCTCGGTCATTCCCGGCCAGATTTGGTCGTCGTTGATATTCATCGGGTGCTCGGTGTCCCAGGAGTCCGGCATTATGGATATTCCAGTGCCTGACATCTGGCTCGCGTGACCGTCAAGTGGTAAGAGCTGGTAGAATAATCGTCGTCTCATCTGCACATCGAATGGCGGTAACCCAAGTCTTTCTCCTTCTCGATGCAGTCCCATGCGCTGGGCTATGCGAACTGCGACGCCTGTCAAGATCCAGTATGTGTGCGGGTCGTAAGAGTGTCGGCAAGAGTTGAGCAAGAGGACGTAGGCTTGCAAGACAGATAACTCGGTGGTCTTGAGGAAGGATGCGTTGACGAGAGCTTGCCGAGTTGCAAAGTGATATCGCTGCATTAGCGTATGCCTCGACTGACCGAGGCTCTCCACACACTCCTCCTCGGTCATAGATAACACTGCAAAGTGATAGATTGCAAACAGCAGGCATTCATCGGTCTTCGACGCCATCCCTGGCTGCTGTGAAACTCTCTCAACCATCCTTGCCGCTGATGGGATGTGCAGGATCTTGCAAATGGGCTCGACATTGTCTCGGTGCGTCTCCCACAAAAAGATGGCGTCGGCTTGGTTCGGGTGATATTGAAGGAGGCTTTGTCCCAAACCAGCGCCGAGAAAACCTCCCGTCAACGGATCCGACACTGAGCCCACGGCGTTGTTACCGACTGCCTCGTCCTCATCCTCCTCGTGATCCTCCAGCTGTTGCATCTCGTCATCGCCAAGATTCCTCCAGAGATTGGAGTCGATGTATCTCGACTTGCCATGGCCAGCCACAAGCCTCCCTATTCCGGGATTGTTTGGCTCGTTCCAATACAGACTGATTGCGTCCTGTGAAGCCAGTTTCCTCCCAGCCGCGGGTGACTTTTCAGCTGCCTCCAACTTCTCAGCGTCCAGCAGTCCATGCTCCCGCAAGATGCGCCCATACCGGGCCAGCCTTGCACTCTCATCGTCATCCAGTTTTCGTTTCCTGGCTCGGGGTGCCGGAGCCTGATAGACGCACTCGATTTTCCCTTTGCGGCAGCTGGCGCAAGACGGCGTTGCTTTGTCGCACTTCACCTTGCGCTTCGCACATGCTTGACAGGTGTATGGCATGAGAGGCTGGGGAGAAGGAGAAGCACGGGCAGAAGTCGCTGGTGCAATTGCTACCAGCCTGGTAGGTGCTTGGCCATCGGTGATGGTAGCCATGTCGGTTGAAGGCCACGTCCGATCAGCTGGTTGCATTGACCTCGTCTCCAACTCGACTACCGTTACCGGAAGGAAGTCGACCCTTGCTTGTGGTGACGGAGACAAGTGATTGGTGATTGGTGCTATAGGAGCGCTGAACAAAGGAGTTGATTTTACAGGAGCTTTCGTTAGCAATATTCACCGTCAGGTCACATGACCAGCTGACCCCCTGGTTGCTGGTTGCGGCTGCCGAGAGCTGAAACCCAACCTGCAGCTCCTTCCTCATGTCAGCGCCATTGCAATGGGAAGGAGACAACTCGACTCTTCCATACCACCTTAGACTAAGGTAGTGAATAATTCTCACCACAACATCATCTTCCCCATTTCATCCAACACCTGTCCTTCGATGTTGGGAGAGAAGCAACCGTCAAGTACTCAACCATTCCGGCTTTTAACTCTCAGGGGTTGAGCTAAGCAGCCCGTTACCGACTCGGCGACCCCACCGCTGTACCCCACAATGTCTCTCGCCGGCAAATCCTCCGAGCATCAAGCATCGGCTACCGGTAGTCCCGACATCGTCCCGGGCCAACAAGGTGCTGACGGCGAGGACGACGCGCCAAACTCTCCTTCAACGGCAAACCTCTCGGACAACGACGGCAATGAGACCGACAACGGCCATTCCAGGCACGCGCACACGCACGGGCTCGCTGGTCACCGAGGGGGACGCCGACACCATGACATGACACAACACCGACTGCGCCGCCGCATGACACGAGCCGGCACCGTCCACATCGTCGATAACCTCATCGAACAGAGTCTAGACGACCGCCCAGGATGGCGACCTGGCTCGGAACCCGGCGTGGACGTCTCAAAGGCCGATGGGGGCCACGGCTCCATGGTCAACCTTCGGGCCATGTGTCAGGTCACCATTGTCGACTTCTCCGAGGACAACATCGTTATTCACGAGCTGGACAACGACGAGATGATCGCCTTCCTCAAGCTTCCTCAGCCAGCATGGGTCAAGTGTCGATGGATCAATGTCAATGCCTTGAGCTGGGATGTTATCCAAGCGCTGGGCCAGTACAAGCAGTTGCATAGCTTGGCTATTGAGGATCTGATGAATACGCAGAATAGGACAAAGGCTGACTGGTAAATTACCCCCTAGTTTCAGTCGCCTATCCCTCTGACAGCTTACTCACACCCTTCGATCAGGTATCATAACCATGCGTTCCTCATCCTCACCCTTCAGAAGCTCGCCCGCGTCGTCGACCCCAAACATGAAGCCAGAGATGCCAGCAGCGAGAGCACCACGGGCTTACTGCGGAAGATGACCGGCCTCGGGAGGAGCAGAGAGGACGCAGACTTTCCGGAAGATGTTGCCGAGAGCGGCGTATCCCCTCGGCCTACCACGTCGTTTGGGAGACAGCCATCTGGAATCACGATTACCGAGGTCACAGACAAGCATTCGCTACGAACACTACAGAGCTTCCATGCCAGCCCCAATGCAGCTCGGACGGAATTCATGGAGAAGAACTCGGCTCTGGCCTCCCGCAATCTGGTTGCTGTTGCCGAGCAAGTGTCCATCTTCATCACATCGGACAACACGGTTATCGCCTTTTTCGAAAACTCGGCCGACGACGTCGAGGTGCCTATTCTCACCCGCCTGAACTCGCCATCTACGATCTTGCGCCAGTCGTGTGACGCCTCGATGGTGGCACAGGCTATCATCGATGTGATTATCGACATGGCCATTCCCGTGCAAGTCGCATACGCAGATGTCATTGGCGACATCGAGCTCGATGTTCTGACGCGGCCGAGTATCCAGCAATCCAGGAGCCTCTACATCCTGTCGTCGGAGATATCCAAGATGCGGAGCTTCATTCAGCCAATCGTCACTGTCATCAATGCCCTTCGCGACCACAAGATCGTTGTCTCTGGGAGCAGTCAAACCCGAGAGTACGCGCCTGGCAAAGAAGACCTGCGCGATCCCTCAAAGGGAGTCATCATCTCACCTCTCACCTACGTCTACCTCGGCGACGCTCTCGATCACTGTGTTCTTATCAACGACAACCTGCTTCAGATCGCAAAGGCTGCGGACAACATGATCGACCTGATATTCAACACCATAGCGGCAAGGCAGAACGAGGTGCTTCAGCTGCTGACCAACGTGACGATTATATTCTTGCCCATGACCTTCTTGACCGGGTACTTCGGCCAGAACTTCCAACCTTTCCCAGAGCCGGACAAGGGCATTGCTCTTTTGTAAGTCTTCGCACCCCCATCATACCCTCTTCATCCGGGCTTGAACCTACTAACACCGCTTGGTGCAGCTGGAAGATCGCAATCCCGCTCATTGTGGGAACTATCCTGGTTGTCATGTCGCCTCAGATCGTCGACTACCTGAGAAGCATGTCCCAGCGACGACGCATAGTCACGATGCGCAAGAGGGTGAGGGACCGTAAGGGCAAGAGGAACTAGGCCTAGACCGGCCAGGGTGGATATCGGAGTATGCGTCAGTTTTGGTACAGGCGAGGAGTTCGGCGGCGTATCTTTTGGGTTCCTGATGTGGATAAATCGTTCTGATGTTTTCAGCTTTTCTAGCCTCGGGTTCTTTCCGATGGCTTCGGTAGACGCTGCTTACTTGCTATACCCGTATACGTTTCGAGAGCAATCTTCACATGTTAACATCCAGCGGTCGCAAGTGAGGGCACGAGAGCGCCGTTGTAATGTCCAACCATACATCATTACATTTATCGTATATGATCTATGTCGACTATGTGCTCATACACATTTAAATCAACAGCTATACCCGTATCTACAACTTCTTGTACCGGATCCTGAAGGGCACCGTCTCGGTGGCATCATACTCGCTCGCCTTGTCCGCAGCACCGAAAATGTGCAGCGCCTTGACAGCAAACTTGTACACACCGCTCGGCGCATACGTTCCATCAGCGAGCTTGCCGTCCCAGTTAACAAGCGCCTGACCCCTCGGGTTCCACACAAAGGGAGAGTTGGCGGTCTGCCCGATGGTCTCAGTCCCCAGGACAATCGTCGTCGTCACATTCTTGCACGCCGAGATGGGCACGACATCCACGCGCACCAGCGGGCTGCCCATGGCAAGCTCGATGACCACCTGGGGAAGGTCAGTGCCGTTGGCGTAGGCGGTGTTGTTCACCTGCCCCGGCGGCGGGAGGAGGAAGGTCGTGTTGGCCGGCACGGCGGTCGAGCTGTTGTCCGACCTCCGGCTGAGGAAGGTCTTGGACGCGTCGAGCACGGTGGTCGAGTGCATGCTGCCGTAGACACCCAGGTAGGGCAAGGAGAGCGACGACCCGTCCGTGCCGTTGATGGCGATATAGCCCGAATACACAGGCAGGCGCTTCGCGTCCAGACCGGTGGGCGGCGTGGCAGTGACGGTAATGATCTTGCGTTGGCCGGCGGGGATGGTAATTGACGCGCTGGGGCCGAAGGACAGGCTGGCATAGGTGTCAACCAGCTCGTTGGGGAAGGTGTCGGGGGTGATTGTGGTGGCGTCGGCGAAGGTGTAGCCCGTCAGAGCGCCGACGTTGCTCAGCTTGTAGGTGATTTCGGAAGAGCCGGTGTTTGAGATGCTGAACTGCTTGACGCTGTCGAAGTGGTCGGTGTCGTTGAAGGAGAGGCTCGACACGGTCAGGAGGGTCGTGGCGTAGGCTGCATCGTAAGCCTGGACCATGCCCGAGCCCTGTTGCGGCACGGGGGCAAGATAGGGTATTGTGGTGCGCCCGTCGTTGAAGAGATTCGGGTTGGACGTCGCAGAGAGGAGGTTCTCGAGCGTTGCCGGGTCCTTAGTCCCACGGACCTCCATGAGGAGGGCATAGATGGCGGCCGTCAGTGGGCAAGCCATCGAGGTACCCGACAGGACGGCATAGCTCCCCAGGGCGCGAGGGTACGTCGACAGAATCAAGCCACCCGGCGAAGCGAGCTGCGGCTTGACGTCGACTTCGTATGTAGGGCCCCAGCTGGTGTAAGTGCTCAGGAAGCCGGGGGACAGCGTGTTCGGGAAGTTGACCAGAAATACAGGCGCGGTTGCCGGGTCGGTCATGGATATGGTAACTGTAGAGCCAGCGGACAGTTTGCTGATCCAGTCGGCTCCTTGGGCTGCTGTGACAGTGGCGATACCTTCGACACCAGGGACGGCAGCTGCGTCGACTTTGGTAGTTCCCTCTGCGTTGTTGTAGATGATGACATATTTGGCTCCCTTGTTGACGGCATTCTGTACCTTCTGGACGAAAGTGCAGGTGCCGCGGCGGATCAGGACGACGTAGCCGGACAGATCAGGCGTAGAGGCCGGATAAGGATCGCAGCCATTCGCAGGATCAGCAGTGTTAAAGTTGACAGCCCATAGTGGAAGTGTGACACCAGCCCAGTTCGCGGGGTTACCGGGAGTGTATCCAAAGGACTGGTTGGCACCACCGTCGACAGTATATGTGGCGTTTGTAAGAAGCGAGGGAGCAAGGGTGTTATCGATGGATGCAATAGCAGTGACCCTCTTGCCGTTGGCCGCAGTGGACGCATAAAAGAGACCCTCGCTACCGTCGTTACCGGCGGAGACTGTGCAGGGCACACCCGCCTCGACAATGCGCTGAACGGTGACGGCCCAGTCGTCTTCAGACCAGCCACTAGGGCCACCGATCGAGGCAGTGATGAGGTCTGAGCCGGCCTCATAAGCCATGTTGTAAGCAGAGATCAAGACATCGTTCGGCGTGTCACCGTCGCAGCCAAAGACACGGTACGACCCGAGTGTAACACCCTGGGCGGCACCGATGATGCCGTACGGGTTGTTGGACTGCGCGGCAATGATACCGGCAACGTGAGTGCCGTGACCTGCACAGTTGTCCAGCGGGTCAGGGTCAGGATTCCGAGCATTGGAGCCGTTAAAGGCATCGCCGACCAAGTCGACACCATACGAGACCAAGCAGCCAGATCCGAAGCAGCCGCCCAACGCCGGATGCAGGTAGTCAGTCTATGCGAGGCCATGTCAGCATGTACACCACATTGGCTAGTAGCCCACTGCCACTTACACCAGTGTCGATCACGGCAATCTTAATGCCCTTGCCCGTGATACCTTTGGCCCTGAGTTGATCAACCTGAGTCATGACATGGGGTGTAAAGGTGTCACTGCCGCCGGCCTGTCGCCTGCTGAGTGCATTTCCAGCAACGCCTCCTGTGGAATGAACGGTATGTTGTGGCGATGGAAACAGCTTCACCTGCCACACATTCTTCACAGCAGGGCTCTCGGCAAGCTGAGCAGCGTTCTCTTCGGCCGCCTCCACGTCCTTGAACTTAATAGACACTCCTTTGAAGAGCTTGAAGTTGAAGTCCATGCGTTTCGTGGCATTGCCCTCGATGGCGCCCATGACCGAGCTGGAGTCCTGGGGGTGTCATCGTTAGCTCAGGTTGTAGATGGAGACGGGGCATCTGGGCTGTTACTCACATGGCCATCTTCATACTCGACGATGTAGGCGCCCGGAACAACAGTGGGCAGCTTGACAGCTTGCACGGCGGTCGCGGCGACAAGCAGCACCGCACCGAAACCAGCACGAACCATGGTGTCCGGTTGTAGACGCAGCCGGAGGGATAAACAGGGAATTAAAGAGAGACAGGCAAGGCAAAGAAAAGCCCCAAAATGAGAGGACGGCTGGAAACTACAACCGGGTGAAGAGAGGCCGACTAGACTCTGCAGAGAACAGTCGAAGTCTGGCTCGTCGAGGGGGAGGGCCTCCCTTCCTCAAAGAGCTGCGGGGAGGACAGCATCATATAGCTGGAGCCGCGATGATGTGTGGTACATGGCCCCCAGAACGGCATCCTGCGGACGGGATTTATCCAGACCTTTTCCAACATCGTTATCTAGCGGGCAATTGACTGTTGCCATAGGTTGCAGGGGACCATAAAGGCGGAACTGATGCGTTCGCAATCCCTAGCCAGGGTCCCAAATTAAGGTCGACGCAGTCAGATCGAGTCTTTCTTGAGGAGGCAGGTCCCTGCCAGTGTACACCACGGCCGTGAGGAGAAAGTAACCCTACGTCTCTCCGCCAAGATCTGAGCCACGGCTGCTTCATTAAATATTGACAGATGCGGATGGCGCTCGGAGTCCGCCATACAACGTGCTTCCGAAGCGCCTAGAACCGCAAGAGGCAGTTGGTTGTGATGGTCGAGAGCCCAGGGTTGGCATTGAAGACATCGATAACACCTCCGCTCCATGCGCACTCATCTCATGGCACTGCATCCGCAGGGGCTAGCATCGCCAAGTCCCTGCTTCTTCGACCCGTTGTTGTTGGCTGCTCAGTACGTAGCCATCCTCAATTCTTAGCCAGAGGTTGTGTTCCTTGCCGTTAAGCCACTGGGATCGAGTTTCCCCATGGAGCTTAATTTGCCAATCAAAGCCATGCAGGGGAGTAATCTGCCGGCCATGGTGCAAAGCTTGGCGTTGTGATCCCTGTACGTGACCTCCCCTTCCTGGGATAGCGCCCGATCACAAGCTCCATGCTTCGATAGCTAGCGAAGCTAGCCTGGACATAGTAGTGCACTTCGGCTGCGAACGGGGCGATCCAGGCCGCTCAACGGCAATGGGATGCATTGGGGGAGGGTCAAGAAATGCAAGGCGCTTCCATGGAACACGCGCGGGCGTTGACGGCATGATTGATCAGTGTAATCACCGTACGATTATTCTGACCGAAGGAAGGCCAAATTGTCCCTGAAACAGAACGCAGACGGCGACGACTCGTAATCGAGAGCGCAATAAGCAAGTTTAACCCCGTTGTAGAAATGAGATGGACAGATGACAACTGAGCGGCTTACACGTTGAACGTAACAGCAAAGCGCCGTGGATGGCAGAGGGAATATCGCCAAGATGCAAAGACGCCGCCCCCTGGGTTCAATGTTACACATTGGGATAGCGACCCCCGGGCCTTGCACGTAGCACATGACAATGCGAGGCGCGTGGCACGTCCCTAGCAGCATCGGCTCGAACAACCTTCCATGTCGAGCATCTTGGACCGTCAACCTGGAGATGCTAATTTCCTCGTGCAGCGAGGATCCAGCCGAGGCCCTGTTGTTGGTGAGATATTTTGCGGTTCCATCAGTCATACTGTGGTAGATCCAGGAATTTGGACTTACTGTGGTAGAGTTGTGATTGATGGGCGGCCAGGACGCGGGCGGCGGCTGCAACATTATCAATGAAACGCCATCACATATGAATGTGACCCACGCATTCGAGGTTGAAAAGATCCCGGAGGACAAATTCCCTCCCCGGCCCTGGGTAGAATTGCGCCAGACAAGGCGACAGATGGTGCCATCAGATAAGGAACTTCTGCGAGTCTCCTGAGTGCAAAATATTAGTCCATCCACTTACAGAGCGACAGGCGAGACTTGGCTCGAAGTAAATATACCGTGGAAAGAATCTTGCATTAGATTGGAGTAACAATAATCAAGCCAACAGTTCCCTCGCAACCTCATACGTATTAAGGAAATCAATTCCCTCCTTGCGGTACGTGTCCGCCTCGACGAACGGCCCCGAAGCATTCAGCACCATGTTCTGCGGCTTGCTGAGATCATACCGCGGCCAGTACGGCAGAGCGGTCGCGTTGACACTCCGGCACTTCTTGGCCGTCGGGTTCGGATCCAAGTTGTTGACAAAGTTAATGTAGGACATGCCGACCGCTCGCGACAGCCGTGCCCTATCATCATACTTGGGGCTCGGTCCCAACAAGCCGCTGATGTTTTGGAAGCTGTAGGCCACGTTGTCGAAATGCTGCACCCCCTCGATGCCGACCTTGTTCCAGAGACGCGTATCGAAGCGGTAGCTGAACACAGGCTGTCCTGCCGCGGTATACTGCTCGCACATTTTGCGTCTGCCTGATATCATCACCATGTCACCACCGATGGCCGCCGACCGTCGCCATTCCAGTCCTTTGGAGGGGAAAACGGAACAGTTCCCGATGTCAATTGGTGGTTCATTGCACGGGTCGTTCGAATACAGCTCCATCAACTTGCGGACGGTTGGCGGCGATAGCGAGTAAGAGCGCCATGCGAGCAGGCCGTTGAACAAGTCCTTGTCGGTGTTGATTCCGGAGATGCTGAAGCTGGAACCCTCGTCGGTGTTGGCGCCCGTCAGCAACGGGATTTTGATGAACTGGCCATCCCGGATCAGCTGGCTGGGGTAAGCGGTCAAGAAGTCGCCGTCGATCATGGGATTCCAGACTTGGCTGGGATGGGCCGCGAACAGCTTGTCCTGGTTGACGCCGCGGAGACATGAGAGCTGATCCTTGGCGGTGTTACAGCCAACAGCCGTGGTGAGGTTCGCGACAGGTACCGTGTAATAAGGCAATGTCTGGATCTGAGCCCCCGTCGGTCCCCCACTTTCCATAATGGCAGCATGGAAGAGGCCATCATCACGCCCTCCGTAACTGAAGAGATGATACGCGATGCTCTGAGCCCCTGCACTCTCACCCCAGACGACCACACGGTCAGGATCTCCACCAAAGGCTTCAATGTTTTCTTGCACCCATTGCAATGCGAGGCGCTGGTCGAGCAGACCGGCGTTACTGGAACCCTCTGCCAGGATCTGCGGGGTCTGGAGGAAGCCGTACATGTTGAGACGGTAGTTCATGTCGACGGCGATGACGGGCTGTCCCATGTCCTGGCTGACCTTGACGATGCCGGAGAGGTTGTATTGAGGGTCGGCAATGGAGCCAGTATATAGCCCCCCTCCAAAGATCCAGACCAGGACGGGCAGCTTCTTGGTATGGTTCCCAGCCGGGCGGATGACGTTCAGGTTCAAGCAGTCTTCGGACATGTTGAAGTTTCCAGAGTACTGCATGCAACTGTAGCCGTAGCTGGACGCATCCCGAACGCCGTCAAAGGATGTGTTGATGCTTTGTGGCCAGCGGTATCGCAGAGGTCCTACTGGTGGCTGGGCGAAGGGCATGCCCAGGAAGGCATCTTGATCCCATCCCGGGAGGTAGCGGCCCTGATATGTGCCATTTAGGGTCTCGACCTGAGGTGCTCCCGCTGCAGAGGCTGGGAGAGCGGTCTCAAGCAGCGTCAGGGCCCACAAAGTGAAGATGAAAGAAGACTTCATGGCGCTCGGAATGTGTAAGTCTAGTCTCCTGGCTCCGAGATAGGTGAAAGAGCCCAAGGTGAGCGAGAGTAACGGGATCTCGCGTTACACAGAGCCCAGAGCTCTCCCGCTTTCCACAGCCGAAGGCTTTATAGCAATGTTGCGGCGCCATGATGACGGACGGAGGAGATGGCGAGAAAAGCGTGTCTGCGACGATGATTGGAGGAAAATTGAAGATCGTCCACAAACATCAGACACCTGGGGAGCCGCTGGGGTTAAGGTTTACCTTGGAGATTCTCCAGGTCTGCATGGGGGAGATTGAGAATGTCCCCTGGTAAGCATTGCACATCATGATGCTAATCACTCAATTCACGGCGAGACATATCGGAGGTCTGATGGAAGTCCAGCAGTCTGATGGAAGTCCAGCAGTCTGATGAAAGAGACATTGAAGAAGCAGCAATGCCAGGAGCCCTCGAATGCTTGGCTCCTGTGCTTCACTTTGGCGCTGACATAATGCGGGATGCTGACTTGGCGTGTCCAAGCCGATTGCCGAGAGCCGACCTGCCAACGAGCCCCCTCCCCCTGTCAACGGACGGATTTGAAAGCGGGTTCCACTAAAGCTTGAACCAATCACATGTCTGACAAAGCAGAATTTCCAAAATGGACGAAGTACCGGCATGCCATTTTGGAGCAGAACATCAACAATCCCATCCTCAACCTGGAAGATCACAACCACAAGTCTAAGCGAAAAAGGTACAAACGTACTACGGACTCCAATTCGGAGCTGAGAGGTGGCTAACCATTATCACTTGTACTAGAATACCTCCCCGATATGCTTTGCCGCAGCTGTATACGAGGGGCCGTCTCCCGACAGTCGTGCATTCCGTCGGCTCCTCTGAGAGCGCCCTCTGCCTCTCTACGCGTCTCAACGTCTTCTCTGCCGCAAGTATCCAGCTCAAGCTTCTGCTCAGCAGCAGCAGTAAGAACCCATGCTTCTCGGAGCCCACCAATCCTACGCCGTTCAACGGTGATGGTCAACCATAGGACTTACTCGAGCTCGACACCAGCCGAGTCCCAGACCTCCACGACCGAGTCCTTCGATGCCCCTGCGGCCCCCGAAAAGCCAGACTTCCTGAACGATGCCGAGTCGACAATATGGGACATGCTGGTGGCCGAGTTTGCCCCCACGGAGCTGGTCGTTCAGGACATATCCGGCGGCTGCGGTTCCATGTACGGCATCGAGATCAGCTCCGAGAAGTTCCGCGGTGTCAACATGCTGAAGCAGCAGCGGATGGTCAATGCTGTACTTGGAGACCTGATGAAGAACTGGCACGGCGTTCAATTGAAGACGAGGGTCCCGCAATAGCCTGTGTCCCTCGTCTATCTTAGCAGATGTTTGCGGATTAGCGGGAACTTACGGGAAGGGCCGGGTTGTACAATATCGCAACTCACTTTGCATGTTACAAGGCGCACGGGGTTAAGTTTTTTTTTCTTTTCGATTCCGGTCTATGAGAGGTAGAGCATGTGCTATCGAGGTGTGCTGTTATGAGGGCTGTGCAATGGAAGTCGGATGGGGGATCGGGTTGCCCCGGGGTATCAATCGATGTCAATGACTAGACGGTACTAAGGCCGGAAATTGTCTCTCTGCGCTCTTTCGCATCCCTGACATTGTCTTTTGCCTTCCTGCTACCCTACTGCAAGTGGTCCTTCAACTCAACCGTCATGTGGACTGGGGTATCAGGGATATGATGGATGAGGTGTGTCTCGGACGGTATTCAACCCTGACACTGTGCTGGTTCTGCACCTTCGGCCGTATCTTGCTGGCGATCCGCATTCTGGGGGCTTGCTCCTACCTGCTTACCGCCATGGTGCTTGCAGTCTCCCTCGCCAGGCCAGACCTCATCCTTCTCCTCGGTAGCGACCCAGCACACACGACCAGACTTGGCTGCCTTCACGCACATCTTGCGATAGGGGGTACCCACCGGCGAGACGCGACAGCCGCAAGGGAACTTGTGTGTGACATCGACACACATGCTGAAGACTAGTTGTGGATTTGCTGGTGATGGCTGATCTGTGGCTATTGAGATGTGATAATGTTGTTTATATCGCGTCGAGTTCTTGGCGAGTTACGATCTTTAACTGATGAGACGTGACGGGGTTGTTTATAGGTTGGTTGACAGGTCGTTAGGATGCCGATGGCGATTTAGGATGGATGATAGGAATGGCTTCATGGTCGTCGGCCGTCAGACTTATAGACACTTTCCAAGCCAACCTCGACGTGCTTCACTCATGTTGAGCGTCCTGGTTCAATAGCTCTACTCTCCGTTATTTACATTGTCCCTCGAGCCGATATTGTGTCCAGGGAACGAGGTCCAGGATAAAGGTACTGGTTGGGCCCAACATCTTTGGCTGAGTTACAACATCAATTCACTGTCTCTACACTTGTGAATTACTGCTGTTGTTCTCTGTGGTGATTATCGGCTGGAATGGTTCGTCATGTAGTGTCAATATCGCCATGTATGGTGAAGTTCAGTGTCACATGCTTTTTGTTTGTAACTGCCAGGTCTTACACAGTCCTGCACTATTTACCTATTAGAGAAGACCGTTGTATTTGAACATCAAGGGATTCGTATAGGGTAGTCTGGCAATGCATAGCCCGGTGGGTCCAATCTCGCTTAGTCAGCCGCGCCGGCCTGTCTCGACCTGGCCCAGACTCCTGACGCGGACATTCTGACGTCACATCTTTTTGCCTTACATAGCTTGTCCTCCACCAGTTCAGAACGTGAAGCCTGACCACTTCAAACGACGGCCATCAAAACACACACATCTGTTCACCCAGTCACCCTAAATCCACTGACCCTTCCACACGATGGGCCGTCAGGAAGCTATCGCACGTTCCATCGTGCTGGCCCTGATCAACAGCACCCAGAAACGCGCAAGCAGCGCCCTCGCTTGGATTCTCGCCTTCTTTTCCGCCTTCTTTTCGCTCTACCAGCTTCCCTTCGAAAGGTTCCGTCCAGCTGACTTTGCGAATTTGCGGAGGAACCACTGGGATGTCGAAGACGATGCTTACCTCGAGTCGTTCCGGCCTGAGGCTGGGAAGAAGCCCGAAGAGAGTCTGAAGCCGATAGGCGACATGGGCTTTTCTGGATCTGTGCGTCCCCGGTCACATTTATTTGTGTGGCTTGCTCAAGTACTGACTTTATATGTGTCTCTCAGACATTCTATGCTACCGGCGACCAGAAGTTCTTGGTCAAATCCGTACCACGACATTCCGAACACTCCTTCTTCCGCGACGACCTCCTCACACCCTACGTCCAACATATGGCCGCTGAGCCGCGGTCTCTGTTGGTCCGCATCAGCGACTTTCTCGCATCAAGACGCGTCTCATTAGGCAAGATCTTCAGGTTTGCACCCTCGCACCATATCGTGATGGAGAACATCATGTACAGACACAAAGAGGCAAAGTCTCGAGGCGACACGGACTGGGAGCAGTGGGACCTGAAACCGACTTCATACTTCTATCCAGAGAGAGACATCGCCGACGGGCGGTTGACCAGCGAAGCGACTAAGGCCCAACTTGCGGATGAGTTTCCTGACAAGATTGTGCTTAGCAAGGCTCATGCAGACCAGCTGTTCGAGTCCCTCGAGAAAGATACGGCACTGCTTGCTAAGTACAACGCAGTTGACTACTCGCTCTTTCTGGTCCGTATCAAGACAGAGAGAGGTGACGCAGACCGCGTGGCAGATCCGGACCAGGAGAGCTCTACCGGGCAGAGCGTCATACCACAAGACCCTCCGGCAGTTCCTCCCGAGCCACCATCATGGCGGACCGGCATTCCGTCTGCGGATGGCAAATACGTTTACCGAGCTGCAGTCTTGGACTTCTTTTGGGCCAAGCACAAGCTACAACCGATCTTCATGACCTTTCTCATCAACACCTGGAACCTCCTCATCCACCACCATGGCCCGATGAGTATCACCACGACGCCTGAGGAATACCGCCAGAGGTTCCTGAAGATGTGCCGGAAGTATGTCGAGGTCAAAGACTGAGCCTCGAACCCATGTTCGTCTTTCCATTCAACCTTTCAAGGCGTTTATCAGCAGGAGTACATAGCTAGATACCCGGCAAGTCATTGCTTTTCTTCAATCCTGTCTCAGATTTTACACTCCGTTCTCAAAATCTGCGTCCAATTGCTCCTCAAACTTAGCCCACTGCACCTTGACCTTGTATGCAGATGTCCAATAGTCCCCTTTGTCATCCTTGCCAAAGATGAAGAAGCCGTCGACAGGCTTTATGGGCCTGTGGTTCTCCTGGACATATGACGGCCTACATGGAAGGCCTTCCTTGGCGAGCTTACGAGCTGGCGCGAAGTCCAGGTTCAACAGGCCCGCCTTGGACCAATTCGAGAAGCCAACCTGTGCCATACCACCATCGCCGAAGATAACAATGGGCAGGCCGGTTGTTGATGTAAGGACCATCTCGTACTAAGCCTCGTGCTGAGCGCGCGTGCCTTGCTTGTTGATGGTCCTCCGGACTTGTCGCGCAATGCAGCTCAGCGGCTTCGAGGCGACCTCGCCAGCAGTGACAAGAAAGTTGGCCCAACCAAACGCATTGCCGACATATGGATGCTCCGTGGAGGAAGGGATCGGATCGCCATCGAACGCCTTGCGCAGGGACATAGCGATGGATGCGGCAACCTACCTAGAAGAGCAGGAGGTCAGGACTGACCTCTAAACGGGCTGCTAATACACTTCGGAATCGAATGGAGCGACTCACTGTTCTGTTCGAATCCATCGTCCATGCCGTGAAGATGTCGTTCTCCGTCAGAGACACCTTGGAGACGTCCTTGCCTTTCTCAAGTGCCTCGGCACGGAGCTCTTCGAGAGCATTCTCCAACTGCGGCCTCTAATAGCTCTCGGGAATACAAACCATTCTGTTCTCTTTTGCCCTGAGGAGCATATCGACACCATACCGAAGACCCCACCTCAACATGCCACCCAGTCCGACTCGCCTGTCGTTCAGGACATGCGTCTCTGTCGCAAGCCGCGAACCGTCCGCAAGAGGATGGAATGGGTCGACATCCGAATTGCAAGGCGTTGTAATCTCCTCTTCTTCGCCCCAAAGCATGGAGCTCCAGCCCTCACAACATATAGCCAGATTCCCAGGCTAGATCTGCCAGGTCGTCAGGGTCGCCGACGACGGCTGGCCTGTCGTGGGACTTGGAATAATACGGGATGCGGCATGATGTGAAGCAACCGGCACGCCGTGGTCAACATGGGAGAAGGGGATTGCCCGTCGCTCGTCGATAAAGGCCTCCGGTATGTGCCATTCAATCTTCCTAGAAGATGGCTGTGTGAAACACCGCTATATCAATCTCACGTGCTCGTGCTTGCCCAAGTCGCGTCATCTGGACGACTTGAGTTGGTGGCCAATCTACATTCTTCCTCAATCGGCCACCCAGTTTCTGCCAGCCCTCCCGCTTCACCAGACCCTCGAGCGAGTCCCGCAGCTTTTCCGGGTCAAGTACATCGTCAAAGACAAGCGATATGGCCATATTGTTGCCCTGAACCAAGGGGCTGTTCTCGAAGAAGTGGAGCGGCATGACCCGATCGCCGGGGACCGCCGCCGTCGCAGCTCTCGATCCGAAGAGCCTTTCCATGTCGGGCGAGTCCAGTGAGCGATCGATTGGTGGCCCGCCTTCGTGATGACCACCGGAAGAAGATGTTCGCCGCCGAGCCACGAGATCTCGGACGGTTCTCCAGACTCTCTCTACCTCGGTAGCCAACTAACTAATGCTGCCCTGCTAGTGCCGGATCTTCACTGACGGGCTCTCGGCAGGGTGTTTGGGAACTTTCCAGCTCCTTACCAAGGATTTCCGTCGACCTTTACATTCAAGTATAATCTACCGTGTAAACAAAAGGTACTTATTACTCGGCTATAGTTTGTTGTTCCCAATATCACGACTGATTACAAATCCAGAGGATCGAAGTATGATCCGACGCATGCACCATCAGAATGTCCACTCATGTCTGGCTACTCCACTCCGATCCCACAGTTGTGTCACCACTGACTGTTAGGTTCTCCCGCGCTGATGCATAACGTAAGCATACTGCATACCTATGTTGCTATTTAGGGGCGGATGGTGGGTGGTACTGGATGGTGACTAGCCGGGCCGCGGCCGCATCTTCAGCTCAAGACGGCACACGAGGGAATACAAGAGCTGGTGTGCAGCCGCGTTCCCAGATGCCCTCTAATGCAAGCCTGCCTGGCTTCCCAGTAAATGTTTGTAATGCGTCTCTTGTTTGTGTTATGTCTTCTTGCGCTGGTGAACGGCCACCCAGATGCGTTGCGTTCCTCGGAACATGGCCGCAAGTGTCCGCCTCTCAATAGGGGCGCTTTCAGCATCACCCAATACCGGCTCTACCCAGAGAATGCTGACTGGGACGAGGAGAGATCCTTGGTCTGGTTTGGGTAAGTCCTGAGCAAGTTGCTGAAGTTTCGAATGCCACGTTTGCGTGGGGTGTTGCCGAGTGGATTGCAGAGGACCCTCGTGCTAACACCGCGCAGTGCCCTCTGGAACGCCAGCGTTGCCATATTCAATTCTTACGAGAACAAGATGATCGATATTCTGGAATTTCCCGGTATTACCAACAGCATACCAGAACACATTGGTGGCGTGGGCTGGGACCAGCATACTGGCCTGGTGTCCATCCTGGTCGACGCTGCCACTCCTTGGGCTACAAACGGCGAGGACATATCAGGCGACAATCTGCTGATGAAATACGACCCCAGAAAACGACAAATGCTGTGGAGTGTGAATCTGACCGCTACATCTCAAGGTCGCTAGGGGGCCTTCCAAGATGTTGAGCATGACGACCGCGGAAATACATATGTGGTTGGCACTTATCCAGGGACTATCATGAGAGTCAGTCCAGGCGGCAACAAGGTCACGCCCTGGTACCTACCGCCGCATATCAACCACACGCAGAAGGGTTTCTCGGGACTTGCGGTAGTGGATAACATGCTGCTCTCCAATGACGCCGATGGCCAGATCTACAGATTCGACATGCGGAAAGCCCACGGTGTTCCAGTTCTGGTATCTGTGATCCCCCTTGTCACATACCAGGGGACGGATGCCATATACCTTCCACCGAAGTATGGAGGCACGGTGCTTCAGGTTGCCATTAACCGGTCCGGCGTCCAAGTCTTACGGTCAAAGGATAGAAAGTGGACGGCATGCGAGCACCTGGGAACCATCCCCAACCCTGATATTCCTGCAACCTCCGGTTCTGTGACGACCGGGTTGGTGCAGATGGGGAGCGATTCGATCTATATAATTGACGATTGGACTGACTTGCCATTTATTCCTGGGCAGGCATCAGGAAACAGAACGATCTTTCCGATGGTCGACATAACTGAGAATATTGAGAGGCTCCTGGCGAAGTGATCATGGATATCAACCACATAGCCTACTGCCATTGAGGCCAATTTGGAAATATAAATCGCACGCTATTGACCCTTCGCCGTCGATTCCTCAACAGCCGACTTCCAAACAGAACCAATGTCGTTGTTATAGATCCAGCTCAGATCAGCACCACCCTTGATGATCTTGACTTTGACCTGATCATCATAGGTGGCAGTGTCACCAAGATCCCGAAGACTTGCCGCACGTTTCTGAGCCTCTCCTGCCAGGTACTCGTACATGCGGGAGTAGTACGGAAGGCGGATGGCGTCAAAGAGGGGAAGGGCCCGGTGAGCGTCGTTGCGGAAGTACTCCAATGCCTTGGCGAGGATGTATCCGTCTTCCATTGCAAATCCTGCTCCCGAACCAAAGGCGCCTGAGAGTGCATGGGAGGAGTCGCCGACGAGGACGATCTTGTTGTCCCAAGCTGTCAATTGAGACAGTTCTGGTCCGGAGAATGCCGCAAATTCCCGCCAGTCACCCTCAGTCACCATGCCGAGTACCTCTCGGATTTGAGGGAGATATTCCTGTCAGACTGTCAGTACCGTGCTGTCAGAAGATGTTATTATACGTACCTGGAAATGGCTCTCAACGTGGCCTTTAGCCACTGGCACGCCCCAGCTGACTTTGCTTGCGCTGTGTACAGCAGGATCATGCCATGCCCTCGCTGCAATCTCGCCCAGACCCTCGCCTACAGGCGAGAAGTAGACATGTGTTGTCGGGCCATGCCACCATGCTGTAACGTCGAACCGATCGTCCAGCTTCTTGACCTCGTCCCACGGAAGCAGTGCCCTCCAGATGGTTGTCCCTGTGAACTTGATCTCATAGTCCGACCATGCTGCGTCTCTGACAACCTAAACCGCCTCAATGTTAGTTGTATGGCCATTGTTTTGCACGTTCATGGAGCAACCCACCGAGCGGATACCGTCTGCGCCGACGACAAGATCTGCTGTCGCGACGGTGTCGTCTTGGAAATGCAACTTAACTCCGTCATTGCCTTCGTCTGAGATCGAAACCAACCTTTTGGATAGATGAATGACACCTGGTTTTATATGCGACAGGAGGGCAGACTGCAGCTTAGTCCGCTGTGTCCTGATATTGGGACGTTTACCTGCTCCGAACCCTGCTCTCTCTATTCGGTGCACTTCCTCTCCGGTCTTGCCGTTCCTAGGATATGTTGGAATTAACAGACACCATATTCAGAGTTTTGCGACCTGTGTTGCTCATACATGTTGAGGACAGTCGAGGTCTCATGGCCACTTGTGAGTGTGTCGGCGACTCCCAGAAGCTCCAAAACGTTCCACGTGTTCGGTCCAATGCTGATACCAGCTCCGACTTCCCTCAGCACCTTCGCTTGCTCGTATAATGCCACTGCAACATTTGGAATTTGTGACAATGCTATAGCAGTGCTCAATCCTCCGGGGCCGCCTCCGACAATGGCCACCTTGAGATGCTTCACCGGCCGTTGGACCGTCATGTTTGGAATATACGCGAAGGCTTGTCGTGAATTTAATTGTCTTGGAATTTGTCTTCGACGAACAATATGTTCCTGTACCAGTTGTGAATTATGCTGATAAATTACGAACTCAGGCGCGACATCGTGATTCTCTCGTGATACGATCTAAGATGACGTGCTAGCTTTACAGACATGTTGAACCAACAAAGTGGTCGACTACCGGATTAAAGTGCCATTTGGAAGGATTGTTGGCCAAAAACCACATCCACAGGATTGTGCACATTGAGATTTGAAACCTTTACGAGTTAATGAAGACGGGATGTGACCTGAGAGGGCCAGAGAGAGTGCACACGAACATGGGCGATGGGCAATGATACTCCTTTTTCCGGCCTAACCTAGTATCAACTACCTGATGTTACATCTGATCTACACGTGTAATGCCAGTGGTTTGATGAGAAGATGATCTTCCACAGCAAAACTCCACCTCGGCACACGAACAATCCTTGCCTAAAGCCCTGCCACCTTGCACCTTGGTGTTCATTGCTCAAACCGTGCGACCCTCCACCTTTGCCTGTAAACGATCATGGTCAGCATGGGAGTCTGTGGAATGCAGGCTGCCGCAACACTTACCAACCTCGTCTGCATCTCTTCCAGAAGACTCTTGAACGCGTGGTTCTGCAGCTCTGAGTGCAGACGTTGCTCGGCGACAGTCTCACGGAGCTCGCCAACCGTCGCCTGAAGGCCACCAATCTTCTTGCCCTGAACCTTGATCATATCGGTCTGGCGATTGATCTTGGCCAGCAGGGCGGCGTTCTCGTCCTTTAAGGCGGCGTTGTAGTCCTTCAAGGCGGCAAGGTTGGCCTCCATCTTGGTGTGGCTCGCGACAAGCGCATTGGCGACTGACTCTAGCTTCATCCAGTTAGTTAGGCGAACCAAACTAAGTAAGTCCAAACCCGGTTTATGAGAGAATTGTGTCCTGGGCGAGACCTGCAGTATCGGCAGGACGGCTCAGGCCCAAGGGATGCGATGCACACATCGGACCACCCAATGTGCCTGCCGCCCCGAAGGATACCACGTGCATGGTGCAAACACCTGACCACACGCGGCAGAGCCCCACAGGTCCTCAGTTAAACGCAAGACCCAGCAAGATTGCTTCGTGGACCGTCATTGTCACCGCCGCCCTGGAATTGAATCCGGGGAGGATACCACAAACGCACGGTGCGAACACCAGACCACGCCGCGGAAGAGCCCCCCAGGCAGCAGTTACGCAGAAGATCCAGCAAAAAGCTTGCCGGACAACCCATTCACCCGACTGCTGACCGGGCAGTCTTAGGCCGAGCTGAATTACCGCCGAGGGACTACTTCAGAGGTGACAACCCTTGACCTAAAGTGCCTTTTGCCGGTGGAAGAACCAGCCGACAACGGGGGGTTGGACCCCGAATGGCGACCAAGGTATACCCTGGTAGAGCTTGACGCTCTGGGGTTGATCAAGGGGAACTTCAGCACCCGCCCTCGGAATCTTCCCCAGCCTCGGCGATGAAATCCGTGGAAGAGAAGAAGGATCGAGGACAGGTGTAGTCAGAAGCTGCATGTTACGTCACATGAAGGGTCTGGCAGGACGCCCAGGAACAAGTGCTGGACACGAACCGGGGTGGGTGAAGGCACAAGGTGCAAAGGGACTGGACTTACCGAAAGGTTGGCCGTGGCCTGGGTGAGCAGCAGGAGCTGGACATGGTCAGTTATGGAGTCGAAATCAAAAGGAATAGCGAGATGTTTGATTTCAAAATCAAAGGGCATGGCGATGGGATGAAAGCTTACCGCGTCGTCGTCAGCTTGGGCTGCTTGGCCACCGCTGGCAGTGTCTGACGCGGTCGACTCGACGTCCATCTGTCACGGTAAAATCAAACATTAGTGGACCAAAGACAACTTGAAGTATGCAACGTTGATTTGGATTGAAGCGTACCTGGTCGCCGACAGGCTGAGCAGCCTGAGCCTGGCCTTCGGCGTGAGCCGACTCGCCGGCAGCGACCCCTGCGGCGGCTTCGCGCAGGCGGCGACGCTCAAGGCGCTTATCACGGTTGAAACGAGGCATGTTAAATGATAGGTAGCGATAGTTGAGATGGAATTGGTTGGAGTAGGAAAAGTGAGCGCAATGGGGTCGGAGATGATGGTGGTGATGGTTGCGTTTGGGGATGGAGAGAAAGGTAAGGTCAGAAAGTGCAAAAACCGCCGAATAAAATACAAGGTAATTTTGGTGCCAAAACCAACTCGCGCACGTGCCTTTTATGGCAGCGAACATGAAGAAATTGACAAACTGGGTGGTGGGTCACATTGGATCTGAGGACATGGTGAGAAATGGGCAGCAAATGAAAATGTAAGAGTGGACGACTGTTTAAGGGCGCACAAAACTAGTAGAAGTGGACTGAAAATACCTGTCATTAATGCAAATGCAAATAGATAGGCTGCTCGCTTATTTCACTCCCTGCCTGTCCCTTTACCGACATTCTTCCCCATGTGTCCTGATTCTGGTGTGGTGTTGCGGCTCGACTCTGTCCACAATGCGACTTCGTGGGGCAGCTCCTGGGTTAGGTGACGGCGGCCCGTCCCGCTAACGCTCGAGGCTCCACTCGATCATGGCCGTGGGGGTGGGAGCTGCTGGTTCTGCCAGGGGGAAGGTTTGCTGCGTTCGCATCGATCGATTGGGCGATTGGACGATTTGACGGTTTGCCCAGGAGGGCAGAACTCTTTTGGAGGAAGCGGCGACTGCACCAGGTGTTTCAACCAGGCATTCACTTACTGGAGAGTGGGGCCTTGGTCTAGTTCACCCTCACTTTCTAGCTGAGGTGCCCTGGACACTTCCAGGTTCCACTTCCACCTTACTCCGCTCCCAAGGTTCTACAATCACCGGCATCAGTCCTCCTCATCACCCAAACAACATTCTCACAATCTCCCACCGCCATCCATCATACCGGGCAAGAAAGACGGAGCCCAACGCCAACGAGCTCGCGAGGCGCGTAAAGCAGCTGCAGCCGAGGCAGCTCGTACCCAGGCGGGACAAGCTAAGAACACTCCTACGCAACCTACCGACTCGTCAACCATCACCGTAAGTTCAGCGATAACTACCTTCTTTCAGAGCTTAGATGAGGAGCTGACATTGGGAAAGATGGACGAGATGATCGAGGCCCATGGCATCATGCTCAAGGCGATATAACCGTACCTTATGCTCAAGGAGCAGGGCAAGCAGATTGCCACGCAAGCGGAGGCAATCGACAAAATTCGCAAGGACATGGAAACTCTGGGCAGACTCGTCCGCCATCTCTCACAGAAGGTCGACTATCTGACGGTAAGTGACCTCGCGTATCACGCTGCACAAAGACTTTCGCTAACGAGCATCTCTTCTAGGCCAGCGGCCATGAAAAGAAGGAGTAGATCGACAAAGGAGGACCTGGATATTCTTGGAAGGCTGATTGATCGTCATCATTGAGCCAATCTGCCAGGGGAACACATGCTCGTACTCATCCGGGTAGGTTGCTGTGGGAGGAACTAGCGCTTGGGTTTAAAGACTTCATCATCCAGCTGTGTCTTCACAGGCAAATAAATACTACAGCTCCTGCACCATTACCCTTGACTCTCGCAAGTGCGCCATTGTCATGAAATAATATTTGTATCTGTTATGTCAATTCGTCCTGTGATACTACGTATTCCGGTCCATGTTCTGTCGCGCAAGGTTACCCATGCAATCCAGTGATGCCAACCCTACAGTTCCACAACCACCTTGGTGGCACTGACTCCAGCCTCGCACTTCTTGAGGGCCTCCTGGATGTGCTCCAGCCCCTTGCCAACGACGAGCGGAGGTGGAAGACACTTGAGCTTTCCAGCCTGCAGAGCCGGCGTCACATAGTCCTTCCAGACAGGCGTGGCGACGTCATTCACGGCAAAGATCATGCCGGCCTTGACGTTCTCCGGGACGTTCTCTGGCGGCGGGTGGGTGCAGGCCAGATGACCTCCGCTCAGTCCCTCCAGGATAGCCAGGTCGGTCGCAAAAGTCTCGGCCTGGGATACGGAATCGACGATGCCCACGAATGTCTGTCCTGACTTGACAACCGCGTCGATGACTTGCTTCACGAAGGAGGGATCCTTGTAGTCGAAGACCTCGGAGGCTCCACAGCTCTTGCTGAGGTCGAAGTTGCGGGCGCTGGTGATGGCGATGACCCTGATGCCTGCTGCAGAAGCAAGCTGAGTGACCATGGAGCCGACGGAGGAAGATCCACCGTTCACGACGATGGTCTTGCCAGTGGCGGTGGGTTGCAGGGATGGATAGGGAAGACCCAGAGCAGGAATGGGCACGGAGGGCAGTGCGAATCCAACCTCTGTGACCGATAGGGCGCATACTGCCGCCTCCAGAGCAAAGGGCACCACGACGCCTTCGGCGAAGGGGATGGAGTCGGGCAGGATGGCAGCCTTGTCGCCAGGCACGGCTGTGTAAAGGGCGTATGCTCCGTCACGCGTCTTACCGGTAACCAGGTTGATGGCATGTCTTGCGCGCGATGCCGCTTGTCAGTTGAACCGTTGTGATTCAATTGTATGACTCTGGGGTCACTCACCCGACAACGCGGTCTCCAACATTGAAGCGATGGTGCACAGCAGAGCCAACTTGAGTCACTTTTCCCGCAACATCACAGCCCAATATGGCGGGCCACTCTTGCACGAAGACACCAAGGCTTTGCATGTGGCAGTCCAGCGGATTGATGGCAACGGCAGCGTTGCGAATGACGATCTCGTTTGGCCCGGCCGTGGGTATGGGCGCTTCCGCCACATCAAGGGGTGTGTTGGCCTCGCGGAGCCAGGCTGCTTTGTTTGACAAAGACATTGCGGGATTGTTGTAGGCTGGTGGAGCGGTGTGCTTGTTGGTTTGGTTGGGGTGTATAGACAGAGAGTTTGGGAGGATCATGCCAGGAGCAATGTTCCAACTTGAGGCCGGAAACACGTCGTGTTATATAGTTGTCGACACCCTTGAGCCTGCCATCCTTCCTCCAGAGTCCAGACTCCGAACTGAAGGACGGCCACCAGGTCGATTACCAACCGTGGAGAGGTAAGCATGCGCCATGTCGAGTGCTGCCGAGCTGATGTTGATGTTTGCGACCAGTTGATTAAGTGATATCTGTAAGGGAGCGAGCTTGTATGTGCAAAGATGACTAGTTGCCAAGCGCAAGGGGACGCCATATGTGGTTCTGAAATCTAATATGCCGTTCTGAAATCTGGCATGCCGTTCCCGGTCCCGATCTCAGCTACTGTTGAGGTAAGCCGCAGCGGCTCCACTGTGATCCTACGGGTGCCCCACTACTTTACAGTGGATCAATCGGCTGGTAACCAATGGGTGTGATGGTAACGCCAGCTTTGTGCTGGCCCAGCTCAACGCAGCGCGACTTCATCCCAACAAACAACATTGAACATCATTGAAAGATTGGCAGCGACTTGCACTTCCGCCAGCATGCTCCGACCATGTCTGCCACCTTTGGCAGATCCGACTTGCTCAGCTATGATGCCCAGCACCGCGTGATCATTTGTCGAGAGTGCAGGTACGCCATCCAGAAGAGCGCACTGGGCAGCCATCTGCTCCGGCATAAGATCTACCGCGGCGAACGGCAGCGCCTGCTCGCCAGCATCCACCAATGCGACATCCTGGAGCCAGATGAAGTTCAGCTCCCACCGCCAGAATATCCCCCGGTTGATGGGCTGCCTGTGTTGTCTGGCTATCGATGCACGGCGGCCGGATGCGGCGTTCTGTGTGCCAGCTCCAAGCGCATGAGACGCCACTGGAGCGAGATCCATGGCATCGCTGACCCTCCGGACTCATGCGCCCGCTCTGCCACCATCCAGACCTTCTTTCGTGGAACAAAACTGCGGTACTTTGAGGTCGGCCTCGTTCGGGTTTCAACTACCCTTGGAACTGCCATCCAAGACACTGCGCATCAACTCAGCCCGGTGGATGCGCCGCCGTCAATCCCTCCGGCATTCGCACCACCTGTTGGAGCTGCAGGATCCAGGGGCCTTGACTTGGACAGTCTAAGATACTTCCATCACTTTCTTACGACGACCTGCCTCACCCTCCCGGCCATGGCCGAACCTGGAAAGCGCTGGCAATCAGATGCCGCGGCGCAAGCTCTCCGGCTCGACTGGCTGATGTGCGGCCTCCTGAGCATATCCGCTTGTCATCTGGTCTCTCTTTCGGCGGAAGAACCTATCAAGGACTCGCACCAAGTCCACTACGAGACCTTCTCTCGCAGCTTCTTCATCGGCTTGGCTAATATAGATGCTGCTCCGGGCACTACCGCCCTCGAAGATGTGGCGCTGGCAGCACAGATGAGCTGTATCATTCGATGCCTTGACTGGACACCAAACCAACCTCTTCCTGATCCTACTGTTCGTCAAGTACCGCTGCATTCCCGGATGAGGGAGTTCACCTTAACGCTTCAAGGCTGCTTCGCTTCAAGATCTGAACTCCAGCCGAACGCTGTTACGGGCAACACCGGAACAGACACAGCACTACCTAGATCAAGTGTACCCGTGACCATGGTAGTCCCTGATGCCGTGGGCTCGGGCACTGCTCCGCCATCACTGCTGAAGCATTTCCGCACCCTCCCCTTTCGCATGGCCGCAGTTACGGACAAACCGGAGAGTGCTCTTGACTTCTTCGCGACACTTTCTGCGCTTGAGGCGGTATCTGACTGCTGTCGCTCGAGCTACGCGGCGGACAACCTGGAAACGACGGGAAACGCCATGGTCTCGTGGCTTTCAAGCATGTCGGAGCACTTTGCATCCATGTTATGGAGTGGCAACACTGCTGCTCTCGTCGTGCTCGCGCAGTGGACGCTCCTTGTCGAGCGGGCTGAGCACTATTGCTGGTTTTTGAGAGGGTCCGCCGCGACCATGCGTGATATGATTGAGGCAGAGCTCCCACAGGACGACTCTATACAGAGTCTAATTCGACCCGATATCATTGAGTGAGTTTCACATACCTTAGCTTGTAGTACAAGTGTTACATCTTCCTTTCTCATTCTATAATGTGACTGCGGGACCATGATCCTACTCTTTTGTTTACTCCCAAAGACCCCCGAGACGGGCGAGATGTGAAGCCAGTAGCAGTAATACACACAAAGTTCCCCGCACCAGTATGCATTTTCCCTCATCTATGAACGAGCAACCCAACCTGAAACAGACACCGAAACCACTCACTCAGTCTAACCATGCTTTCCGGTATGTTCCTCAAGCACACAGTCCAAGTGGCCTCGCTTCTTCAGTGAAGCGCGGCCCCTGACACGCGGTAATCAAGTGGCGAGAACACTCTGCCCTCCGTCCGCAGTGACGCGAGCGCGGATCTGGAGCCTGAGAATCCCATTGCCCAGGCGCACGAACCGTCGGTCACCATCCTCATCTTTCGCGACTGTGCGACCGACAATAGCACTTGGGGCGAAGACAAGCGCCTCGCCGACCCGAAGGTTGACAATCATGGAGAACAATTCCATCACCGGGTCCGCGTCGTCGATGCGTACGGTGCGGATGTCAAGGTTCTCCTCCTCCTCCCTGGCAAGTGCTTGCTGCTCCAGACGTGACGCGGAGGACACGCCGGCCAGGTGCTTTTTGAGGGTGCGGAGCCAGTCGGGTGACGAGAAGCGGTGGACAATAGTGATCGAGCACAGGTCCAGCAGCTTGGGCGAAATGCTAGGCTCCTGCGTCGAGATGATGACGCGGGCTCCCAGATGGCGCTGAAGCCGGATTGTCCCCATCAAGTTGTTGGTGAGGGCGAGGCTCTCCGGGGAGTCGTTCATGTACTTGTGGGCTTCATCGAGCGCAACAACCCGTCCGATGCCCGCACCTTGCTCCAGGAAAAGAGACAAACAGATGTTGAAGAGAGCGCAAGCCATCTCCGGTGGCACGCACGGGCAAGAGAGGTCGACTATCGTGAGCTCGCCAGACTATCAAAAGCAGTCACGTTAGCGTGGTTTGAAGACGATAGGCTCGATCATGGATCGGCTACTTACCTGAGCTGTCCAGTCAGTGCCGCAAGAGATCTTCCTCTTCTTCTGCGCCTTCTTTCCGGTCGGAGCTGCGGTTGTCTGGTCCTTCGGCATGAAGCTCTCTAGCGTGTCCAGTCTCTGGTGTAATGGTGCGCACTGCATTGGAGACAGGTTCTCAGCCGTTATCAGCTCCTTGAAGTTCGAATACACGAATGGATTTCCGCTGTGCTGTTGCTGGATGCGCATGTCGCGAAGTACGCGCTTGACCACCTGGAGATACAGAGGCATCTCGCCAGTGCCGACGGCCATCAGATCTAGCATCCTCTTGGTGTTGAGGTTCGAGTGGTCAATCAGGAGCTCCTCCACCGTAACATTGGGAAGCCGGCGGTAGATATGCTGTAACGAGGAAAATCAAGTGTTAGTGCAATGGTTTTTTCCTCATGTCCGATGTCCGCCAAGCCATACCTTGATCGTCTGCACGTTTGTCGGCGAGCACAGCACTCGGACTTTCACGTCCTCGTTCGATGATAGGTAGGCTGCCTCGCAAGGTGATCCGCCTGTATCCGACGAGAAAGAGTCGTAATGGAAAACCACTCCAGCCAAAGGCTTGGGAAGGACACTGGCTTTCGAGGCAAGGAGGCAGTTCTCCAACAGACACGACAAGGTGTGGCTTTTTCCGGATCCCTGACTGCCGCAAATGAAGACACTGGACGGAGACGTGACGTTGAAGAACACCCGAGGATCGACTGGACCATATCCGCTCGTCTTGAGCATCTCCACGTCTCCTCCTAAAAGTCCGTATTGGATCGCTTGAGCCGGGGTCATTGCCGCCTGTTGATTCGGGATACGGGCGATCCTTGGATCCTTGGCAACAACGCCGGTGAACAGAGGGGTTGTCTTGATCTCGTTGACGTGATTGTCGCCAGACTGGGGCTTGATGAGGCTGAGGTGATCCTCGAAGATGGCCCTGGCCGCATCGGACTGTTCATTCTTAAATCCATCATCGGATCCAAGCTGGTCATCGGCACCGGGTTGGTCGTCGGAACCAGGCTGATCATCAGATCCGGGTTGATTCGTCAATTCCTCCTTATCTGAGGTTGTCTCTGATGAGACATTAGAGTGCTCGTCCGAAGATTCATCGTTATTGTTGCGGTCGTTTCCAGCCATTCTGCCGTGATGAGGGTTGGGTTGTCGGTATTGTGTCTGCAGATGGACGTCAGTTTAGCAGTTCTTCAGTTTCGTCATGTTGGCCGAATTGCGGACCTGGTTTGTTATTACCCCGTTAGAAATGATCACACTACGAAACTCGCAGCGAGATGCGAAGTAAACATGGCAGCGGGCCCCCAGGCGTGGCACAACCCTCGATTATATAGGACACCTCGCATGTGAAAGACATTCCCCAAGCTCCTAGATGCGCCCAGAGGGTATGGAACAAAGCACAATAATATAATATTAATGGAAAAACATGGCATGCTCCGTGGTGATAATCACAGGAAATGACCTTCTGGAAGGCTTTTAGCAATGTGTAGAATCATCTGAGTTGAATAGTAAGACTGATGATACAACCTGTTACAGCCTTCCATGTAATGCTAGCTAAGATCTCTTTGTCTGCTTCCAGATGTGAGATATCACATTGGGTGGTAATAACGAGACGATCAAAAGGTCCCACCATGTCAGAGGCAGATCATCCTATACCCAAGGCACATATTCCTCTACCAAAGGCAAATATCTTTGCCAGTCTCGTGTTTTGCCACATGCAGATAGATGGCGGAACTGGCAACTTTGACAGATCAATAGTTGTAAACTGATCTGGCTCTGCTTGCACATCGGCAACAAAGAACTGCACGACGCTGATTCGTGCTTGTCAGTATCCAGTTATCTGGAAGGAGGCAGAAGCGCCTATGTAAAGGAAGGGACATTAGCGATAGATGGGAAACATTCTAGTGTGAACAATCTGAAAGCCCTGGCCTAGTCGGCTCTTTTGTCTTGCCTTATATCGCAGACATTGTGGTGGTTAGTACCATCCAGATCGTAGCCGTCTATCTGAGAGTTCACTAACCACTATGGACAGCCAGCCCATCAATGAGCCGAAGGGCGTGATTCCAGTCATTAATGATGGCGTAGCGGCTCACATAGCGGAAGGCTACGTAGGTTCCACCCCAAACTGCTGGGTCTTTTCAACTACTGGGTGCAGCCCCAACCGCAGAGCCAAAGCCCCAGCCATCACAGCAAGCCAAAATTTCTGAATCACTCGAGTAGTAGCTAGCAAACAGTGAATCACGGCATAGCAGTTTGCTCCTAGAGTGAAGTTCGTCTGGTCCAAGTATCAAGGTCGGACGATTTCTGCCCTTTCCACAATCCAATACCTTCTCCATACAAACCACTTTCAAACACTGAGAAACCAAAGCATACAAAGCCTTGTCTCTGAAACCATCACTTCTGCTTTCTACTTACCTCCTTTGAACACCCATTATGATCTTCTCTATGAAGCTGCTCTAGCTTTGTCTCGCCGCCCTGGCCCTCGTCTCGCCCACGGTCTTCGCTAGACCGACTGAGGCTTTGGCTGGACCAACTGCGGCAGTTAGTCCCCTCGGCACAACAGCGGCGCAGATACATACTCCTGGCCCAGATGACGCCAATTTCTCGAACGCACCCATGACGGTCGCCGCAACCGCTATCACTCGTGGACCGGACTTTGTGACCTTCACTATTACCAACCACAATACTGCTCCCATCTTCACAAAGCATGAAGTCGATGCGGGATATAGTACAGAGCGTGATAACATGGCAACTCCTGGAGTTATGAGAGTTGGTGCCGTTGCGGAGTTCGCCGTCCCAACCGGCTGGGCTGGCAGAGTCGCCGTGGTTGAAAACGGTGGTGGCCGGGACATCGTCGGCGATGAGAGCCTCATCGAAGCCAACTACATCGTGCCGAATCGTGATGGCTTCACGGTCGCCATTGCTGATGTGGATGTCAGCTACGTGTGAGTACATGAAGCGTCCTCGACACGTCATATTCGATCTGTAGGCAGCTACTAACAAGACTACTCGATCAACAGAGACGGCTTCACAGTTCCAATCGTCTGCGAGTGTGGGGGTGTAGGACTTGTCACAGGATGCACTAAGGACCTGTGGAAGTTGGGTACCCCCTGCCCGGTAAGGAATATCACTCGGACAGTCCAAATAACCTGATCTCATACTGACATTCCCGACTATAGGCCGACAACGGTGTTGGCAGCTGCAAGAATCCTCTACGCGCAGATACGACGGCTACGCAGGCACATGAGTTTTTCAGGCCGTGCCAAGGGCTAGCTTATACCTTCGTGGAGGACCACAATGCAAATAGCTTTGGGGTCTGCCAGAGTGGCAAGATCGGCTGCTGTATTGGCACAGACTGTCCTGCCCGGCCTTGAAAGCTACGCGGACTGATGATGCTTCAGGATCACAAACTCTTTGTCAGGCAATTTTCACACTAGGATCCCCTCTTGAACATGTAGATAGACACAAGAATCCATTGCAGACCCCATTGCAGGGTGCAGGGCACCGGGCCCCATATCCACTCTGATAGAAACAATATACAACCCCAGACTTATCACTTGGCGGGAGAAAACGCAAAGGCTGTCTTAACGTTTTCTGGTGTCAGACGTCGGCCTTTTCCTTCACCTTGGTGGAGGCTCCAGGTTTACTGCGTACACGCCTTGACACCTTGAATCCAGGTTCTAAATGATGAGGCGACGAGATCTCCCGAGATTAAATACAAAGCCTGTGAAGAAGATATGTTTAACGGAGTAATTGTAACGAAGGATTTGCCATCCCCGCCCGGTGGTAAACGAATATGCCACTTTCCCCGCCAATTCCTCGGTGCAACACGCCCCGATCGTAGAAGCTTTGTCGATCACAACAGTCATGACAGCGGGGTTAAGAGAGCATGTCAACAGATGCCTCCGCAGCCGCGGGGTTTCAGAGGGTGCTGAAACTATCCTCTTTCTTAAAGTTTTCCGTAATGATCGATATGTATTCTCCATTGTGCTTCTTGTTCTTGACACTCTACGTTCTTGGGGGGGGGTGTGCATCTACCGCGACGACCACGACCTGTCGAAAAACGTGTATTGTCCAAGGCAGGGGGACCAATGAGACCGACGACGCGCCAGCCATACTCCAAGCGTTCAAGGACTGCGGCAGCCATGGCAAGGTCGTCTTCCAGCCAACGACGTACTATGTAAACTCCGTAATGAACGTCACCGGGCTTGACGACGTTGAAATTGATCTCCAAGGGACCCTTATTGTAAGTGGTCACTGGTTGAGACAAGGAGCAATGAACATAGTGCATTTTCTTGACTCAACTAACTTGACCTGTTGCCAGTGGAGCACAGACATCACCTATTGGCTTGCGAACTCTATGGATGTCGGTTACCAAAATCAGTCGACGGCATTCATTTTGAACGGTAATAATGTTCGTTTCCGTGGCAATGGTCACGGGACTCTGGATGGGAATGGCGATTCCTGGTACTCCTTCATACGCCGGCAACCTAATACGTCGAACTACCCTGGTCGACCTCATGCCATCACCTTAAGTGGCCTGAACAATTCGATTGTTACTGGCATAAACTTCGTGAGAAGTCAGATGTGGTATGCTACCTCTCGTGACGTAGGACTTTGTTGGGCTCTGCTGAAATCAATGTCTTCACATAGGACGATGTCCATCATATACTCGCATAATGTGGTTCTGGACAGCATCATGGTCAACAACACCGGTAGTACGGTCTCGAGTTGTAAGTTGAACCCGGAACCGTGGCATAGCAAATGGCAGGAATAGCAATGCGCTGACGTCCTTCGAACTTAGCCAACACTGATGGAGCGGACACGATTCGATCGTCTCACATCAAGTTTAACAACTGGACCGTGTACAATGGAGACGACAGTATATCTCTCAAGGCCAATAGCACAGACATAAGCATCACGAACTCACGATTCTATAACGGTCTCGGCATCGCTTTAGGGAGCATCGGACAGTACAAAGATGCGTTCGAGACCATCGAAAGATTACACGTGGAGAACGTCACTTACCACAACACCCTGCACGCTGTGAGTAACAATATCCAGATACAAAGACTCATGGACTTATGGAATTGCATATTCACCCCGTTACCTGTAGGTCTATTTCAAGACGTGGACTGCTGACCAGAATGGTTACCCGCCAAATGGAGGTGGTGGTGGGCTAGGCTGTGAGTTACACCTTTGCCGAAACATGCAGCGCAGCTTTTCGTGAAGTCTGAAATATGGCTGGGCACGTTCCTGCTGATAGGGTATAAAACTGACGTTGGTAATTTCACTGTGCAGTTGCTGCTGATATGAACTTCACTTCTTTGACCGTCGACGGTCTTCGCGGAGCGGCCTTCTCCATTTCGCAGTGTACACGGTTCAGCGGCGCGCCCGGTGTAGGGAACTGCACCAACTCGAAGTTTCAGGTACGAGACATCGAGTTGAGAGGGCTGAAGGGGACATCGACGTCGTCCAGGGTGGCCAGCTTGCAGTGCAGCGCTGTTCAACCATGCACCGACATTGGGTTGTTCGACGTCGACTTACGTTTGGTTAATGGCAGCGAAGCCGCCGGTTATCTATGCGGGAGCGTTTTATTGCCGCATGGATTTGAATGCACGGGGAGTCCGTGTGTTGGTGGGAGCGCTACTGGGGAGTGTTGATGGCATCGCAAGGTGCTACTGATACGTCCACGGTATTGACTCACGACTTGGTATCTGGCACCTTGCTATAGGGCTTAAGTCGTCGAGAGAGCCGCCCTCGTAGTTGAAATACTGAATACAATTCGCAATCAGATAATAGACCGTCCGAGATCAATAGCAGCCAGAGAACCGGGGACTGCAGTTAGAACTCTCGTCTTTGCCAGTGAGAATAGACGGGCCTATCAAGCACGTCGGCAAGATGACGTTGGCTTGTTCCATAATATCTCTACGGAATTGACCATGTCCCATGCTGCGGGAGGTATTGTTTGGCTGTGCTGTTTGTGGACTGCCACATATGCCGTTCCGTCTACTGTCGATGGCATGACCAAGGCCAATAACTCGGTGGAGGGACCTTTGGTCATCAAGTTGCGAACTCCGCAATCCTGGCTTCCGACTTTGAATGGTTTACTACCAGGGATGGGATGCTGGGAATAAGACGCGCAAATGCATCTGCTACGAAAATCGTGTGGTGTTGCCCTATCCAATCGCCGGATTTCGACCTTAGCATACTTGTAGCCCTAGCTAAATCAGGTTGGAGAGGAATGGCAATGAACAGATTCAGACTTCAAGAGGAGCTCAAAGGAATGCAGAAATGTCGAAAGTGAGAGAGAAGACTAGAGCGTGTTGCTGCATTCCCGTCAGCGTCGAAACATGGCGCGAGCATTCCACTAAATCTTGGCCCCCACTCTGTAAGAATCCGCCACATCCCACGACAAACGGTACATGTCCACTAAACACATGGTGGCTACTAATACGGGCGTGTAAAGCACTCGACATCTCCATGGCTACTAGTGAGCCGAGCTAACTGAATCCTTCAAAAGACTTGGGGACAGACGAACGTAAGGCGTTTGTCACCTGGCATTCTTTAAATGTCCGAGGCCCAAGCCAACCCCCACATTTCCGGATTACCAAGGCGACGGGAGAGCTGCATGGCTGCATGTATGATGCCGTCAATCGCCAAACTGGAACGACGAACATTCCTCTTGTCCCGAAGGAGAGCTGTACCGTCCCATGTTCCGCTCCGACTCTTCTATCCGCAACTCCCTACGTCACCAACGAAATGCCGCATGCAGCTGCCAAGCCCGCTATGGCCCCTTTTCCACATTGCTGGACTCCAGTCCAAGCAGGCTAGGGTCCTCCCCGGATTTTGGGAGCCGCCCTTGTGAGCTTCACATGCACAAGATTTTCACCTCCGCTCTCTCGGTTCGGTCATGGCATACTTGTCCGTACGATGTCTAACAACCAAAGGAAATGCGACGGCCCGAGAGACACGCTCCTCTCCCCACTGACGCACAAGTTGCCGCCAACTGGGGATCCTGCCTACAACTCCAAGATGATGCGCGCGAGGAGCATCTTGCGAGTTGCGACCGACGTTGTCTGCGGCTACATGCTCCGGTAATAAAGCTTAATCGGTCGATCTGTCGATCAACAAATGGGCTACAGCCTACAGCTCAGACACGGGCCCTGCCCCTGGCATTCCAGCTGCGTACCCATCTAGGCCTGATCTGGCCAGTACCATGACACGCTACTCATCTTCTCGGCCGACAACAAGAAAGAGTGAGAAGAGGTTTTGTTTTCCGCTAGTATCTAACCCCATCACCCACCGATGGATCCTCACTGAAGCTGGGCACAACAGCGAGACGACAACCCCAATACAGCGGCACTGCATGAGTCCTATCCCTACTGTGGAGGATTGATTCCACTTGTCTTTGGAATTCCAGTGTCTCGCCCACAATGTCTCAGACACGACATCTCAAGCAATGTGACGTCCCGCTCTGCTTCAACGTTGTTCCACTTTAGCCATGTGCTTGGCCATGCCATGCGCGTACGCGGTGCTGGCCATGCGATCGACACAGTACTTAAACCCCTAAGTCTCACCTCGTTTGCTGCAGATCAGCTCCCGATTGTGATTGTCAGTTCTCAGCATGCAAACATCGAATACTCCATCATCTTTCCAACATGATACCAAGAACAAATCTCGTGGCAGCTGCCACGGTGCTGGCTGGTCTCGGCCAAGTTGACGCGTTTTGGCGCAGTAAGTCCATACTTCCGCTTTTCCTTGGCTTTGAAGCGCATCTGACACCTTGCAGTGAGCTGTGGCATGGTCCAGGTTGGGCGTGTCGATCCCATCATCAGCCCTGGCGCCGTTGCGAACCACGTCCACAAGATTGCCGGAGCATCAAACATCGGCATCAGCTCCACATATGACACCCTTCAAGACTCCGAATGCACGAGCTGTACAATTCAGGCCGACAAGTCGGCATATTGGACGCCAGCTCTCTACTACCAGCACACGGACGGTACATTCGAAGAAGTCTCCAACACCGGCATGGCGGTCTACTACCTCGGTCGTGGAGCAGATGCCCACGGAAGAAAAGTGGCGAGCCCCTTTCCACCTGGCCTCCAAATGCTCAGCGGGAGCAACACTGCCCGCACACAAGACCTCTCCACCAGGACGTATGGCAATTCCAGCTACCCGTCGCGCCTTGTGTCCGAAGCTGTTTCTATGGCCTGCGTCAACTATACCCCAGGTCAGGGGTCAGAGACTGTCAACATGACGAACATGAACTGCCCTCAGGGATTCCGCGCCCAGATACACATGCAGAGCTGTTGGGACGGCAAGAACCTATACCGGCCTGACCAGTCGCATGTTGCACACCTCAGTCAGATCGACAACGGAGTCTGCCCACCAACCCACCCTATTCTGCTTCCTCACTTGTTTTACGAAGTCTTCTACTCCGTCACGCCTTTCCTTAACAAAGGCGGCAAGTTCGTCTTCGCCAATGGCGATACGACCGGCTTCGGGTTCCACGGCGACTTCCTCAATGGCTGGGACATACCAACACTTACGCAAGCCATTGATCAGTGTCTATTCAAGAATACCAACGGTGTGGTCGAAGATTGCCCGGCGTTCACCGCGTCCAACAATCCCAAATCGGCGGACATCTGCCCGGAGCGGAGCCCGATATATCCTTGCGAGGAAACCAAGGGCCGCATCAACAAGATACCTGGATGCATCACCCCTACAGGGTATGGGCAGGTTGTGACATCGGCTGACATCACATGCCCTGGTGGTAATGCGGTTTCCTGCAACGCCGCCGTTGCGAACAAGCCCCTCCCTTGGGTTGGCGATGGCGCCTACTCACCTCTCGGATGTTACACTGAGCCCAGCAATGGTCGCGCTCCCACCGGCACCTCCAACTCCAACTCCAACATGACTGCGAGCACCTGCAAGGCCTTTTGCTACGGCTACAAGTACTTCGCTGTCGAATTCGGCCGAGAGTGTTATTGTAGCAACATGATCAGCTCTGGGGCCGCCTTGACAGACTCTTCACAGTGCAACATGGAGTGCACTGGCAACCGTTGGGAGATATGCGGAGGCCGCAGTCGCCTGAACGTGTTCGAGATGAACGCTACTCTTTACAAGGCACCTACTGTCCCCACTGTCTACGCTGGGGACTCGCTCTTCTCGTCTCTTGGCTGCTACACAGAAGGCAACAACGGTCGTGCCCTCAGCTCAAAGTCCTTCAACGATGACAAGAACATGACAGCCGAGCGGTGTCAAGCATACTGCGGCACTGCTTACGCATATTTCGGTGTCGAGTGGTCGCAAGAATGCTACTGTGGCAACCAGCTGAACACCGGTTCGGTCCCTGCCAGCGCGAGTGACTGCAATAGTCTCTGCAGTGGCAACAAGACACAGTACTGTGGCGGCCGTTCTCGGCTGAACATATTCAAAAGACGCGATGTCTCTTCCTCGTCATCCTCGGCTCTTCCAACGTCAGTGTCGTCTGCTTCGCCTACCACTCTGGTCGCGGCTACAACGCCAGCCTCTTCATCGACAACTACACCTTCGGCGACGGCAACTCCATCAGTCATGACCTCATCCACAAAATCTGCATCCAGTGCCGCTTCTTCGGCGTCTTCAGCTCCGGGATTCTCTGGGAAATACCCCGAGCCAGACACAGTGGGACAATGGAGCACAGGACAATGGAAGTACCAGGGCTGCTACACAGAAGCATCCTCCGGCCGCGCCTTATCGAGCAAGCAGCTCTACGGTTCAGCATCCAATGGCAACATGGACCTAGAGACTTGTGGCAGTTTCTGCTTCGACAACGGTTACAGCTTGTTCGGGGTTGAATACGGCCAGCAGTGCTACTGCGGCGATAAGCTCAACGCCGGCTCAGTCCTTGCCACCAACCAAGACGATTGTTCTACTCAGTGCCCAGGAAACAGTGTGCAGTACTGTGGTGCTGGCAAACGTCTGAATGTGTACTCAGTCGTGCCTGGTAGCGGATTTGACCCCGTCACCCACTTCTCAACGAAGTATGCAGAGCCACCCACTGTCGGTGACGCGACAACAGGCGTTTGGAACTACACAGGCTGCTACACAGAGGCGACAACTGGTCGGGCCCTGTCGTCAGCGAAGTTGTCTGGGTCCTCATCTACCTTCGGAATGACAATCGAGACTTGTGTCAAGTACTGTTCCGGGAAGGGCTACTCCATTTCAGGAGTCGAGTACGGCCAAGAGTGCTATTGTGGCGAGAAGCTGAACGCCGGGTCCGTATGGGCTACCAACCAAAATGACTGCTCTACCAAGTGTCCTGGCAACAGCGCCCAATACTGCGGCGCCGGGGGTCGTCTCAACGTTTATATTCGGTCGTCCAGTTCTTGATCCTTCTTTCATCCCCGAAAGTTGGCCTGGGGCAGTCGGTCCACAGCTGGTCTGAGGATCAAGCCAGCAAAGCCTTGGTGGATGGGTTTGTACATATCTGCTTGGCTTGTGTAACTTGCACTTACTTTTATACATACGATTGTTAGGGCGTTGGAAGGCTGGTGATGATACCACCTCTGGCAAGTTAGCCAGCATCGGAGGAGTTTTCTTAATCTATTCATAGCATTGTGTCAGGGTGTTTGTCGTAAACATGACCGAACTACTTAATTTCGTTTCTTACAACGCCACTACCGAATCTGCATGTGCATTGCTTGCCCGGCGCAACCAGAGAGTCGGGAGACTGTGAGGAGGTCAAGGGGACTGGGACTTGCCCTCCGTAATGCAGGTCTGCTGTGGTGTGCACCAAAGAAAAAAGGGAAAGGGAATCCTCGACTCTCCTTCGGAGTCTGTGTGTCACACCCACCCGACTTCAGCAGTGGGTCGTTTGTCTGCGAGCCGCGGTACGGACCGATAGTCTCACCATTGTTTAAGCGATGCTTTGTCGAATCAAGCGAGATCGAGCGAGGTGCTGCTGAATGCTAACACACATGTCGATCCAAGTCACACAACAGTCTTTTCTCTGTCTTGAACACCAATAGCTCGTAAAGCAGACAAAATCCAAAACGAAGATGTGATAGTGGCTTCGAACAGCAAGCTTGCAAGGAAGAAGTGTATCGTACGAGTCTCCACATAATGCTTGCACTGTCTTACCCTGTTAGCATTGTTCCTATTTTCCACTGAGGTGATATGAAGAAGCTGGGTTGCAACCAGGGGCATGTCGATGTTGACTCAGCGCCAACAACAATGGGAAGGGAATCATGGCGAGGGGTCGGGTCGGGCGGTCCGGGCCCGGGTCGACAAGGATCCAGATCCTTCCTACACTGCAACCCCACGCGCGAACCACCATCCTCTCGTCAGAACATTAAAGGAACGCCACGCTCATTTCATAACATTCTACCACGGTCAAGAAAAGCAAGAACTTCCCAACGGGAGGAAAGCAAAACAGAATAAAATGAGACCTAGCAAGCCTATCCTTATTGTGGGATCCGGGATCAGTGGCCTCATCCTGGCACAATACCTCCGCAAAGAAGGTGTTCCATTTCGAATCTTCGAGCGAGACACAGACCTTGCCACACGGGGCCTCGGTTGGGGCCTCACACTTCACTGGTCGCTCCCAGCTCTGCGCTCCCTTCTTCCAGGCGACCTGGTTGCCCGTCTCCCCGAGGCATATGTTGACAGGGTTGCTGTGGAGGAAGGCAGGGCATCAACATTCCCCTTTTTCGACCTCAGCACAGGAGAACTCAAGGCTTCAACGCCCATGGCCTCGGAAGACACGAGAATTAGAGTCAGCCGTGATAAATTCCGGCGGTTGCTAGCGACCGGCGTTGACATTCAGGTATGGGGTCACTCCCTTCTGCCGCGGACATCTCGTGTGCGACCGAGCCCTGACAACAAGTCATGCTTCACAGTGGTGTAAAGCGGCGAATCACATCGAGACCCAGGATGACGGTTCTGTGTCCGTGCTCTTTGATGATGGCAGTGTCTCACAAGGGAGTGTTGTTGTAGCTTGTGATGGTGGGAACTCGCGGCTTCGGCAGCAGCTTTTCCCGGAGCAAGAGAATCACCAGATTCCAGTAGGCTTGATCGGGTTGAAGCTCAATGTCATGCCTGATGATATTGAACCAGTTCGTCAACTCGACCCTTATTTCTTACAAGGAACAGCGTCCAAAAATGACAGCTACGTCTATTTCAGCGGTACGGTGCTTCTCTTCCCCTGTGTCTCGCTTGAAGCATTCCTGAGCTAACTTACACAGTACTTGATGCTCCTGGGAAGGACGGTAGTGACACCCGTGCCAAAAGCAACGAAACGTATACCTGCCAGGTAGTGGTTTCCTGGCCAATCCGAGACGGGTTCTTTGGGTCCGCGTCGCCTATCGCTGTCCCGGGATCAAATAAACACCGACTATTGTGGATCAAGAACCTTGCTTCAACATGGGCTGAGCCTTTTAGGACATTGCTCACAAGACTCCCGTCATCGACAGACAGCAAGACCCTCAAGCTTACAGACTGGGCTCCGCCGAAAGGGTTGCGGACGTCAGGGTTCGTTGCGTTGGTCGGCGACGCGCTACACCCCATGGCAATGTGTAAGTTGTCTTTCCTTCTTCAACCGTAAAGATAGATGGCTAATCTTCAACGAACCACAAAAGACAGAGGCGAAGGCGCCAACCATGCCGTGGTCGATGTGCTAGACTTTGTGGAGCTCGTCCTGCCGCACCTTACTACTGGCGGAGAGACGAACAGAACACAAGTTCGAGTGGCTCTTGACCAATACGAGGACAGGGTCGTGGCTCGGGCTCGTCCGGCAGTCCTCGCATCGCGCCGTGCTTGTCTTGATGCACACGACTGGGCCTGTATTGACGCACAGAGTCCTCTGCTCAGCAAGCGAGCTATGCATATATCATTTGAAGAGTGAGTCATGGCCACGAACTGTGCTTCACCTGTTTCGCCTATGGCTGCATGTTGCAGATGCCGGAGGAGAAGGACTCCACAACTTGTTTGGAAGTAGATACTTGTTGTCACATGAAATGCATTGTGAAACTCGAGGTCCCAGGTGTTGCTTTTAGCTTTCCGTAGCAAACAAACAAGGGGATAAGTTGCACAACTCCAATCTAACCTATAAATTGGCATGTTCTCGATGATGTTTCCCCCCTTGAGCTGTTTCTGTTTGTTAACATACCCATTGGTCTCTTGCCTTGACAACTCTGGAGAAATAACTGGGGAAGTCCGTGTATACCGATCATGGGACAACGAGCAACACCTTCACCCGGTAACCTGCACGCTGTAGGCCATTGACTTGACAATGGAGCCAGTATTCCCGGTCTTGAGAATGTTCTCCTGGCTACTAGTTTCGTGGCTGGTTGCCTTTGCCGAAGAGAATCCTCCCTTGTGGCGACTTGACAAGCTGCTGAGCATGTAACTCTCATTCGGCCTGCCACGTTTGAGGTCTCCTCGATCCGATACGTATCCGCTTCCGCTGCCTTGCGGGTACTTGCTTGTGTACTGTCGAGCTTTGCGGAGGAACACTGGGGCGAGGAAGGGCAAGGAAGACACAATGTTCTGTAATTTGTTAGTCCGACAACTCGGAGCCAGGGATTGAGAAGACTAACTCCGACGTTGAACTCAGTCACACCCCACAGAATGAGCATGGTCGAATTGCCATCTCCGTGCTGGATCCGGTCTATCTGCAAGTATCTAAACCGAGCAGAGTGTGGTGAAAAGACCCAGGAGGAAGATAACCGTAAGACCAACTTTTCTTCCGGTGCTAACCTTGAGTTGGACTAGAACGGGGATGGGGATCACGGCGACAACCACATCCGAGATGATGGTCACGATGGCGTACGCCGTAAACGACGGACCACTTGCAATGCAGCTCCCAGGAGTTTTTGGATTCCATGACTTGTGCACAGGCCGACAAGCCAAGATGAGAGTCAGAGCACATCCCAGATGTCCGGCAAGGACGAAGACTATTGCTATCCAGACAATTCTCCGATATAAGACGTGATGCGTGCCTTTGAATAAGCGTAGGTAGCTGATTAACAGTGCGACTTTGAAGAAGCTAATGCCCAGTTGATAAATCGGACGGCCGGCAAAGTTGCTCCTCGTGTAGGGAACCAGGTTGGCGACTGGGCGTTTTTGGAGAGGTAATCCGAGGCCATATTTTGTCTCTGGGCAATGGCTTTAGCACAACGGGCGAGAGCACCGAACTGGGGATAGACATACGAACGATACAAAGAATCGAATACAGGAAGGCAAAAACCATGGAGAGGGTGGCCATCCAGTCGTCTGCTGCAAGACCATGATTCTTAAAACGGATCCAGAGACGCGTGGAAACGATGGCAACAGAGAGAGCAGAAAGCGTGGCGCAGATTGCAATGATCATAGGATACTGAGACTCTCTGTCTACCTCGGGTGTAGCGTTGTCAACCCAGGCCATCGTGAAAAGAGGTGCGTTGCGGTGCGGTGGGACTGTGGGAGGAAGCAGATCGGCAACAACTTTCTCTTAATAAGAGGACATATTGGTAGAATGGAAATGAATGAATAGCCAGCGGGAGATCAGCACTCTTAACATTCCCGAGACTCGCAGACGAGAGACGACCGAGCACTTTGGCAAACCGAATGTCCGGGGGATACTTGTGACCAACATCATGGCGAGCTGAACGCACACTCACGGAAACACCAGGAGCCCTTGATCATCTCCCATGGGGCTTCAATGTTGATAGGACCCTGGAAAATACGCAGCAGTACGGGCATTCAAAAGACTATCGTCTCAGGGGTATGTATCGATGTGCGTCTCATATTGTATTGATGTGGGAGCCACTTGCGTAGAGTGGCCTATCATGAGCTGTGGGACAAGCTCCGACGAGTTCCCATTCGTGGCTCGATGTACGTCCAAGTCGTTATCACTGCGGCAAGAGGACTGTCAGAGATGGTGAACCCGTGGATGGCTTCTGCAACCTGTGGATGGCTTCTGCAACCCGTGGATGGCTTCTTCAACCCGTGGATGGCTTCTGCAACCCATTGAGCCAACCTTCCAGGTGGAAGCGCCGGGTGGCGGGGACCACCAATTGCTTTCGTCCCACACTCGCTCGGCCTAGCAAAGATGCCTCTTATTGGGTCCTAATTTATTGACAAAAAGCAATGAGGTCTACACGAGGAACAGGGGCGTCAGCATGCCGTGGACAGAGACGCGACGCTGAGCTCGCATCTCGGTCCGTGTGCCATGAAGCTGGAAAGACGCACCGCGTATGGTTGCAGTGGAGACGGTGATGTTTTGTTCCGCGGAATGGTCCGTCCGATGCCTCCAGCCAACCGTTTGATATCATCCATGCATAGGTGACATTGGCGGGTGGGGGCCGCAGGGTGTCGTTTGGGGGCCGCATGAGCATCCCTGCCCGTTGCAACCATTGTTCGGTTCAAGTACAAAACCAAGATAGCAGCGAGCGAGTTCTGTTGCACTGCAGACTGGAAGTTTGTCGAGGATCCTTGGGTCAATACCTGCATGGCTGCCCTGCATCCTTGTTTGAAATCAGCAGAGGACCGCATAATCCTTAAACCGGCACCTCGCCTGCTTCCCGTCTCTTAAAATTCCCCATTCCTTCAACGTTCCATTGCCTGTGACCGTGACCGACTGCGTTACCTTCCGAAAAGATCAGCAGGGTCCGACACAGTGGCACTCTTCCGACTTCTCGCGTCCTTCACTCTACTTTTCCATTCTTTTCTGATCGAGCACTTCGAGCCAACAACGGACGCTGAGGTTTCGTGAGATCTGCGGCGAAAATGTCTACTTCAGAAAGAGACAGCACGCATGGTGCCAATCCTAAGGAGACCGTCACCATTGCTGCGGCCGGTACTTCGGTAGCCGATGACCACTTGGGCCAGATTGATGCTGCTTGGAAGTACCTTGACGACCACCGGGATGCTACGGCTGTTGAGGCGGTTGATATCACGGCCTTGCGTCGAAAGATTGACTTTCGCATCGTGCCCCTGATGTTCCTGTGCTACACGCTGCAGTTCTTGGACAAAGTCATCCTCAATGTGAGAGCCCCTGATCCCTTCCGCGTCTTAACGGCCCAATGTCTCCGTGTGTAGTCTCCCGCTGCAATGGCTAACAAAATACCTTCCAGTATGCGGCAGTCATGGGTATTAGCAAGGATCTCAACCTCAAGGGGAACGACTTCTCCAACGTTGCCACCTTCCTCTTTGTCGGTCTCCTGTGTTTCGAAGTCCCTAATAGTAAGTGCAGCAGCTCTACATAATTCTTCCCTGGCACCCGGGTGACTAATTGCGACGCTTTAGTCTATTTTCTCCAGGCTGTCCCAGCTGCTAAATGGCTTGGAGTCAATGTCATGCTCTGGGGCACCGCTGCGGCATGTGGCGCCGCTGCCACAAACTATCAGACTCTGCTCGTCTCGCGAGTCTTTCTCGGCATCTTCGAGGCCACAATTGGGCCATCCTTGATGCTGATCAGCAGCCAGTGGTATACAAAGTCCGAGTCCGCTCCACGATTCTCGTTTTGGTACCTCGGTCTCGGCCTCGGGCAGATCATTGGTGGTCTCGTCTCGTACGGCTTCCAGCACATGGGCCCAAAGTCCCAGCTTGCCGGCTGGCGAACCATGTTTGTCACACTAGGTCTTGTCACTGTGCTGGTTGGAGCCTCGGTGATTCTGTTCCTTCCCGATACACCAATGAAGGCGAAGTGGCTGAGTGACAAAGAGAAGGTGGCCTTGCTCAAGCATGTCAGTGTCAATAAGACTGGTGTTGAGAATCGGAAGTTCCGGGCCAAGGAGATCCTTGAAGCTCTCATGGACCCGCAAATCTATCTCCTGTTGCTGTCGGTTGTGTTGGTAAGACGCACTCCTCTACTCGGTTTTCCAGTCTGAACGCTGACACAGTCCAGTTGTCGGTCTCGAGTGGGGTGGTCACCACCTACTCCGCCACTCTCATCCGCAACTTGGGCTACACCCCGAAGAAAGCTGCCCTCATGAACACTCCGTCTGGTGTTGTCAGCATATTCTTCACTTTACTGGTCGGATTTGGCATCCGTCGTAGCTCTCACCGCTGGGCTTGGATCCTAGTCTGCATCGTCCCAGCAATCCTTGGAGGCGCACTCATGTCATTCCTTCCATCGAGCAACTCCTCTGGTATTCTGGCCGGCATATACCTCGTCAATGCCGTCGTTGCTCCTCTCGCCGTCTTCTACAACGTGAGTCGCCATTCTCTATTCGTGCCGAGTTTGCTTTCTGACCCCAACACAGTGGACTGTGGCCAATGTTGCAGGCCCAACGAAGCGGGCTTTCGCTGCAGCCATCGTTAGTGGCTCTTTCTCTCTGGGTAACATCATTGGCCCTCAGACCTTTCAAGCCCGCGACGCCCCTCAGTATCGTCCTGCCAAGCTCGCCGTGATGGGAACACAGGCCGGGTGTGCGTTCACAACATTTTTGCTCTTCCTTTATTATGTTTGGCAAAACAAGAAGCGCCACAATACCTCGGACAGCGACAATGAGGATGCGTTTATGTCCCCTGAGGTCTGGGTTCGCATGACCGACAAGGAGAACAAGAAGTTCAGGTACACCTATTGAGTCAAAGCAGGCCATGATATATCTACCTAGCAGAGTATTAGACATTCAAGATAATCGACATTGCCTCCCGCTCTGGTGCTTATTAGTACACATGTCAATGATATTCTTTCTTGTCCTGACACACCCTCAACGCTTTCAAGGATGATGTGCGAAATACCAGGGTTGTCCGATTCAGATCACTTTCTGTCCATAAACCAAGGTAAGTAATAATCAGTGACGAGGATTCCGCTGCCAAAAGAGCAGATATTCGGAGATCGTCTCAACCTCTGGAGGGACATGTCGGGCGCAATTGACACGCAAACCTTGGTGTGCCAGTTTCCCATGTGATCTGATAATAGCCATGATCCGGAGGCATCCATGGCTAAGGGTCACCGTGCGGATGCACTCCCGCGAGGCCTTGCATCCCAAACTTAGCGTTGATAGCTGCGACGTTCAACCAGGTTCCCCATAGTACGGTAGATGACACCGAAACTGTTCGACCCAAAGCACCCCATCGACTCGTTTAGCAACTTTGCGCCGAGCTGACGGTGATGGGTTTCGCGAGATGCAGAGCATGCATTGACACAAGAACAGCGAGTTGGATGTCGCTAATGCATCCGATCTTAACCCGGCAGAGAAATATAGGAACAAAAAAGGAAAGATGTTTGTTTGTTTGATCCTTCGAAGAAAGGGGGGAAAGCTGCCCTAGCTATAGCGATAAAGCCCAAATGCAACTAACGGAGATTCTTTAAGTGGGAGGCCAGATGTCAGGAACACTGGTCCAGATACTCAGGTTATTGAACCCAAGTCCCTCATGCTTCGCCTTAGTCAATCATGGCCCAGTCATCCTCCTCATTCTCGCCATTAGCCTTGTCCCGGTGAAGGAACAGCATCTAAGAGAGCTGATAAGTAATCTCGTATCACTATACGCGACGCGTCGATGTACAGTCAAATTGGACTTCATTGCCAACGGAATTCAACCCTAGGAGCAAGTCGCACTTGAGTGGAGGGTGCAAGAGAAGGTATAACTCGTACCGGGCGCAGGAGTACATACAATGTCATCAGAACAGCATAGAAGCCAGAACAGTTCCTAAAGCCAAAGCGATTTCTAAATCAATCCACCCTGTATTGTATTTGCTGTCGTGTGCCTCGCCATCCAACCCCCTCACCTTGCCATGTCCGCAGGAACGCTTCTCCTCGTACTCTGGTGCCTCGTCCATTTGCCCTTGCTGCGCAACATCACCTCCTCTCGAAGTGCGTCGAACCGCCCCTTATGGTCTTGTCCTGCCGGGTGTCTCGACATCGGCTGTGGTCTCTGCGTTCCGACGACTTCAAACGATCTCCCCCCCCCCCCCCCCCCCCCCCCCTCTCAAATCCTCCGACTGTGAAGGGACTTCGACCTCCAATCCGTTCCTCGCTATTCTGTCAGCCATGAGCTTGACCAGCTGAAAAGGAGCTGCGGCGTAGGCTTCCCTACGTTCCATATAAAAGGGCAAGCTAGGTTGAGAAGTGTTGTGCGATACCAGCAACCCGCGTTGTGATCAAGGTGGAGTGGACAACCGAAGGTGACGATGACATGAGAACCCCCCAAAAAACGTGCCCTGCCATAATGTCGACAATACAATATTCCAAGCAGAAAGCCGATGGTGATTTGCGACCGGCAACGAAGTCTTTGGTCTTCGCCTGACGTCCGGTGTCCAAAATACTCTCCATTCCGACTGCAAACGATCAGAACGCATATTTTTCAACCCCCTTCCGCGAGAACCAGTCTGACAGCAATAAGCAATGTGCGGCATAAGAGCGGCCCGATGAACTCCAGAAGGGTTAGAATGCAACAACTCGGAGGGAAAGAAGCTGAGCACAGGTCTGCTCCCCAACATGTCGTCTTGGGGACCGTTTGCCCATGTTTTACTCGCCATACAGAATGAGTCTCGTCGTGTCCGGCAGCTGCAATCCTGGGATTGAGATTGGGTGGATGACGACGTTCCAAACCCGGTAGCACCCCCCAGCGTTGGCGCGTGCAATGGTGCCCTTTCCGGACGCATGCAGCCAGGATTAAAACACTACCCCAACCCTCCAGCCCACTCTGTCCACTCTCGCCGCCAGTATGAAGCTGGTCCCAGCTACCATGAACACCCCAGCGAAAACCTTCAGCCCTGTCCATCCCGCAGCTGTCTGCAGAATAGCACCCGCAATCGGCGATGTAGTCAACCCACCCACGGACGAGAACAGAAACGTCAACCCATTCCTATACCCGATCTCTTCCAGCGGCGAGACCTGCGCCACCAGGGCCGCCATAAGCGAGATATACGCACCAGAGAAGACACCGAACAAGACGGAGAATGCAATGGCCACATTGTCGCTGCGCGTGGGAATCCACATACCCAATATCAGGACGCCCGAGATGTAGCATGCCGTGATGAAGACGTTGAAGCGTCCTGCCTTATCGGAAAGAAACCCTGAGCTGAACCGGCCAATGAGACTGGCCGCGTTGTAGAAAGCCACCAGGTTTTGAGCGAGCTCCTTACTCATGCCTGCCCCAATGGAGGCAACTGGTAGGTAGTTGATGGGCAGGTACAGTCCGAAGGGGACGAGAAAAAGTCCGATGAGAAGCAGGACAAATGTGGTCTCCTGGAAGGGGCGCCACATGTTGCCCTTTGGCGCAGACGGCCCACGAGATGGCCTTTGTCGCGTTTTGAGCGTCAGGTTGGCAATCGTCAGCAGCGCCATGATGAGGAAAGCCGATACGCGCATCGCCCAGCCATAGCCGACCGTGTCAATCAGCCTGCTAAGCATGATGGGGAACACCACCCCACCGAGACTGGAACCCGTGGAGAGCACGCCGAACGCGAGGCCACGACGACGGTGGAACCAGCCTGTCACGGCGCTGATGGCCGACAAGAACACCACAGCCACGCCCAGGGCGCTACAGACGCCTTGGCTCAGGAGAAACTGGTAGTATTGGGTGGATACGGAGGCCATCATCAGGCCGAAGACGTGCATGAGCGTGCCGACAAGCACAAGGAGCCGCATGCCGTAGCGGTCGTACACATGACCAACCACGGGCCCAAGTACGGACATGAAGAAGATCTGGAGAGAGGGGATCCAGGAGATCGTGCTGGCAGAATACTCCTTCAGGGGGCCGGATTGGTAGTACTCTTGGAAGGTGCCGACGCCTATCATTGCAATAGTGATCCTGATCTTGAGTGTGATTTGTAGATGGACTCACTATTGATCCAGCCATAGCTGCAAAACGAGACGCACCAGGCCCCCAGGACCACCCACCATGCTGCTGTGCCTCCATCTGGTGGTGCGTCTATCTCTGGTGCGACAGGCAGCCCCTGCGTCTCGGCATCGCCCTCCCTGGACTGTACGCTTGGCTCTCCGCGTCCGTGTCTTTGCTCCTTATCGGAGTCCGCAATCTTCCTGGAACTGTTGCTACCACCCGGGGTCTGTGGTGAGTCGGGTTCTTCCTCATGGTATCTACACCGGAGAGGGTGAAGCTCGGCCTCTGGCGGTGACAGACATGGGGGAGGCGCCGGGAGCGTCGCGGCGACTGTCGTCTGTTTGGCTTCCATGAGTCTGTCTCCCAGTTCACGTAAGCTCGACAGTCATCGGCATCTACGACACCTCGACTCTGTGTTTTTGAAGCATTGCCGATTGTTCAGTGAAGAAAAATAACTGTGCCGAGGTACGCTGCCGTCTGCCGAAATGGGGTTACAACGCGCGCACGCACCTGCCGTTTCCTCACTAGCTCGAGCGCATCATTACGGGTCTCTGAGCATTTGATCCGTGTCTTTTTCAATGCATACCGCTGTCCTTCTGTTGTTTTTAGACTGCATAAATCGTCTGTGTCAGCGAGGTCGCCAAACACCAACACCATGTTGGACCGACCCTCAAGAGCCGCCTATCAGTCAAGATGCGGATGCATGGAAGTCTTCAGCAAACCATGTTCCTCGGTAGTCGGTCACGAACTCAGTAACACTGATTCTCGGTGTCTTTAATGGAAGATGGCATTGCTATCAACACGCTTCCTGGGACTGTCTAAGTCTAATGTCGCGTCGTTAATCCTACCCTCATCTGCCCCTTTCCTCCCCGGTTCGCCCTGAAGTAGTAAGGAACAAGGACGAGCTCCCTCTCGTCGCCAAACACGCCCATCTGTGCTTCGAATCCGGGGTCTTGTCCATTATCTCGCACATCCGAACCAGGGAGCAGCCTTTGCCAGCTTGTAGTCTTGAGCGCAACGTACTCCTCGCCCGTGGCCGCATCCGCACGCGGCTCCTCCGATACAGGACTCTCGGTGCTCAATGCCGTGTCTTTGAAGTGCTTCGTCTCCCACGAGTTGTCGGCGTCCTCCGCACAGTAGATGATAGGTCCCCGAGCAAGTGTCAATGTTTGCTGGTTAGTATACGGGTGCGGAGTGACGTATCGCGGCTCGAAACCGCCGATGGTGAGAGAGAAAGCTGGATTTGCGGCCACGTATGCCGGCGAGAGGGACACATACCCACCCTTAGTGGTCGTGACGGCTTTGGGAGATGGAGCTGGCTCGAGAACATACTGATCCTTGCACCAGTGAGGCAGGCGCAGGCGAATGGTCGCACTGGTGGACTCTGACACGGAAGCATGGAACGCTATCTTACCCTCCCACGGCCAGTTTGATGTTTGCGCCAACTTGACACTCTGGCCGTTGACGTTGAAGGTCAGTGTGGCTGTCGTATAGAGGTGCACGTTGACAAATGCAGTAGTCTCCGTCATGCCGTAATCCCATAGGTAGCCTCCCAGACTCCCGAACAGCCGCGTCAAATTGGGAGGGCAGCAGGACACCTCGAACCACTCCGACCGCGCGCTTGCATCCTTTTCGGAACTGGCGAGCTGGTTGACATAGGTAAATCCCTTTCCGTCCAGGCTCATGGCTGTCATGACGTTGTTGTAGAGGCACAGCTCCATGACGTCGGCATACCGCCTGTCCGGATCTCCGTCACCACACAGGTGGAGTAGTCGCTCAGCCAGCATCATGACACCGATGGAAGCGCAAGTCTCCGCATAACAGCCGCCTTCATCGGTGCCTTGCGGAAGGAAGTAGTCGATACCGAAACCTTCCCACTGCTTGATGGCGCCAATGCCACCAGTGAGATACATCTTCTTGTCAACCATGTTGTCCCAAAGCCTTAGCGCTGCGGCTTTCCATGCCTTGGTATCGAGTTTTGGCAATGTTGCCTGTTGCTCGGCACAATTTTGACGGTCGCCATCCAGACGAATCATGTCCGCGACGGCCGTCAGAAGGTAGACGCAGCGAACCGAGTGCCCTTCCACACTGTTCTGCTCAAGAATAGGCTGGTGAGCTTGAGCATACCAGAAGGCCCCACTCTCAGGATACGGATCGGGGCGCTTCCAAGGCGTGTCGCCTCGCTGCTCTGCTTCCCATTCGTAATAATGTTTGCCGTCCTGACCTGTTGCGTTTCCGCGTTCCTCTAGGAAAAACCGGGCCAGATCGTAAGCTTGTCGTGAGCCAGTCGCGGCATATAGTCGGAAGAGAGCAAGCTCTATTTCTGGGTGGCCAGGATAGCCATGGCGCTGTTCTGGACCAGGACCAAAGACCTTGTGGATATAGCCAACATATTTGAGCATCGGCTCAAGGAGCAGATCATTTTTATAGTAATCCCGATGGGCTAGGGCTGCCTCGATGAGATGCCCTGCATTGTACCTTGAACACGGCAGTTGTTAGCAATCGAACAACAAGTCCACCAACACGAGGTGTACCTCGACAAGCTACAGCCACAGAGACTTACAGCTCATGCATATCCCGGAGGTTTGACCATCGCTTCGACGGCTCGGGCTCAACGACTGTATAATGGAGGTTTAGATAGCCATCGTCCCCTTGAGCTGTCCGGATCATGCCGACGAGCTCCTGAACGGCGCTGTCTACTTCCTCGTCGTAGTGATCCGGCAAGGAATAACATGCAGCTTCGATCCATTTGCCAATATCGCTGTCCCAGAACAGATGAGGTGGCACAGGCCATCCGGACTTGTCGTCGTAAACTGGGTGCCACTTTAGGTTGAAGCAGTCATATCGACCTGTGCTGCGCAGCTTGTCGAGCTGAGTGTGCAGGGTGGTCTTTGCGATTGTATCCCGGCGGATGGAGAGGATGGACCGGCCGTGGAAGACGGTGTCCTTGAAGGTCGTTTGGGGATGGGACATCTTGCCGGTCTGTGCAGTTACGGAGCACGAGAACTAGCAGGTGAGGCGGAGCGAAACCTACGAACGTAACAAGGAGGGAAAGTGTTGGTGACTGGTTTGCAGCCATTTAAGGGACCCTGACTCCGACGCCTGGGATCAATACGGGCGCCGAGGACCGCCAGGTGTCCCGGACTTGCCTCCGATGACACACGTGCGAGCCCGATGGTCCCTTCGCTTCGGTCCCTCGCTTCTCCAATACCGACAAATTGGGATCTCTTAGCCTTCGGCACGGCTTGTAATTGGTGCGCCAAAGCGGCACTGGGGCGGGTGGGGCTGTGCCTCTTCTGGGGTTAACGCAGTGGGAATAAGCAGAGATATGGGGGTGCTCTTCAAGCGCCTCCTTACTAGGAGTACCGGTATCCCTTCTCTCCGCAGTTCATCCCCGCGTTGACCAGGAATGCGCCCACGCTTGAAACATTCCCCGCAAACTCAAATCCCATGGCCATGGAACGGCTTTTCGCTGACAAGGCGACAGGGTGGCGGGCATGGCGGGATATGGCCGGGATGTGACGCTTCCCTACCCTTGTCCCCCACAGTCCATACTTAGAGTCAGTGTCCCATTGGTGCGTCTATTGTCCAGGGCAGGCTAGACTACTTGAGGGAAAGGCGCTGGCCGATCCCCCCATATCACCCCCGCGCACAGTTAACCTCACCTGTCACATGGCTGCTTCGCATTCCGGGAGTAGCCAAGATCGCAAGATGCACCGTGATGTTCCGGGAACAAGGCCGGGCAAGAATGGAGGAGGTGTAGCCAAGCAGAACATTGGCGTCACAAGCCCCTAGACTGCGAACCGCGGTGAGGAAACGGACCGGCAACACCAACCCGCGGGAAATCCTCGCGACGCCATGAATACTTAACCTCACTGTCTTCTCCTTGTCGCCCCGATCCCTCTACTGACGAAGCCATCATTGGACGCCCTCATCAAAAGAGTTGAAACCATCGCCTGTCCAGACAAAGTTCCCCCAGCTTCAACCCTCCTATTAGATACTTGCCGGTTGCTATGGTAGCGGACAAAGTGGTCCCGACGGAGCACGAGCTTCGTCAGTTCGATCTTGACAGCCCGGATATCGTCGAGCTCATCCATCATGCCGAGCAAGGTGACGCCGCTGACCGGCTGTTGACGGTTAGGCAGGCGTTGAAGAAGTACAAGAAGGCTGTCGCCTGGGCCATGTTTCTGTCCACGTCACTCATTATGGAAGGCTACGACCTGAGCATGGTAGGTGGGCACCTGGACTTTGCGGTTAATGTCTATCGTCGCTAACGCTGGAAAATATCTAGATATCATCGTTCTACGGACAGACACAATTCAAGAACCGGTTCGGCACTGTTGATCCGGTCACCGGTGCGAAGACAATTTCATCCGCATGGCAATCCGGCCTCTCCAATTCGGCCCTGGTGGGCCAGCTTGCTGGTCTCGTCGCGAATGCTTTTGCCCAAGACCGTTTCGGAGCACGCATGACGACATGCTTCTTCATGGCTTGGATGGCAGCGGCGATATTCATCGTTGTGTTTGCACCCTCTTTGTCCGTGATGGCCTTTGGGGAGTCAATGTGTGGAATCGCCTGGGGCGTGTTCCAGGTATGTCGAGACTTCGCAACTTGTATGATCAGCATGGACGATCTAAGCTAAAGCACGCCTGTGCCAGACCCTTTCTACAACTTACGCTTCCGAGGTCGTCCCGACTGTTTTACGTCCTTATGTCACGGCATACGTCTGTATGTGCTGGGGCGCAGGCCAGCTTCTGGCCGCCGGTGTGGTTAGAGCAGTCACAGGCAGCGTTGAAGGTGACCTGGGTTGGAGACTTCCTCTCATGCTGCAGTGGGTTTGGCCAATTCCGCTGTTCATTGGCGCCTACCTTGCGCCAGAGTCGCCGTGGAACGCGGTCAGACGAGACAAGATTAACCTAGCACGGAGGAGCATGAGCCGCCTACGACAGGATTCACCGGACAAGGAGCGCGAGGTAGAAGCTGCTGTGGCCTACATCAGGTACACCACGGCCCTTGAACGAGCCGAGACTGAGAGTGCGAGTCTACTCGAGTGCTTCCGTGGCACCAACCTGCGACGAACCGAAATTGTAAGTCTTCTTCATGACAATTGGTCTTCACGTCTAACTTCCGTGACGAATTGTGTTGTCTGGGCAGCACAGATCCTTTGCGGAAATGCTATATTGTACTACTCGGTCGTCTTCCTCCAAGCTGCAGGCTTCTCCGAATTGCAGGCATTCAATCTCAACATCTCGCTAGCTGGTAAGTTACTTGACGAGCTTGTGAGGTCAAAGAGTGACAACATACTGATCCCCTCACAGCCTGCTATATTGTCGGCGGTGTCATATGCTGGTTCCTCTTCCCACACTTTGGTCGCGCTACGATTTACATGAGTGGCATGACATTTATGTTCTTCTGCCTCATCACCATCGGAGGACTCGGATTTGCGACTTCCACCCAGTCTCAATTGGCTGTCGGCATCCTTCTGGTTGTATCTACCTTCTGCAACATGATCACCATCGGACCTGTGTGTTACCCCATCGTCGCCGAGACCCCATCCGGACGGCTACGCTATAAGACCATTGTCATTGGCAGATTCGTGTACAATCTGACGGGTATTGTCACCAACTCAATCACTCCAAAAATGCTGTCAGCTTCAGGTAAGTAGATTCTAAATCTTGACATCCTAAACTTCTCCTCACTTGCCGCCAACCGCTCTGTCTTTCGGTATCTGTGCTAACACACAAGCTAGACTGGAACTGGGGAGCAAAGACAGGTCTCTTCTACGCTGGAACAAACTTGCTTTGCAATATCTGGTGCTGGTTTCGCCTTCCAGAGACCAAGGACCGGACATTTGGAGAAATTGATATTCTGTTCGACAACCGAGTCCCGGCGAGGAAGTTCAAGTATACCAAGGTTGACCGTAAGTATCTCATTCCTAGCGCCTGCATTGCACTCTTTGTGAGATGTCCCTAACTGGCTTCTCCTCTAGAATTTGCTCAGCAGCGTGACTACAGCTCGAAGCTTGGAAGGGAAGGCCTCCAATCTAGCGACCATGTCGAGGCGGTCGCCTGAGTATTAGCTACACTAGAAGGAAGCAAGTGTGACTCAACCGCAACAACTTAGTTAGGCCATCGAAGAGCACCCATCTTCCCTTTTTATTCTTATTCTTAGCAGAGCTCTAAACAGCAGTATTGTAGTTTATATTTCAACCGCAATCGCGAAATCGAATACTTATATCCTTACAGATCGGCTTCTAAGTGGTATACTAAGACGACTTGAACTTAAGGATATCTTGCTCCGTTGGCGGATTGTCGTACTCTTCTTGTCGTAAAACATGTTGGAGAAGATGTTCCTCACACCCATGTCCAGGTCTAGTGATGCTCGCGAACTCATTGTTAGTTGGGATCTAAAGGTCTTGAGGAGAACAGGCCCAAATGTCGTTTGTGTGGAAAACAGTTTTTCGATTGACTGGTTCAACCCTCCAAAACGTGTATTTTGAGGGACTTTAGGATCTCTATATACACAGAGGGCTGTAGCGTCTCCAGGGGCCTGCAGTTTCCAGAACCTTCGTGCCTTGCGTAGGTGGCGCAATACGCCCAGCCTTGGCAGAAGATATTCGAATTTGGCAGGATCCAGGGGTTGGCGATAGCCTCATTTCAGGGGTTCGATCCTTTTCCTCCCACACACCCCCAAAAGGGAGAAGCCCTGAAGTCAGCCCAGAAAACAGATGTAAGCGTACAAAATAGTAAGGACAGGAGAGTGTATTAAGCCAGATAAATCGCAGTAGAACGCGAGTGGTAGAAAGGAACAGGGTAACTCAGCTTAACTGGCACTATACAGGGTGGTCAAAACGCACCCCCTGAGCCAGAACGTCCACCAACCCCAGCTTCCTAACCATCTCCAGGTGGTCTGTAGGAGAGAGAATCTTGGTGAGTCCATCGGCAAGTTGCTCTTCTGTAGGCACCCATTCGATTGTGATCCTGCCGCTCTCGATTTCGTCGCGCAGGAAGTGCTCCTCCAGAGGGATATGCCCAGTTCGCTGGTGGAACTCAGGGTTCTTTGCCAACTTGATTGAGCCCTGATTATCGCCCAGGAGCGTAAAAGTGGCAGGAATACGCAGTTCTGCGAACAAACTGCGCATCCAAAGAGCGGCTTGGGCTCCCTTTCCCAGGGCGTAATACTCCGCTTCGGTAGACGAGAGCATAACTCTTGACGTGCGTTTGGAGCGCCAGGAAACGACGTTGTTCACCTTGCCCAACTGGACGACGTAGGAGTGCGTAGATTTGCCTGTAACCTTGTCGCCCTTCCAGTCGCTGTCAGTCCAGACGTTTACCGGCAGTTGGTGCGGCTTGCTGAGGGAGTCTTCCATCGTGAAGGCGTCGTTGTCCCATTCCGGCCCCGGAAAGTCGTTTTCTCCGCCCAGGAGGAGCGCGAGAGTGAGGGAACCGCTCAGATAACGTGCTGAGTGCTCCGCAAGCTTGAAGTTATCGTCAGACGGATTGTGGCAGAAGCGGGAGAGTACCGAGAGCGTGAAGGCGTAGTCTGGACGAGTCTGGCCCATCAGGTAGAGCTCGGAGCCAACGAGAGATTGGTACTTGAAACGCTCAGCCGCAGAAGCAGTATCCTCGCGCGGAACTGCGTGGATCAAGGATCCCTGTGCAAGTGGTGTTTTCGCAGGCTTCAATTGCGTCCAGCCTTTTGCCTCGAGAATTCGCTGCGCAAAGGCGTCTTGAAGGAGGTAGATCTTCTTGTTAGGACGATCTCGAAGTATCCGTACGCCCAGGAAGTAGTTGGCGTCTCCCAGGTCCTTGATCTCGAAGTGGTAGGCTAATTCGGCTTTGAACGCGCGAATTGCGTTGGAATCCGGCCCAAGAAGCAACATATCGTCGACGTAAGTGCAAAGTATGATCCGGCGCGCGTAGTTGATGAAAACAGCGTTGTCTGATCGAAGTTGGGTGAAGCCCAGGGCTAAAAGCGCCTTCTTGAGCGCCTTCTGCCACTGGCGAGGCGCTTGCTTGAGCCCGTAGAGCGACCTGAGAACCAAGAGGACTTGATCCTCGCGTGGATTGAAGCCGATATCGTTTTCCGATGGATTCTCCTCGAAGAAGAGAGCCAAGCCGTCTGGGATCTCGATAAAGACCTCCTCTTCGAGGTCGCCGTTGAGGAAGGCCGCAATAACGTCGAGCTGCTGGACGTCCCAGTTGAGGAGAGCCGCCAGCGCGAGAAGGATACGCCAGGTGTTTGCTTTAGCGACGGAGGCAAAGGTTTCGTTATAATCGATCCCCTCTCGTTGCTCGAAGCCGCGGGCAACAAGGCGGACCTTGTGCTTCTCGATCTTGCCGTCGGAGTTGAGCTTTTGCTTGAAAACCAGGCGCGCCGTGAGCACCTTCTTCCCTGCCTTGGAGCGGGCGACCGCGCGGAAGACCTTCTTTGCGAGCATGTTGCGGAACTCGCCAAAGAGCCCTTTCTTCCACTCGTCGGCGTCTGGCCTGGCGAGAGCCTGAACAAGAGTAAGAGGCTCGATATTGGCGGCCTCAGCGATATTGTAGCAAGTCTCCGCGATGAGGGCTTGCAGACGGTCTTGACGGCTTCGTTTTGCGTTGGGTGGAAGCGTTCTGATGACTCGGGGTTTGACTGTAATAGAATCAGCGATAATCTCGTCCCCGGTTTCTTCCTCGGTCTCGGAGATGACTTTCCTAGCGCCTGCTTCTTCGTGAAAGGTGAGGCTCGAAGTCTGGACGATTTGCTGATGAAAGTGGCCAGGTCTCGATGGAATGAAGACGACGTAGTTGGAGCGACCTTTCCAGCCCAGAAGAAGTCCCTCCTCCGCGGTAGGGTGGAATTTTTCGCCCTTCACGCGCCGCTGAGATGGAATATTAACGAAAACCCTACATCCCGGAGTGCGCAAATTGCTGAGATCAACGGTGTGAGGCTTTCCTGGATCGTTCTCATCGAAGAAGGCTTCGTGAGGCGTCTTATTGATTCCCTGGGTTTTGTTATTGACGACGAAATTGGCGTAGTCCACTGCAGTTTCCAGGAAATACGGCCAGAGCCGAGGAATCGCTTCGCTCGCGATCATCCAACATCTCGCGATTTCAACGATCTGGCGATTTGCGCGCTCTGCAACTCCGTTCTGTTCAGGCGTATACGGAGCAGAAACAATCAATTGGATTCCTTCAGCGTTCACAAACGCGCGCAGTTCACCAAGGTGAGGTCCAATCAACTCGAAACCTCCATCCATCTGGAGTCTCTTGACGGGCACTTTCCACTGACGTTTCGCAGCCCGCAGGAAGTTCAGGATCGCGAAAGGTCCCTCGTCCTTGGTCTCCAAGGTAGAGACCTTCTTGAAGCCGTATTTCGCCTCGGTGAAAACAACGGCGTACAGTTCGTCCTGCCCGCCTGGGTAGGAGACCTGGATCGAGTCAAGATGCCATTCCTCGCCCGCAAAGTCCGGCAAAGGACGTCCTCGAGAAGGTGTGTATCGCAAGCTTCGTCCCAGTTCACAGGGCACGCAAATGAGGTCTTCCTGGCTAACCTGGCAGTCAGCAGTAATCCCCCGCGCTGCCTTGGCTGTCTTCCGGATCAAATCGTGACCGATATGGCCCAATCTCGCGTGCCAGAGCGCCAGATCGATATCCTTGACGTCCGCGGAGTAGCACTCCTCGTGGGATTCACCCGTCTCAAGGAGGAAGTCGTTATTAAGCGTGGCGATGAGCTTTCCGTCTGGGCCGATAAGATTCAGGCCCTGGAGGTGGCCCCCGGAGAGGTAGAGCTTCTGGAGCGATAGGATATTCTTCGAGAAGCCTGGGCAATAGTAGACGTTGTTCAAGGTAAGGATACGCCACTGGTTCCCAGCCTTGACTAACTTCTTGACAGTACCAACGCCCTCGGGGAACACATCTCCCCCGCCTGTACGGATTGGAGGCACCGCGGCGTTGTGGTCAAGAGACGCGAATTCGTGTGAGTGAACGGCGATGTGGCAGCTCGAGCCTGTATCTGCGAGCCAGGCTAACTGCGAGTCAACAGATTCAGCGACGAAGCTGTATTCAACGATATTTGCCTCATTGGCGCGCTCCTTCTTGGAATCCTGGGCTCTGGAGATCCCAGAGGATCCAGAAGACGTCGAATCTCCAGCCATAACCACCCAGTCAGGCCGCTTTTCCGGGTGGTCTGCGAAGCAGTTGTCAGGCCTGTGGTTCTTGTGAGGGCACTCCCCAGGCTTGAACCGTATAACAAACGGGTTCTGAGCAGTCCACCTGCGTCCCTTCGCGCCGGAGGACGACTGTTTGGAGCTGTTTCGTTTGTTCCCGTTGCGGCGATTCTCTGCGAAGCCGTTAAACTCAACAGACTTCCTGGAGGCAACGATTGCGGCTTCGTCCCGGAGGTCTGCGATAACGTCCTCCAAGGACGGCTTGGAAAGCCGCATCAGTGAGCGCATATTGTTTGCCCACATGCGGTACTGGTCTGCGGCGCCAGCTACGAACGCGTTGGTATATTCAATCTCATCAACGCGCCTCCCGTACTCAATCAGAGTACGCCTGGTGTTCTGGAACTCGGTGATATACTCGTGGATCGACTTGAACTGGTCAGACCGCAGGGTATTGAGCCTGGTGAGTACGTTGGCGTACTGTACAGGTCCCGAGCCGATTGCCCAAGATTCTAACGCTTTCCAGGCACGCAGAGGATCGTCTACGCCCTGTACGACGGCTCGAGTCTCCGGCGTAAGGCTGGCTTCAATCAGAGCCATCGGCTTGATCAATTTGATGGTCTTTGGGTTGGAGAGGTCGTCCCAATCGATAGGCGCGGTCTTGGAAGACGCCGAGGGCAGGGAGAACGTCGTTTTGGCCTGGCCCTCAACGTCCTTCTCGCTGTCGTTTCGAGGGAAGAGGTCCTTGACGACATCGTACACCCCGTGGAGTACGAAGAGCCGTCTCATCGCGCCCTTCCAAGTAAGCCAGTCCGCTGGTTTCTTGAGGGCTAGGGCAGGCTTCAGGCCAAAGGAGGACTTGCCCACCTCCTCCGGGGAGAAGGTCGCAGGGTTATTGACGCTGGACATCATTACAGAAGGTACAGGATCACTGTTCTCTGTATTGTCGGCGTTTACAGGCGTTTCTGCAGCGTTGAACGACTCTACAGACTCTGCGATGGCGGCAAATTGCTCAAATAGGGTACCGTGAGTCTCAGGGAGGTCACCAGAGGACCTAGTGCTCCGGCTCATATAGGGGCACTTGGTGGGTGAGGGTATTCACAAGATATGGAGGACTTGCAGCGCAGGCAAGGGCACAAAACTGCTTACAAACGCAGGTAAGCAGACAACTGGGGTCCCCAACGCTCAGTGGGGAGAGCTATTCGTACTGATAATGTGTGGAAAACAGTTTTTCGATTGACTGGTTCAACCCTCCAAAACGTGTATTTTGAGGGACTTTAGGATCTCTATATACACAGAGGGCTGTAGCGTCTCCAGGGGCCTGCAGTTTCCAGAACCTTCGTGCCTTGCGTAGGTGGCGCAATACGCCCAGCCTTGGCAGAAGATATTCGAATTTGGCAGGATCCAGGGGTTGGCGATAGCCTCATTTCAGGGGTTCGATCCTTTTCCTCCCACAGTTTGTCGCCCGCTGTAGGTTGAGTTCTCGACATGGTCTCTGACAGAATGTATTTATCTCGCAGCGCCCAACGGGAATGGCAAACAGCCAAATTCTGGTCGACTATCAAATCCAGGAGAGGCAGGCAGTCGGCGAAGAGATGTCTCGATATATGGCCGTCATCTCTGTTCTCCAGGATAAGTGAAGTTCGGGACCCGCGCACAATACTTGAGTTTTATTGTAGTGCTTATGAAGGGTGCTTCTATTTCCAAAACCAAAACCAAATACAATAATTGATCTTGGCTAACCTGCCAAACTCTCATTTGTCTTGTCTTCTCATTTGGGAGGATGCTAGGCAGGACAATCGGTCGAACAGCAATAACAACCCTGAGGTCCGCCAGAAATCGGATCCGTTTCAAAAGCGCAGCCCATCGCATTACAGATCACCTCACCAACACCCCCCCGAAGTTTGGCGCAGCCAACCGCACCGCTGGTTCCCTGACCCGGATGGCTCGGGTCTTTATAGCAGAAACATCTGTTGTTCTCCCCGTACGGATGAACACAATCAAGCTGCCACGTAGGGTTTTCGTCGCACCTGCAAGAGCAAGCCACGTCCTTTCCGGCGTTGTTGTGGCACCATGATGCGAGGCTGGTCCTAGCAAAGAGGGCAATGGTAGCGGTAAGGAAGATGTGCTTGGCGAACATTATGTCCGTTCTGAAGATAGTTTCAAGAAGTTGGTAAAAGTTGAAACTGGCCGATTGATCAAGACAGGGTTTGAGATATGAGAAGTGCTGGTTTGAGTTGAGGAAACCCGTCGAAGGACAGCTGGGTGTCTTGTTTATTTATACCCTTCCTGTCGCTGGCCGGACGTCTGTCCTCTGAACAAGCCTTTCCAAGAATGCCTCAGGTGAACAAGTACACAGATTGAGGATGATGCTGATCCTGGACCCCTTTCTGGGAACTATCGTAAGACTGTCCCTGAGGTGACGGATTAAGGGAGGTTAAACCCGAGAGGTCTCCATTATGATGCTGATATGGCGGATCCGAGCATCACGATAATAATTCTGATACAATCCCAGCGCCTAACATCCTTTCGGATGACCCCAAATCAGGCGCAAGTGTTGTCGAAAGGGGCAAACGAGTTGCCCTTCTTCCGAGGTTGAGTCGATCGGCAAACGCATATGCTATTTTGTCGACCACTTTAGAATCCTTCACGATCCTTAATACTCGGACCTGCTCAAGCTGTCCAAGCTTGAACACTACGTTACCCTTCACCCTAGTAATGGAACATGAAGACCGGAGATACTAAGGGGCGGTGCGTATGTCGACAACATCTACGGGGTTTAGAGTTAGACTTATCACATTCAACCTGCTCTCACTCACCTTTTCAGCCTTAGATTGCTATTTGCCCCCTCTTGACCATGTCCACCTTATGTAGAACCGTCTTCTTCCCGATCTGTTGGTATCACCAGGGTTGTGATACACGTATACGTGTAGGTGTAGGTGCCCTCTGTAGAGGGCATCGCAAAGTGGTGGTCAAAACGGCTGTATATTCTTGACTGGTCTAAGTGGTAAGGAGGGAGATGAGGCCCTCACGAGATAGGGGCTGCGGGCTGCGGCGGGCCTGCGCCGCAGGTCACGTGATGCAGCCTCGTAGAGACGGCTCAGGGATAGGGTTCGCTAACCGTCACCGCATCCATCCTTCCCCCCATATTCTACTGCGCCCGGCGTAGATATTCCAACACTGGCAGTCTCTCTTTTGAGGCCGGGAATACGCCGAGTCCGCAGTCATATAGACTATCTGCATATAAGTCCTCCCAATATCTACCTCCCCTCGCAGGTTGCCTTCACCGGGCGACCCAGCCTTCCACGCGGATAGTGACGGCGTTGTTATCAATGAATTGCTTGAGAGCGCCGTTGGGGCTGCTTTTGGTGAAGGCGTCTGCCAAGTTGTCTCTTCCATCGATCCATCGTACCTCGTGAAGCTCCCTCCGTTCATACGACTCGCGCAGGGCCATAATATCGATCATAAGCCTCTTTTCCTTCGTAGTCCCCAACTTGACGAGGCACTCGTACAGCGAGTACGAGTCTGTACAGACGACAGTCTGTACCGGGGGTAGACCGAGGTGCGCGTTAATCCTGCGCAGGGTA